>JBBPDB010000001.1:18858444-18876943 GCA_037974465.1 Brachypetersius altus
CCAGAGCAGAAAAACATTAACACTATAAAGGCTAAGTTTTTACTCACTTATCGCATGTGATATCGCCATGGCAACACAACTACATTATCACATATCGCATGTTTTCTAATATCGTGCAGCCCTAATATATATATATATACACACACACACAGAATCAGAAAAACGACAGACACATACGCGCACACAAATATATATATATATATATATAGGGCAACAGCGCCGAGACGCTCACCAATAAATAAACTGTTGACTTGGAAAGCTGAAAGAATTAAGAAACTGAAATATATCAAAACCAGCATTAAATAGTGAGGTTTTGGAAAAAGTCTTATTTCTTTTCCCTTTTTTTCTACCATAGCATTAAATTACATAACAAACTGTTTTCATCTGTTTTGTTCTATTTATTCATGCCAGCCTGTGTCCAAAAAGGAAAAAAGAGAACAGCCTGTGAGTGGAAAAGGAGGCCCCGCTCACGGAGTGACCAAGGCTTTTTTTTTTTTTTTTTCCACCAAAGGAAGCCACGGTTTTGTTTTCAAGTCTCCTGAACAGACACTGAGTCTCTGTTCCACTGCCTGCTGCAGAAAGGAGTCTTCCCAGCAAGAAAAATGTGCACGGGGTGGAATTCCTCAAAGAAGGGGGAGGCGGGCAGGAAACGGGACGAAGAGGTCCGAGGGAGGCTCAGAGTTCAGATCGCATGGGAATCGCAAGCAGGATGGTTAAAAGATATTTGGGAAAATGAACCACAGACTGGCTTTGCAGGCGCAGATATAAACCCAGCCTTAGACTCCATTACGCTGTTGACAGGACATTCCTCTGGTTTTTATTCCAGCTCTGGGCCCGTTTTGGGTACGATAAACATCCTACAGTGGCAAACATTCGAAAATATGAGGACTGGCCCCAGCAATCCCACTCCGATTATAACAAATCCAACTTTATTTCAGACAGTGAGCCTAAATGTACATTAGCGTACATTTTATTGCGACGGCTATACGTTTCTGTATGTGATGCGTAGTGGACCACCCTTCACCATGATCACAACAAAAAATGTTTTAACTTTGATTTTGCTTTCTAGGGTCAAAATTTCACAGCCCAACCCAGCAGTGGGTCTGAGGAGGCTCCACCTGATGGGGAATACAGCGTGAAAATATTTGGCTTTTGTTCTGCCACGTGTCTAACGTTCAGCATACCAGTCTCCTAGATTTGTATAAAGCCTCATCTCAGACTAAATCCAAGTGTCAAAGGAGATTTAACACTGAAAATTCTTTTCAGTCTAGGCTTTGGCTTAATCTGGGTCAGGAAAACGGCCCACAATGCATCTATGTCAGCAGTAACTTCTATAATAACCAAAGCATTAATAGTCCTGCTGTCGCATAGCCTTGACCAGACCTCGACCAGAGGTTCAAAACACAAAGCATTGTTACTTTTGTAAATAAAAAATGAAAAATACCATTAAAAAAAACCAGCTTGTGCAGAAATACAAAAGATTTGTCACCCAAAAGAACCGCAGTAGAACATCTTAGCACCAATCAGAGCAAGACATCAAAGAGTGTTGTCATTTAAAAAGGTACAAATCTATCAAAACATAACTTGAGTTCAAGTAAATGGACGTAGTTGTTGCTTTAATTCAGTAGCATCTAATAAATAGAGTTGCCCCATGCAATCAGAAGGTTGTGGGTTCGAATCCCAGCACTGCTACTTGCACCACTGAGGTACAATTGAGCAAGGGATCATCTCCGCACACCGCCAGCCACTGAGTTCTGTGGTGTTTTCAAGTATGACAAACTGGCACTTCACACTTACAAAATCTCTGCCAATGTATCACAGTTAGTGCTTAGAAAACCAACTAATCCAGCTATAGACAAAGCTACTGCAGCAGAAAGAGACACAAGGCGGGTCAATTCCCAAGTGCGACTAGCTCAAGTAGTGGGACACCTCTGAATGACCCATTTCAACTGTAAGAAGATCAAGAACGCTATATTTACTCAAGCCTTCCCTCCATATAATGTTGCCTTAAGAGGATTACAGGTAAAAATAAACACCACTCAATTCTTGTGAGGGCTCTACGGAGAGTCTTTAAACCAGGAATGAAGAGACGAGACCAATACAGCGAAGGCCTGGAAATCTGTGCATGCTAGACAACTGCCGCGCTTTAACAAAGGAAAAGTATTAAAATGACCACAACACTGCTTTATAGGTTCACAACCCAATTTAGACACATTTTTACTGCGGTGTATTGAATGTGAAACAAATGGAAAAGGCTGCATTAGTGTTCACAGCTTCATTGAATATAGGCTCAAAAATGCATGTGACAGACCCGGTTAAATGAAAAGCAAAAGGTTTGGGACACATCTATCTGCGATAATGCTCTTCTCTTAGATCACTCAATCTGGGCATGTGAGATCATAAGCTGGGAAATTTTGAGTCAGTTAAGGAGCTGTAACGCAGACTAAGGCTGCGATATTGTAACAGACATGAATGGAGTTTCTCTGTGATGCAAGAGGGCGGGAAGGGAAATGACTCACGAGGCTCAGAGACGGTGTCTCATTTCATATCAACGACGGCTGAGACATCGCTGACATCACAGTTCACCAACTTTCAGATACGTTCCATGTTCAATCTGGTATTGCCTTTATTAAATACTTCACAACCTTACCTACACTGAATGGTTACAAAATGTTACCTCTTGTCAAATATGGACACTTTTCAATATACAAAGCAGTCTTTTGTGAGGGCAAACCCAAACAAAACACAAACGAAAGAAAAAAGAAAAAAAAAGCTGATTCTCCGATGCAGTCCTCATGACAAATTATGTGTTTCAGGGCAAGATGGAAACAACTGGGTTCTTCTGCTAAGAGACAAAAGCATTACATAATCATCTGTGGCCCATCTGCTGTCGCACATCTCAAGTCCATTTACAATGCAAGTGGGAAAATATATATATTTATATACTGTACACATATGTATATATAATGATTAGATTATACTGCCATGTGACAAAGAAAAAGAAAGCATATTTCAAAAGTATAAAAAATAAATTAAAACAGTTTCACATGTGACGAACACTTTTACAGATGTAGGTTTCAGTTATGCAGTTTTGTTACTCGGCATAGGAGCGTGAGAGCCACAAGCATAAGGAAGGTGCCCATAAACAAATATTAAAAAAAGAAAAGAAAAAAAAAAAGGAGGAAAAACAAAACAAAAAGGCTTTAACTAGACTAAACTGAGGGGAGACAAGGGGAGAGCTAAAACTAAGCTAAAATTTTAATTGCAGACATGGGACAAGTATGCCAATATTGTCCGGTTCAATTAAGGGAGCGGCAGTGCGTATTCGCATGGATTTGTCCTGCTTCAGAGTTGACCTAATTATAGGACTGGGGTCCTGACCTGCCCATGCCCGTTACACAAAGGTAAGATTCCCCAGGTTACACCATCTGGGTTTGCCAGAGAGAAAGGGTGACAGTACAGCCAGGCAGTTTACAATGATAGGTTACACACATCATCCTCCAACTAAATCTAGAGCATAAAGACAGTAGACTGCAGGCTAATGAAAATGTCTCCTTTAACAATCCCAAATTTATTCTTCCACTTTGATTTAAAATGATCACATCTTAAATGTTTTCTCATTTGGTTTTAAAATAGACATTTTTCTTCTTCCCTAACCATATGAGCTCGACATCTTCCCTCCCAACCCAAACCCAGGTCCATAGAAATTTCTCTATCAATACTGTGATAAGATGGGGGTGCTCTCCTTGTGCACAGGGTAACACTGCAGCTGAACGCTCCTAATAGTCTTAAAGTTCCATGTTGCCCTGGCGTCAAAGCTGTGGGTCTGAGTTCACTGACAGAAAGGTGAGGCTGTGGGGTCAAAGCCTTTAAAAACGTCTTTAAGAGAGGCATTGTCCTGCTCTGTAGCCTCTGGCTGCGCTGGGCTGTTGCCACCAAATGGGCTGCCTGTACCGCTGGGCTTACCGGACTGCTTTACCATGCTGAAGAGTGTAGACACAGGCAAGTTGTGAACTCCTGCTGGCTGCTCTGCAGCTCCAGTGGAACCTTGTCCGGTTTGGCTAGGCCCTCCAGCTGCAGGAGAACCACCAGCAGCCCCTGCGTTTGGCGAGGGTGAAGGCTTGGGCCGCGGTCGGTTGTAGCTGTTGTAGCGGTCAGTGGCTGGCTCCCCGCTGTTCTTCTCCGGTTCAGGCTGGTCCAAAGCAGACTTCCGTACAAACAGCGGCTCCTTGGCCTTTGGCTTGGCCGAAGTGGTCGTGTTGTCGCTAGGTTTGGGTTCGGGAGCAGGTGTGGTTGTTTCAGAATTCTCGGATTTGTCTGAACCTTGTGTCCGTGGATCATATAGACTGATGCTGCTCAGGACACTGCTACCAGCGCTGGAATTGCCTGATCCGATTCCTCTACCTGCCCCTCCAGCCGATAGCAGGCGTGGGTCATAGGGTGCAATTGTGGGCGTTGGTGAAGTTGGAGCAGGAGGACCAGAGGATGTTGAGACTTGGGGGACTGAAGGTTCTGAGGGTTGCTTCAGGGCAGATTTTTGTGGCTGGAGCCGGGGATCGTTGATGGCCTTGCGTACCATACGTGGGTCTACAGGCTTGTCAGCAGGGACGGATACAGAAGGAGCCGCAGACGCGCCTTGAGAAGGGTTGGGCGAACTCGCGTTTACAGTCTTAAGGATACGAGAGAGCAGCTCAAAGTCTGGGAGAGAAGATGAAGACTGACCAGGTTGCTCAGCAGGGGGCACAGAGGCAGGCAGGGATGGTGGTGTGGCTGTGTGGAGCTGCTGCTGAGCACGAGACTGACGAGGGTCCATGCTGGGGACTGGCGGTATGCCTGGGGGCAGCGGGAGGAAATCCTGCTTAGGGACGGGGATTGGGATGAGGTCCTCAGGACTCCACAACACTGCCTTAGCAAAAGAAGGCTTATTCAGTACTACATCCTTCTTGATGTGGCTGAATTGCTGGAGCTGGGAGCGGGGGTCACGCAGAGCCATTCCCATTAAAGGATCAAGAGGGATGGGAACAGGTTTGTCCCTCAAGACCCGCTCTCCCTCTTCTTCCTCAGTAGCAGCAGGGACCAGAGGTGGGGGCTTATACACAAGAGGGGGCTCTGGTTTAGGAGTAGCCTGTCGAGCAAGGCGGGGGTCTGCAGGAGCAGAAGATGATGGAGAGGAGGAGGGATTGTGCTCTGCGATTTGGGAGGCTTCCGTGCTGCGGCATAAGCGAGGGTCACGTGCTAGCCTGGGGTCTGCTGGCCTGATGGAAGCTGGTACAGCATGGGCCTTTTGCAGACGGGGGTCAGTGGGACCCCCTTCAGGCTTTGGAGGACCCGGAGTTTGGCTTTGCTGTCGCAAGGTTTTCAGAATTGATGTGACACTACCACCTCCGTCTTCATCTTCACTGGAATACCAGTTTGCAGAATCTCCTGAAATTAACAAGGGAACAGCATTAGCATAACAGTCATCATTTTTTTGGGGAGTCATCTACATTACATCTATTAGTTTCAAATCCAGGTGCACCACGGGTGCCAAGAGCTGTGGTATTTCAAGATCAGTGGCTTGACACTAATTCACTAGTTCCTTATATCTCTTATACGGATGAACTATAGCGCCATCTAGTGAGAACACACTAAGGTGACATTTTTAAAAAACGGTTAATACAAGAGCAGAGGACGTTTACTATCTGAAGAGATCATGGCAAACAACAGGCAGAGATGTCTTTCAGACATCATATAAAAAAAATCCTCTTAAACATAAACACAGAACAACTGTGTATATGTCACAAGCACTTTCATTACCAAGTTTAACATAAAGAGACTGAGGCACATAGATTAGCTAAACATTAGTACAAAGCCTGGTAATGTACTGACAGACATATTTTACAACAAAAGGCTGCAAATTCGACAGCCTTAATTACTCAATTACTCAAACTCATTGTTAATAATAAAATAAAGCATTGTGGTTTATCATGGTAATGTAGAAATGTAATAATGTACTTGTGACTCCGCAACAAACAAAAAGCTGCAGTTTGCCTACAACAAGCATACATTTGACATTCTGAGTTTTTAATTCTGAGGACTCCTAAATTGTCAAATACTCTTAATGCAGAACATAAGTTCTTTTCTTCTGCAAGTTTTGGAACAATTTGAATCAAAATAAGCAATTATCCGCAGGGCAGTTGCATATATTTAAGGGGATGCTTATAACTGTGCTGCTTTATAGTGGAGTGCTCAAAGGGTTTTTTTTAATCATACGCAGATAATCATTTTTGTGGACCTCTATGGCTTTGTGTGAGTGTACCTTCAGTGTCTCTTTCAGACCCCCCTTCAGCTAGTCTCCTCGCCCTCTCCTCTTCTTCTTGCTGCTTCTGTTGGATCCTCATGAACAGCACACGCTGTGCTGGAGGAAGGAAGTCTGGGACGTTTATCGTAGACTGATTTGATGATCCTCCGTTGGCTGTGCCCTCTACATTCCCAGAGTTCTGATTTCCTGAGGACTGGTCAGTGAAGTTTCCACCAGGGCCTCCCTGATAGCCATCACCTAGATCAGGCAACAGAAAGTAAACATTCTACACTGTAGTACAAAGTCAATTGTAATAATTTAATATTTAGGAATATGGTATTATACATTTAGCTGTGATGTATTTCTCTAGTCTATGACAACACTCTTCATTTCTAGCCAAAAACACCAGCTCACCCTCTCCTTCTCCCCCTTCGGTTCCCATGCTTTGCTGCTGTTGGTAGAAATTGTCATAAAAATTAAGTCCCCCAGGGGCTTGGTTTGTAGTCCCTTCACCTTGGGGAAAGTTCTGCATCATTGGAGGACCTTGGCTCATGTTTGGTGGTCCCATTGGTGGCATATCATGAGGCCCATTTGGCCCCATGTGCCCTGGTGGTGGTGGACCAGGGAAATGAGGTGGAGGTCCTGTAGGGGGACCCTGAGGTCCTGCAGTGCCTGCTGCAGCAGCACCAGGATTGGGACCTCTGTAAAGACATTTGCAATGATGAGTGATTTGCGAAGGTCAATCAGAATGAATTCATTTTACTTACGGTTTGAAAGTTTTTGTGGCTAGCAGAAAATAAGACCAACCTGACACCTAGTTTTTGAGCCAGCTGCCCAGTGGGTTTCACTACAATTTCAAACAAGGATGGAATCTTCTTCCCTGCGTTGCCTCCACAAGGAGGTGGTGGACCCATGGGTGGTGGAGGCTGAGGACCGCTGGATGTGGGTGAACCTGGAAAAGATGCTCCATCTGGGCAAGGGGGAGGTGGACCAGGGCATGGTCCAGCTGGGGGCCCAGAGCCAGGGCCGGGGCACGGAGGAGCATTAGGGGGCACACTTCCTTGTATTGGCCCAGGCATCCCAAAGTCCACAGGAGCAGCAGAATCTGCTGGGCCAGGCCGCGGGGGCGTAGGGAGGAGGCCAACACCAGGAGGGGGCTTAGGAAGGGGATTGATGCCTTGCTTTTTTAGCTCTTCCACTTCCTTCTCATCCTCGGCACCAGCTTCAGCATCCTCAGCCAACATCTGCAATTAACAGTTAATATCAAGAGTGAGAAATGAGGAGAAGAAAGACGGTTGTGTTTCTTTCCATCAGCAATAAAGAGGCTCACCTTGTCTAGCAGTTCTTGTGTGTCATCGGTAAGAGGTTCGTGTGAGAACATACAGTCATCACCATTCACACAGTTGCCCGTAGTGTGAAACAGCTTACAGGGGAAATCACGTTGCTCTGAATCAAGGAATAATCCGTGCAGTTCTGTCATACTACTTTAATGATACATCACAAAAGCAACTTACATATCACAAAAAAGTTGGGTTTTTTTGCTGATGTTCACTGACATTACTAAAATGTCAATTAATTTAATTAATCCTGGTTAGTTAGTTCACCTGTTTAAAATGCAACAGTAAAGGATATCATGCATGTAGGGACAATTTTCAGCTCGAGCACAGTAGCCAGTGATATAGAACTTGCAGAGTTCCTTCTTCTTAGGCAACTCAATGTCATGACTGAAGTTGCAGTGCTCCCCCTGTCAGCCACATGAAAATAAACATTTATCTTCTGTGGACATTAGACATAAACATATGTTGAACACTAATATCGGCTTAAATATTTCAACATTTGCTTTAAATGTACCAATATCAAATGATTCTGTTCTTACCCAGGTACAACGACCCTCGATATAGTATTTGCAGATGGCCTTTCCTTTCTTGTCCTGGTGTTTCTCCTGGTCATACTTCCTTGGGCCACCTCCTCCGTCCTAAGGGACACGATACTCTTAAGTTAAAAAGCTATAGACCGTTAGCTTATCCCTTATTGATATGGAACACCTATGGCAACAGCTCCCCATCTCCAACCAGGCCACACTGGTTATATTGTGTACTTTTATCTGGCTGAGTTTAACCTTTGCCTCAGCCTGAACTATTCAAATAATTCTACTATCCATGATATGCAGGATCTGCTGTGTTAGAAACATGGTAAGGACCACCTGAGGAAGCTGAGCACCTTTGGTGTACTGAACTGTGTGCTGACATTTCTTACCCCCATGTCCATATCTCCATCGTTTTCATCATCATAGCACTGATCTCCTCCGCGGCCTCTCCCCCGATTCCTACCCCTGCCCCGGTTCATGCCTCGACCCCCTTTACCCCTTCCACGGCCTCGCATACCTTTACAACCTAGAGAGAAAATAATAGAAAAAGGTTTTAATAATTTATTTCTAAACTGCTGGGTTAAACATTAGCTTGTGACTGACCAGTTCAAGTGAACTGCTACGTCCAAAAACTGAACAGGTGCGCGTTTTTGTGGATAATCAATTTGATGGACAACATACTTTATATATCCTTCACTAGCTTTCATGTCCCAACACAACCTCAACTTAAAAAGCGGAGGATTAAAAGGGTTTAATCAGTTCATTAAACTGAACTAAATCTAAAGAATTGTGTTGTCTGTTGTCAATCACTTGTAGTGCAAGGGGTCATAAAAAAAATGGTAATGATGCAGGAGTATCAATGTAACTTTACAGTGGAAAAAATGTTCTCAATGTCAAATTTTACTCATCCATACTGATATTTTACAGCTTACTCTAAGAAAGAAGCCACACTTAGAGAACAGACACTACATTTTTATCTTGAAGGTGCAAGTGCAGCATGTGTATACAACAAATGAGTTAAAATACAGAAGTCACACAACCATTTCTTCACATACTGACTTTGTGCAGTGCTTGTAATAGCTTGTATTTTAAGAATAAATTGTTTGACCTAAAGAAATGTGTTATTAAAGCCAAGAATTACTCCTTGCGACATCACACATTTATAGAAAAAGTTAATGGTGTACTCTGAATCACATCATTTTCTATTAGTCCAAAAAACGGTTAAATATTTAATACTCACCACGTCCTCGGTCCTTGGATTTCCTGTACTGGTTGAGTTCTTTAGAGTAATCATCATAATCATCATCCCCCATGTCATAGTCATCATCACCATACTATGAAATGCAATATCAGAGTTTGTAGACATGTTTGAACAATTATAAAACTATGCAACAGACCATTAATAATTTCTGTATCCAAACTCACCTCCATTTCATCTCCATACATGCCATCGCCGTCATCACTTTCCCCCATCTTTCCTCGCCCTCTTCCTCTGCTTCCTCCCCTGCCTCCACGACCCCTCATCCCTCCTCTGCCACGGCCTCTCAGGTTCTTTATTCTCCCTTTACCGCCTGTTAAAAATGGGGTACATCAAAACGCTGAACGTTCATGAATTGTTCTTTATAATGGAGATTTTTTTAGGATATAGTTTGGGGCACAGTTAAGTGAGAGGCATTTGTGCCCTACCAATAAAGTTTTCATGTATACCTCTGCCACGCATGCCGCCCATTCCACCCTCTTTGGCTTTGCGGTACTGATTGAGCTCCTTGGTGAAATCATCATATTCTTCATCACCCATGTCCTCGTCTTCTTCACCCTCATAGTTCTCATCATCGTATTCATCGTAGCCACCATAACCCTGTTTGTCCCTGTTGGTCATGTAGCCTTTCTTTCCCATTGGTCCTCCGTGACCCGAGGGAGGAGGAGGATAGCCACCATGAGACTGAAACACAGTGATTGAAAACAATGCATTCAGGCTTAAAGACATAGTGGCGTTCCATCACTACTATGACTGTACACAGTAGGCAAAAAAATAAAAACAAAATAGGAACACTACTGGACATTTGTCTTACTGAGGGCGGGTACTGAGGGCTGTATTCCCGATACTTTCTCTTCTCACTGGGACTGTAGTCAGAATCCTCACTGTAGTCTGAGTGGTCGTCGCTGGAGGACGCATGGCGCTACAACACACAAGTGTGAGAGTTCATCACAAAGTCCCCAAAAAATTCTAATTAAGCATTTCACAATCATTCACACTTACCTTGTGTTTTGATTTCCGTTTCTTTTTGGACCTCCTCTTCTCCTTCTCCCGTTCTCTCTCTCTTTTTCTCTTCTTTTTGCGGCGATGGGCCTTCTCATCATCGGAGTCGCTGCCATGGCGCTCCTTGCTGCGGCGAGGCTTCTCCTCTTGCTCCACTCCCTCAGCAGTGGGTGCCTCAGCTTCTCCTCCATCATCCTCCAGCTCTCCCTCCTCCAGCTCTCCATCCTCTTGCCTATCATACACACACACAGCACAACTGGGGAATTACAATACTGAAATACAAGCCTAACGTGCTGTGAACAAGCAAAGCACTGCTCTCCTTAAAAGCAAATCAAAAAATACCACGTGTTGAGGACAATATAGGGAAATTTCACACTTGTGGGACTAATAAAGGGTCACCTTATCTTAATGTGACATTACATTTCAAGATGTCTGGGAGATACATAGTAAGAAGGACATGGTTTGATGCTTTGGAACAAACAAAAAATATATAAAAAGCCTCACATTTTAAAAATACTACTAAGATATTAAAAAATATTTTTTAAGGTCTGAGATTAAGCTCTGTTTAGAACATAGAACTGGTCCATTTTCTGTAAATTCATCCATGATATGTCTGGAAAGGCTTATTGTGATGAAACTTTGTGATTAAAGATGATGTAATAATGTAATAAACTATAATACAAAAACTTTCCATGAGAAGGTTTCAGTTTAATTACACTTGCTCAGTGTGCTCATGCGGTTGTGTTGAAATGAGTTGGAATACTTTATCTAGTTTTCTAGGAAACTGGAAAATACACTTGCAGTAGTCTTTCCATAGACTAACCTGAGCGAGTGAAGCCAATAAAGAAATGTAACAAAATACAGTAAAATGTTATACTGAGGAGTGGAAGTTTAACATTTGACCTAAAAAATGATGGTCATTTCTACTATATTTAAAGTAAAGTGGCCCCCTTATAGTCGCATGTGACCACAGCACACAGTGTAAACAATGGGATATTCTCTCTCTATGTTTAACCCATTATCCAAGTGAACCCGTGAGCAGTCCCTGGAGCCGTGCCCGTGGAGCAATGTGGGGGGGCTGGTTCACTTGCTCAAGGGTACCACAGTGGTACCCCTACCAGTCCTGGGATTCGAACTCACATTCTTCTGACCACAGCATCAACTCCCTAATCACCATGCCACCATCTGCCTCAAAATACAGCCATGGAAATGATGTAATTACTAGAAAAATGTTAACTTAGAAACACTTTTTCAGCTTACAGCGTAGCACTAAACTGGGACTCGGCATATCTAAAATGCAAAGAGACTGTTTAATCAAAAGACCTGCTTATCTCCTGACTGCATGACGCAATTCTGCCGTTCTGTTTGGTCACATTTAGTGGCCCATATAAACCCACAGAATATGTATAAAAAATTAGCTCTATATTTACTACAGCTTGGCCCCTTCTCTAGTGACAACTAGTCTCAAGCCACTGTAGTAACTCATTGCAAAACATTTCCTGATCAATAGCAACTGGCTGTAAACAACCCTGACGCAAACAGAAAAGCTTGTGTCATCAAATCACTTACAGTTTAAGAGTTAATAATGCATTCTGGGAAACAAAATAATATATGGCCCAATTATTTGTTCATTACACCATACTGTGAATCCCTACCATGGAACACATGCTCAAGCTCAGCATGGACAATTCCAGTAAAACAAATTATTCCAAAATAATTAACTCTTAATAACCAGTTACCATTTCCCCCAGCAAAGTATAACTAGCCTTTATTGACAAGCTACAACCAACTGGTCTCATCCAACCATGCAGTGAGTGACAAGACAGCTGAGGAATCAGGTCATGCTCCCAAAAAAACATGGGTAATCTAATTAGGGCATCAGGAGGCATATCTTAACTTCAGAATACTGCATTCTAATACAGTAATAAAAGCCAAGTCATCCCCCCTCCCTTCAAAACAATTCAAGCAACTGCAACTAATGCCTCGATAAACCTGGAAAGTGACAAAACATTTTACTTTAAATGACCATTTAAAAGCACCAGTACAGAAGACTTTAACTGCTGTTTTGGAAATCACACTTGCTGCAAGAGGGGGTGACATGGATTGCACTGTTTGTAAAAAAATATATAAATAAAAAAATAATTTAAAAAAATCATAACTAAATGAATAAAATAAATAGCTCTGGGAATCAGTGAAATTGTGAAACTGGTGTTTTAGTTCACGTTTAAGGACCTTGAATGCTTCTGAGACTTGGGGGAGGCACTTCAACCAAGAGGGTGTTTGTGAAAATACATGCTTTGACCCAAAACAGGACAAACAGAACAAACTATTTAAAGGCAGCAAAAAAGATTCCATAAAACAATAAGCCTTTTATGCTTCAATTAGAAATGTCAACTAAATAATAAGTATTTTATCCATTCCAACTTTAAATTTAATTTAATTTATTGAAAAAAGTACTTAAAGTGTGCACGTTTTATTTTATGCGTAGCATTTTAAAGGGGGGAGGGGGGGTATTTTTACAGTATATACTGTAGACCGGTAATAACACTAAAATCAAAACCAAAAAAAATGTAAATGTAATAGTACCCAAACATTACATCTAAAAATCATATTATTAAATTGCATTATATTAATTAAAAACAGAGCTGGTTAGTTATTGACCAAGCTAGATAACTAATCTACGTATGGTGCTAACTGGTTGGCTTAGCATTAGCTAATGTTGGCCCTCTTCCATTAGAATGAAAAACAAAACACCCAAACGATGGGACACTAATTAGCACACGTAGACCTAAACACGGCTTTAATCGTTAACATGTTGATTATATTAGGGGCCGACAATGTTTAAAAAAGCCGAACTAAGGGGGGGGACGTGTTAGTGGCCCACTCAGGGGCGCTGCTATGAAGGCTATCCAAGCAGGGCCCGGCCCAGCACGGTTAGCCTCCGCGGCTAACTCCCGAGCAATAACGGGGAGAAATTTCACAATATTTAAAGTTTGGGTTTTATTTTTATCAGTCGTCGAGTTGTTCCCACAAGCTGAAGTTTGTAAAGAGATTAAAAAATGCGACTAATGTGAAGAACTTTGCGTCTAATAATAAAAAAAAGTGCATGAATGTCTGCTCTGGCCTGCTAAGAGAAGAAATTACACAGCATTTTACGGTTTGTGATTGATTGTTTTCAGTCGTCGAGCTGTACCCACAAGCTGAACTTTCAAAAAATGTTAGAAAAACGCGAGTAGTGTAAAATACTTCCTGCCTAATGATAAAATGAACGTTCTGATCCTGTCCGTTAGTGGTGTTCTGAGAAAAGCGTGATAGAGAGAAAGAGAGAGAGTGGATGTTCTTTGCCTAGGTGGCCACTTAAAATCCTTCGATGATGGAAAACAGCAAAGAGCTTCGAGCAGTGACTGAATTCTGACAGGACTTCGGACCGAAACTCCTGCATTTTCAGGTTTTTTTTTTTTTTAAAAAAACGACCTTCTCCAAGGTGTAACGTTTTCAAGATGGCGTTCTCTCGTTTACCTCTGTATTCGTTTCCCCCAGAAAAAGTCGACTTTAATCCTTTTGAAAGAGGAAAAAACCAAAAGAGTACCCATGCTTTTTTGGTGTTTTTGTTTTTAAAAAAGCAAAGGATAAATAAATAGTTGGATAGAAATATGATATTACTCGACCTTTCGTCAGTGAGGAGGCTGTTGTGTTCGTGGTTGGCTGTTGGGGAGTTGTTTGGAAGGACAGTCATGCTTTCCACAGCCATTTTCCTCTTAACGTGCTACATTCAAGTGCAAAAAACACTCGACTGGCTTATGCGTTACTTGACTTTGATGATGGATTTTTTAGGAAGAGTTTTCAGTTCATAAGCAGTCAATTCCCATGAACAGTTTAAAAGAGAAACATGCTGAAACGTTCCTGAAGCTCTCTCTCCGTCCTTACAGTGGCGAGGTGAAATGAAACTCATTCACTTAAAATGGCGGCGCTTCTTCTCCGACGAAAAAGGAGGGGCGGAGCTAACCAACACGGAAACGGCCGAATAATTACGAAGTCGAGGCAAAGCGGGCGGAGTTAACCGAAAAACACGACACGGAAAGGACCGAACATGTACGAACCCCTAATACCTTAAAAGACACAGATGCTGAAGTACACTAACTAGACAAAAGTATTGGCACAAACCTCGTAATTATTGAATTCAGGTGCCCCCTTACTTCCAGTGAAGAACAATCTTAATGCTTCAGCATACCAAGACATTTTGAACAACTTCATGCTTCCAACTTTGTGGATACAGTTTTTGTGGAAGGCACTTTTTTGGTATTCCACCCAGTACACACAGCAAGATCCATAAAGACATGGATGGATGAGGTGTGAAATAACTTGACTGGCCAGCAGAGAGCCCTGACCTCGACCTCATCCAACACCTTTTGGATGAACACATTCCGTCTTAGAGCAGACGCGCTGGAAAGAAATTACTTATTTATTTTATTGCATCAGTATGCCCAGTCAACTGAAAAAACTTGGAGATCAGATATAACCCGCACTGCTGGCCGCCTTAACTTGGGTGAATGGATTTAATGCAGAGAACAATTTTGTGCTCTACCGTTTTGTGCTGTGCTGTGTTCATGTATGACAAATGAACACTTCACACTTAACACTTATTCCTCATAGCATCTGTATGACAGCGTATTGAAGTTCAACCTCTTCAGAAATGGTTTTGTAACATAATACTAAATGTATCGTTCTTTGAGCACTGACCACAATATGTAATAAAATAAAATTACAGTGAACACATAGCCAGACACATTTAGCAAATTAAATGAACAACAATGGAGAGAGGTCATCAGCAAGGCATTCGATACAATAGTTGCTCAAAGAGAGGCGATACTTCCAAGGACTTTGAAACAATAGTGGCTCATAGGTTGGAAAATCACCAAAAGGTATTGGTTCATTCTTGTATGTAAGATAAAATATTGGTATGATGTAACCAAATATGGCCAGAGTAGATCTTGCGGGATATCTGATCTCAAAAGGTCTCTCAGCTGACTGGGCATATTATTGCAATAAATACTGCTTTGGACTGCAAATCCTCACCTAATTGAGTTTCTTCTTTCTAGCATGTCTCACTCCACGACAGTCTGGTGAGCATCAACTGCAGTGTTTCTGAGGTCCTCAGTTGTAGTCTTTGACTCACGCATGCCCTCACTCACAGTTTACTTATAGGCTTTCTATTTCAATTAGACGTTATCTGGAAGGTCCGAGAGACCTGGACAGCCTGGACACATAAGGTACATAAAAAATGCTGAAACCTGGAGCAGAACAACACAAATCACAAATACTGAAACCCAAAACAATTACCAACGAGTATACAGAAAATACAAGGAATTTAATTTATATAAACTACAGACCATGTAAATACATAGTGTTTTATATTGATTTAGGATATTATCACTACTGAAATGCCACTACTATTTAAGCTTGGACCTGTTGGACAATGTCTCTAATTTTAAAATTAAGACTATTTCACAGAGAAAAAAAACCAATCCATCAGTGTATTAACCTGAATTAATTTCAGTCCATTTTAGCTTTCCTTTTTTATACTCTAAATTTAAGTAAAACGCTTGAAAAAACTGCCCAGAGTTTTTGTAACAGAAAGTTTTGGAGCTTTTTTAAAAAAGAAAAAAAGTGAATTAGCACATTTTTAAATATGCAATGGAATAAAACTGAAATATTTTAGGCAAAACTGAAATAAATCATGCCAGTACAAATCGTGCAAGGTGAAGATTAACAATAGTTGCTGAAATGATGTAAAAAGTCATGTTTTCTTATTTAAAAGGATTAAAACAAAAAGGATGTTTTTGTTTTGAAAACTTCTTTGGTCTCGTTTTTCTGGCGTCATCATCGTGAGCCATTTCGAATCCCAGCAAGCGGGACTCCTTTTGAATGGAAGACTCGAGTCTGAAAGGAAACTGGTTGTTTTTGAACACTTTTTTTTATTTTTCGGAGTAATTTGAGATATCTCGAGATGATCGATACGATCGATAAAGAGGATAACATCATCAGTGAGGAAGAAGCTGCCCAGTATGACCGGCAGATCCGTCTGTGGGGTCTGGAGGCACAAAAGAGGTTTGTGTTTAGCTGCTATAGCTAAGAGGCTAACCTAATAAACATCAATAAGAAAACGTGTTATTGTACACCTGTTTCGTGTTCTTATTCAGTTCTGAACTATTTGCTAAAGCTAATTATCGTAGTCAGGGGAGGGATCTAATCTAATTTAAGATTACTTACAAATATACATTATATGGACAAAAGTATTGGGACCATTATCCAAACAAGGACTTTAATGGTATTGCATTCAAATCTATAGACTTTAATATGGAGCTGGTCACCCTTTACAGTTATAATAGCTTCCACTGTTCTTGGAAGGCTTTCCATAAGATCTTGGAGTGTTTGTGCCCATTGATTGTGTAAAGCATTTATGAGGTCAGGCACTGATGTTGGACGAGAAGTTTGGCTCGAAATCTCCGTTCCAGTCCAAAGGTGTTGGATGGGGTTGCCGGCAGGGCCCTGTGCGGTTTAATTTCTTCCACATCCAACCGTGTCTTGATGGAGCTTGGTTTGTGCACTGGGGCACAGTCATGCTGGAATAGAAACAATTTGGAATATATAGAAAAAAATACATTCATATAAAATGTACAAGTGTAAACAAACATTGACGTGTTAACGAGGTCATTTTAAACTTCATGACAGATAAAAGCACAGTGTCAATTTACTGTTAAAGATAAATCATGTTTGTGCATGAGCATGTATATGTGAAGTACTGCTTGTCTTTCTCAGACTGAGAGGGTCTCGAGTACTTCTGGTTGGACTGAAAGGCCTGGGTGCTGAAGTGGCAAAGAACCTTATCCTGGCTGGAGTGAAAGGGCTCACTCTCCTGGATCATGAACAGGTGGGACATCCTTTACTAAACCAATGGACAACTGACAGAATACAGTTTTGTATCAATTGCAAAGTAAGTATTAAAATATTGTGTTCTGCCAGTCCTGGGATTCAAACCCATGACCTTCTGATTGCTGGGGCACTCCCCCTAACCACTAGGCCTAACCACTGCTACCCCGATTAGATATCACACATCTTGCTACTCCATTGTGCAGTTTCTTTTTGTGTGCAGTATCTTTATTATTATTGCAATATCACTGCAGTGCAGTATCACTTCTATGTTACTATTACATACAATAACAGGCTAGGTAGGGTAGGCAGCTGAACCTAGATTCCAAAATAGAACTGATAATGCCTGCTACCAGGTACCCTAGTTTCTTTTTCAAATATTGGTATTGCTTATAGATTCCTGAACACTACATATCTGCAACTACATGCATGGCTATTTGCCAGGACCTTTTTAGGCGAATGTGACATATATTAGCAGTTAATTATAGTATATACAGCAACGTTCCAATAGCACCCACATATTGTGAAAAACCGTGATGTTGTCATGTGGTAAAAAAAAACAACCCAAAAAATGCCTTTATTTATAGTGTAAATCCTAAATATTCCCCTAAATATGCTCCCAAAACATTTAATACATAACCCTTAATGAAAATGAAAGGGTAAACCCGTATTCGTACTGTGTACACTGAACTCCTGCAGTGCTGGAATGTAAAATACAGATGTTGCCTCTGTATAGGCTGTACTGTAATTCATTCATGTCTGTTTTCTTTAGTATGGGCTGTTGTTTTCTTTGGTATAAGCAGGGTTAACACCATTATAAATAAATTTAATTTACTGTAATAAAAATACAATGCTTTAAGAAGAACAAAACAAAAAACATGAGAACACTCAAGACACTCCACTGTTGAAATTCTGGACTGCAGCTGGGTCAAAGGGCAGCAGCCAATCAGCAGCAAGGAGAAATAAATAATGTTCTTGGATTGGCTACTTTCAAACCTCCTGCCTCTGAGTTAGAGCTGGGATACTCGGATCCTTTTTCAGATCCGACTCCCTCTGAGTCACTCAGTAAAGTGATCCGGATCTGTGAATCACTTGAGTCACTATTGCCAAATTGACAGCGGCCGGTCAAATTACCATGGCAACCTGACCTAGTAGACCTATA
>JBBPDB010000001.1:18884239-18895131 GCA_037974465.1 Brachypetersius altus
GAGTTTTTACTCACTTATCGCATGTGATATCGCCATGGCAACACTCAACAACATTATCGCATATCGCATGTTTTACTGATATCGTGCAGCCCTACTACCCTTCCATCCATCCGTCATCCACATATCCATCCATCCATCCACTGGGCGGTCTCTGTCTGTATATTAGTCTATGTTTCTCTCAGTCTGTCTGCCTATCCTCCCTTCATCCATCCAGTCATCCACGTATCCAGCCATTCATCCATCTACATACCTATCCATCCATTCAGTCATCATCTACTTATCCATCCATCTGTCTGTCTCTCTGTCTGTATGCTTGTCTGTCTGACTCTCCACCTGCGCATCCATCTACCCGTCTATCAATTTGTCTGTTTATCTTTTCTCTTCATCCCTCCATCAACATGTCAGTCAATCTGTCTGTCATCCATACATCCACCCACTCCATCTGTCTATCTACATATCTGTCTATCCATCCTGGTGAATACAGAACAGTGATGTGTGAGTGACAGGTCAGAGTTGGGTGGTTTTCTCTGCTGGGCAGGTGGACGTGATGCTTGGTGCTGAGGCGGGTGATGATGTGTACAGTACAGTGGGTCCAGAGGGAGGGCGCCGATGAGCCTGGGCAGGCCAGAGAACACCTAGGGACGAGCCGTTAATTACACAGGAACCGCTTCACTTGGCAGGAAAGGATTCAGCCTAATTGGTTCTGTAACAAGTCCCTAAAGGTTAGAACAGAAGAGCAAATCCCACTTTACTACACGCTTAAGTTGGGGCAGGTCACTAAAAGCAGCCCTAGAACACACAAGCCATGATACACATATTAACCCTTTAAACCCGAGCCAACGGAAACCGACTCCGCCCTTTAATAGTGAGCTCGCAGGATTCTTCCTACGTTCTAGTGTTCCATCGTTTCGCTCTCCACACTCTAAATACCGCACTGCATCATTTGCACTAGACATTCCATTAATATCAATACTGTACTCTTACCTTTCCATTCTGTAAATGCTAAACACGTTCAAAACGTTATTTTCCAAATATTTTCTAAAATTTGTACTTATACATTACATTCCCATATATATATATATACACATAGATATTCAACTGTCAAATGTTTACTTTTTAAATTTTGTTATTTTCTACATATTTATGTAAAGTTGGGGAAACACGAGCCCAAGAATTTCATTACAGTAATGATGCTACATTGTTACCTGTATATGACAATAAAACTTGAAACTATTATTATTTTCTAGGGATGCACCGATTACAATTTTCTTTACCGATTACCGATTTTTGTGTAAGTCTGATCGGCCGATTACGATATTTCCCCCCAGATAACAGAAAATTTGAGCTGCTGCGACATCGACACACAAAAATGAGTTTCAACTTTTTGAATGTAATGTGGTACTTCCTTTCCCTGTTTACTGGTTACTTTTATAATAGTGACATGATAGCGGCAGCTCTACAGCAAATACGAACAAAAATCTAATTTTCTTTAATATAAAGCTTTATTTTCATAATTTTTTACAAATTTAAATAAATATAATGTAATAAATACACACCCAAATAAAGCTCAATACAACTAAAGTTTAACATGTGCTTTCAAAGGTGCCGTGAGTGAACAGAAAATAACTAGGCACCTTTTTGTCTTGGCAACAGATGTTGAAAAAATGCCACAAATTGAATAAAATTTTTGGTAAATATTTTGGTAAACAAAAGCATTTGTGTCTTGTCACCGGAAATTCTGTTTCTTTTTTCATTTCCCACATTTCCCGCCGAGCTAAACGAGTGCTCACTCTCGACGCTTGTGCGTGGGGCAGAGAGTGAAGCGAGTGCAGGGAAGCGATCTTTGTTGATTTTCGCGTAAATCAATGTGTTTTCACTTCTGCTGCTTGGCATCTCAGAGAGGTGCAACTTTTTCATCCTCTTTGTTCAAAGTAAAAAAATTCCAAACGGCGGACATTTCAGCACGTCTGAGGCTGCATCTACAAGACGCGTCTTGTTGATGCTTGGCAGTAGGCGTGTCTTCCATGCCGGGAGCGTAGCAGCGGCAACCAATCGCTGTTGAGCAGATTTGAATGGCGGGCGCTCACGGAGAAACGCCTCCGTTGAGCGTACACGTGAACGCAGCCTGAATGAGCGCGTGTCTGTGCTGCAAGTAAAGCGCACACGCAAGATCGGTTTAAAATCGGCAATACGTGTGAGTGATCGGCCGATCACCGATCAGGCTAAAAATCATCCGTTTCCCATCACTGGTCGATTGATCTGTGCATCCCTAACTGAAATGAATAATAAGCAATGATTAAGCCAGTTTCAATACAGGAAACCATTCTTACAACACGCAGACGGACGTTACAACAGATAAACCACCAAAGACGAACTCTCTTTTCTCAATGTTCCCTCCCTTGACATGGTCATAATGAAATGTTACTGGAAAATAAAATATAATTGAGCCATCCACACTATAAACAACTTCAATAAACCTTCCAACTGCACAATGGGAGAATGATTCAAGCCTTAACCCAGAGTGCAGATGCCTGGTCTTGGCTTGTGACAATATAAAACACCCGATTACATTACAGTATTTGCACAAATGTTTGATGTTAAATTGCCTTGTAGCAACATTTTTACTTCTTTATATCTATAATGTATAAAAAAAAAAAGAAATGCACCAATAGTTCATCCAATTCAACATTTTCTACAGGACTCTTATAAACACTTCTACACAGACTCAGATATTTGCGCAACAGATGATTACAATCATTTGTTCTGGCACTACACATCTGACTAAAATCTTTGGCCAACCACCTTATTCCATTCTACAATTACCGATCTCCCGGAGCCCAACAATTTAAACATGTTCTCAAACACCACCACCCCAATGACTCCACTCAGAGTTACTGAACCGCTTTCCTTTCCTACTACTACTTTAAATGGCTTGTCTGGGAAATCCTAAAACAGCGCAGACCAACATGTTTGGAATCTCAGGCCTCACCTGCCTCAGATAAGTTCTGACTTGCATGTTTGATTCCTCAATTTGAACGAGGGTGGGCAAAAATTCTATCCATGTTAGAGCTGCAAGGCCAAAAGCACAGTCAATGAAAAAGAGCAAAAAAAACAAATTATAACCAAAAAAAACCCCAAAAACCAACACTTTTTTGGAATATTGCATTTAAATGGTGGCGGTTGTGGGGATGCTTTGCTGCTTCAGGGCCTGGACAAAGCTCATTCGGTTTAGGCAGCAAGACAACCATCTGAGTCGCAAGTGTATCTCTGAATGGCTCAAGTTACAAATTTTTACAGGGGTCTAGTAGTTTTTACAGGGGCCTAGTCATGAAACTTAAATGTGCAGGACCTTACAAGAGCAATTTATGCTGAAACTCCCTGAAACATGGTTAAATAAAAGTAATTCTGCAAAGATAACTGGGTCAAAATTCCTCCACAGAGATGAAAGAGGCTAATAGTCAGTTAGGAAGCATTTGGTTGTAGTCGTGATAAAGATATTGCAAAACATTTAACAACTGTTTCATTTCTCTTATCTCTCATGTGAGGATCTGAAACCACTTAGTGTGACAAACTGAAGGCAACTAGGACGGATCAAATGCTTTTTCTGTTACAAGTGAACTGGCACATTATGGGACAGCCAAGTAAAATCTGAAAGCTTGCTTTCTTACCAAACATGAACCATGTTTGGCAGTTCTAAATAGAAAATCCTCACTATTTTGATGCCTTTATGTAATTACTATTTTACACATTATTTTATATTTACCATTTTATTTTGTTTTATTACTATTTTATCGCGACACACCCCTTAAACTCAGTTATCCTTCCCATCCAGACCCAATGCTACCACATCTTTCCTGTTCCCCCTCCGCTAGGGGGTTGGACCCGCATACAGGTCCTGCCCAGGAACATACATATGAGGATTGTCATGTCAATTTCTTTTCTTTAACCAATAGCTGAGGGTCTCAGGGTACGTGATAAGAACCGAATCATGGGCTTGGTGTATCGTTACAACCCTAAATATTTGTAATCTCAACCTCAAAAGTAAGCAAGAGGGTCAAATCAAGACTTTTTAGAGCCCAAACTTTTCAAGACTAACAAAGAATAGCAGCCTCTTGGCCTAATAACAGCCACACTGTAATAACACGGACGTTGCATAGTTGTTTTACATCTGACACCCTCTAGAAATAAGACGTTGCTTGTATTTCCTTGTATTTCATGACAAAATGACTAATATAAACATAAGTATATAAAGTTACTTTTCAGATACGACATGGATGAAGTGTTATGGGTTTTTGCTGTGATTTACTTCTGATTTTTTGCCTCAGCATATGCACACATGCGCGGAAATATTTCCACAGAGTTCCTTTCTTAATGTATCCTTTTAGATCAATCAGGGTCAACAAGGTTTGTTTTCCTACAAACAATTAAACCTGTGTGTCAGTGTAACACGCTATTAACACCTGCATCCAAGCTTCAATAAGATTCATGAAATATCAAGGTAGTCTTGGTATTTGTGCTTAATGAATCTGCCAAATGCCGTTTATACCTCTCTTTCAAAACTTCCCAAAGACAGAAAGAAGTTTTAGGGCAACTCCAGTGCACTGTAGGAGGGCTTCAGTGACCCTTCCCAACAACAAGACTGAGGTGTCATTTCCAACACTGGCAAAGAATCCTACAAGCAGTCGGGAGAAACCCTTCAGCTTGCAAATTCTCTTTAAAAGGCAGGCGACCAGCCCCCTTCCCCCAACAAAACACAGTGAAGTCTCCTTGTCTGCACGGCTTCTGCATGGACTAAACTACTAGGACTCCTGACTTTTCCATTAACAGGCACTTTAACGTCATTGCATTAAAATACATAGACTTAAACATGGATTTGGTGCCCTCTTTGCAGCTAGAACAGATTTCGCTCTCCTTCGAAGTTTCTCCGGGCATTTGTGCCGTAGAGCAGATATAAGGTCAGGAACTGATGTTAGACGAGTGGCCTGGCTCGCAATCTCCGTTCCAGTTAAATCCAAAGGTGTTTGATAGGGTTGAAGTCAGGGCTGTGTGTGGGCCAGTCAAGTTCTTTCACACGGAACTCATCCAGCCATGTCTTTATGGAGCTTGCTTTGTGCACTGGGGCACAGTTATGCTAGAACAGAAAAGAGCTTTCCACAAACGGTGTCCACAAAGTTGGAATCCTCGCACGTTAACGCTTCAGCATACCTTTCTTGGAGATAAGATTGTCTAGCCTCAAAACCTTGGAAAACGGGGCTGTCCCAATACTTTTGTCCATGTTGTGAACTGAACGCTCCCTCTATTGCTAGCCCTGCTACACAGGAACTTCACCCAGTTTACAAGAGTCAACACCATTAACAGAGCAGCGGAGCCCTTTTAGGGCGAAATAGGTCGAAGTAGAGCAGACAGATGGTCGAGTTATCGTTGAAACTCGACGCGTTAGTGCAAAAGTCACGTAAATAAATAGAAAAGGGGGTAAAAAGTACAAGCAAGTGCTGTTGACCGTGTAGCAACGGTAGCTAATAATGCTAAGCTGCCAGTATGAAGCCTTTTCAAACCGCTTTAAACTCTCGAAGCGTGAGGACAGAAGCGAATAGTCTAGTTGGTCGTTTATAAATGGTCTTACCCACACAATGAACGAGTTTAGAGCGCCAGGAGTCCAGGTGCTGCCGTCCGCCCCGCTGCTCGGTGGAGCCCAGCTGCTTCTTGCATGCGCTCGCCATTTTCTATGAGAGGAGGCCGGCGGGAGCGCGCACGTACAGGAGCGTGGGGGCGCGTGCACGCAGACTCTCCATGGTGTTGTCAAGATGTTGTGAATTTTTACCAAAAAATGCCAATTTCATCTCGAATTAGCGAAAATAATTAGGGATAAGTGTCCCAAACACATAGAAAGCTACACATTCTCATTCCAGGCCTATCGTTGTTATAAAGCAGTTATGCACATTATGAATAAAAGTGTAGGGACATAGTTATAAAGTGATAAAATGTTAAATACTGCTTACGATTTAATTGCATTTATTCATGAAAACAGGCACATTTTCAACTGAAAATAATAAGTGATATGTGTTCCAACCACATGTACGAAAGCTACGAATGCTCATTTCAAACCTGGTTGTTATAAAGCAGTGATACACGATATGACCAAAAGTATGGGGACAAACGTGCAGCAGTAGTACACGATATGAACAAAAATTTTCGGACACTTGTAATAATATTAGTAACATCCTTTGAATAATGCTGTTGAGACCATTCACCTTGAATAAGTTAAAACAATGGGTTAGGTGTTCGAATTAGATGAAAAGCTACATATTCTCATACCAGACCAATGGCATTTCTACATCATGTGGACAAAAGTATAGGGATGCAGTTATTCGCTGTGAAATGAGCAAGAGCGTGTAGTGAAAACCGTGTTGTTGTGGTTTGGTAAAGAAAACCCCAATATGCTCCTAAAACACTTTAATTTTAAACTCAGTTTAATACCTTACCCTTAACGAAAATGTAAAGAGAAACCTTATCTGCCCCGTATACATTTTCGTTAAGGGTAATGTATTAACCCATTTAATCCCAATGGCAACATTTGTTGCCGTTTTTTTCTTTTATTTTGGAAGCTCTAAAAGTGTTGTTTTGGCTTTGGGCAGCTAATGCAAGTTAAAAATTTAAAACGAGGTTGTCTCCCCTAAAATGACCACGCCCCTTTACATCCAGCCTGCACCTCTGGAAAGAGATGTCTGCCTCAAACTTGTACTTGAGTAAGTTCGTAAGATACCTTAATTAACAGATATTACTAAAATATTTTGAACACATTTTCTAAAGGGTCTTCTACTAATATTTAATGAGAATTATATGCCTGCATGCATCTTTTCACCGTAAGAAGAGTAAATGTAAGCACAACATTTGTTGCCGCTAGCATAACATATAATCATAGTGCTAGTTATGCTAGCTGTCAAAGGTTTGGGCTGTTTATTCTATTTATCTTTTTTTTTCTACACTACTTAAAACTGTCAGAGGTCAGACCAGGGGGTGTTACATGAGATCTTGGTGGGAAGATCGGCCCACACATGTATCACATAGTGGCGGTAAATAGGTCAAATTGAAAAAGTTGTTTAAATTTAGACTATGTGGTTTCCCATCGGCAACAATTGTTGCCGAGTATAAAACCTATATTTTCACTATCATAACCACCAAGAAATGAAACAATTCAAACATTTGTGTTGTTAGGGAAGTCTAAGGAGTAAAATGCATGCACTTATTTTACAGGGAAAAATTTGGGATTAAATGGGTTAATGTTCTTAACATGAGCAATGTAGTGTTTCGTTCCAGGAGAAACAAAGTGAGCATCATCACATGATCATGTTTAAATGAGATTTTGTACCATATTGGAGAGATCTGGTTATCTTACTGCCTAATATCTACAGGCCAGTTTTCCCTACAAACCTTTTCCAAGACTAAAAAGAAACCAAACATGATTGAGTTCAAAACTATTTCGTTTTTAAAGCATTTTTAAAGTATTTTCTGGGAAACTGTATTATGAATGTGTCCTATATTTTGTATTGTGCAGTCGTAGTATGCATTTTTTTCCTCGGGGATCAATAGTTTTTGATTCTAAATCATGTTATTAGGTACAACCCAAGAATCAACCTTAATGTACATTTTTTTGTTTATCGACTTTCAATAAAGCAGTTCACTCAGAGTTAGTCAGAATTCTTATATTTATTTAAAAAAAAAGGCAAAAGGAAAAAAAAAACATAGCAAAATTCATATAGAATTCTTATAGAATCCACATAGAAAAAAGTCCAAACGGCAAATGTACAAGGCTAGAAAAGGAGATTGACTTGAGCTTGAGCGTAGTGTGATGTTCACAGTACACTTAAGGCCTTTCTCTCAGAGTGAGAGTGCATCAGGGAACATACCTATCCACAAGAAGCCACAGGACGGCCACTGAAAGTGACCCCCATCACTGCTGCAACACAGGAAATCATGAGACAGGCAGTCACAAGAAGACCTCGAGTACTCAGTATGCTCGGAGATACAGTACCCAGATAAAAAGAACAGCCGAAAAAGACTAGTGCTAACAAGGTTTTCACATGGTTTACCCACAGACAGTACAGAAGTGGTTTGTGAGGGAAGCTCTTCGAACGAAACCTACGTCAGATGCGCACCTGAAGTTAATGCAAGAGCTATGGCAACGAGTCGTGTAGCTGAAGGCCCCAGAGAGTCTACCATCCCAAAACAACGATGAGTCTCCAAATATTGAACTCTGAAACATCTGTTTTCAAGTACAAAATGTCTGGCTCAGATTCTTCCATTAGTACAAACGTATTCGCAGCAAAGTCATGACCATTAGGTGAATTACAGCAGAACAAATGAGTGGTTTTACTCTTTCCTTTCTGGTTTTTGCTCGGGATAATGATTACAGATTATATTACACAGGAACAGTGATAATACAGGCATATACAGTAAGGGTTTCCAGCGAACAAAATTATATCTCCGCGCTCAACCAATCTGCTCTCCTCAAGACAAATTTTGGAGAAAGAAAGAAAAAAAACCCCAACAACCAATCAATTCATGAAAATAACCTTAAACATGAGTTAACATTTATAAACCAAATATTTCTGATCAGACCCTGACTTATCACTAAGGACCAAGTATAGAAATGGAAAATGGACATATAAAATAAATAGTTTACACCTCTCACCTTCATATCTCAGGCACAGATATAGCATATATTTTTAAGGGGAATGTTCACTAAAGTAAAAAAAATTCTAGGTACTATTTTCAAACGGTTCAATACCAATAGAATTAAGTATGTTCGCTACCTCCCAGCATTGGTCCCAAAGGCTCAGGGGGGAAAAAAGGTCATCTGTACTGCTTTTAAACAAAAAAAACAAAAAACTGTTAAGTACTTTCAGGTTTGATCATCAAAATATACACGACGCTTCAGAAAGAGACTGGCCAGTTCCTACCATCCCTTGTTCTCGGTCATATTTCCTCCCAAAGTATTTACAAACATTTTTTGTTACAAATATTAACACTGCTACCCAGCCGTCTGGAGACCTCGCGGTCTGGCCTGTCCGCAAGGCTTCCGGCCTCGATCTGAATGCCTCCATTGGAGGTGACCAATCTTTGAAATGAGGGGTGAATTTCGCGTTCCAAAGTGTAGATACAGGTGGGAGCACCAAGGCACCAACCCCTGACCTCCCCCACACACCGTTCACTGATTAGCCCCTGGTGGAACAAGAATGTAAGCAGGCTTATAAAAGGGTGATATAAGGCACGATCGCCACACTGGGTTCACAGTAAAGGACGTGTGCTTGTTATAAATGCCTGTCCTTTCTCGATAGTCGCATTTAATATGTCCCGTTTTTCCTTTAAGCGGTGTGTGGGTATGCCTCCCCGTGCCGCCGGTGACTGATTGTGCAGCAGTATTGCTCTGTAAGGCAGCTAAGAGCATGTCCCATGACAGATACAGCGCCTGAGGAGCTACAGCACAAGTCAACCATCCAATCAGTGCTGTCTAAAGACCTGGATACTCTTTCTCTTTGGGCGTTTGGCTTAGCGACAAAACGGGTTTCCCCTACATGGAAACACGCGCAAGGACTAATGCTGGTCAAGTGACTGGGATCAGAGTGTTCAGAAGAATACTAACATGTGCCATGACTTTAATGGGAATCCAATTTAGATATATTACGGAATCGAACTCTTTCCATGGAATATGTTGTCAAAACCTTTTAACGTCCTTTTTTTTTTATTTTTCCATTTCACATGACAAACAGCAGCTGCCTTTAACGTCTCACAACAAACTGACCACTGGGGGGAAAAAAACGTATGTACATTAAACTTCTTATTTCCTTCTCATACAACGTTACCGTTTTTTAAGGTTTTGTTTGGGCCTTGACAACATAAAGAACGTACAGAATTAGATCGCATTCATGTCAATTATGTGGTGTATTTACTGATTTGGCCACTGTCAGACACACTTTTTTTGACACATCATTGAACGACACCAACAAAAACAGACTACCCTGACGAGGCTTGGCTCCTCTGAGTATCCAGGCCTTTAGGCCGACGTCATCAAATGTACGGACACTAAAAAAAAAAAGTCCAAACGATTGTGCTTCACAGTTTAGAGATCCAGAGAGGCACACTGACAGCCCCCCACCCCCCACACACTTCAGTCACATGCTACATGAAACTCCTCCCAGAAAAGAGACAGAAAAAAAAAAACAATGTACAAACATGTACAACAAGAAGAACACGGACAAAAAAATGAACAAAAACGATTCTGGTCCTGCAGAAATGTCCCAGAGCCAGTGCAGTTTAATAGTGGTTGGGCTAGGGAGCGCCAGCGCTCCTGAAGCGGCCAAATACCCGTTTATCTGAGCCCGTGTTGGTAGAGGGTGCTGATGGTGTCGGCAAGGAAGGCCACTAGACCGCGGTACAGGCCTCTCCAGTTCTGCCACTGTGGGGCTTCATTCTGAAAAACATGCGAAAGGCAAGAGTGAAATCGGCTGCACGAAAACGGAAAAAATGCTAATGATGGTTTTGCATAATCTTGCTCCATATTGATTAATGTTTATTTGTGATGCTAATTGGTTCATGATTATGTATCAGACCCATCCAGCCAATTCCAGAAAAGTTTTAGTGAATGCTAAATCAGTCAAGAAAGCCTATTCTTTCACAGTGTGCAATGTAAGCTTACGCTCAGTCAAATCGCAATCACAGCGATACTTTAAACGATAAATTATAGGGCTGGGCGATTTGACTTAAAATCAGTTAATTGAACATTTTAACTCGATTACGATTAATGAACAATTATTGTATTTATTTATTTATTTATTTTGCCCTCATAGTTCACTGACGAGTCGCTCAGTTGTCTCAGTGTTTGAGCTCTCCGT
>JBBPDB010000001.1:18914387-18929623 GCA_037974465.1 Brachypetersius altus
ACAAAATTACAAAATCTTTTGTAATTCATTCTGTAAAGCAGCGGTTCCAACACCTTTTTGTGCCACGGACCAGTTTTATGTAAAACAATATTTTTAAGGACCAGTTTCAGGCAAAACAATAATTTCACGGACCGGCTTAGATACAACTAAAAACAAAGTGCATTTTTGTTTTTTAGGGTTTTTTTTTTTTTTTTTTTTTACAAATTTTTGCTAGCTTGTGGGCTACATTTTGATGTATCCCATCACGTGACCGAGATGAGCTGTTTTATTTTTTCAAAATAAAAGATCTTTCAGGTTGGGGACCTCTGCTCTGCTTTATGAGGTTAATCACCGATGTTGGACGAGAAGGTTTGACTCGCACTCTCCGTTCGAGATGTATAGGGTGTAGGTCAGGGCTCTGTATGGCCAGTCAAGTTTTTCCACACGGAACTCATCAAGCCATGTCTTTATGGAGCTTGCTTTGTGTACTGGAGCAGTCATACTGGAATAGAAAAGGTTCTTCCCCAAACAGTTCACAAAGTTGGAAGCATGTCTTGAGTCTGCTGGAGTTTTAAGATTGGCCTTCACTGGAATTACGGGACCTAACCCAAACCCTGATTTCCCCACATAGTGTATTTTATTCTCCTTTAAAGATTTGAGTAGTGGATTACTGTTATTACACCTTACCTGTTTACTTTGTAAAGCACATTTGGTCAACGTTAAAAAAAAATTAAAAAACATGCCTTTTAAATAAATTGGGTTGACTTGATTTTACTTGAGCATGATGCTCTAAATAGCTTTGCATGCAAACAATCCTCAGCATCAGAACATATTTTAGTCTTAAGTAAGGGCAAAATGACTTAACTGACAAACATACTTCAAATTATTTTAATAATATATTACACAGTAATGTAGTCATATCAGATTATCTCTGTTGTGAGAGTCAGAGAAACTAAAATAATGGATAAAGTCCAGCAGAATATATGGCTGTTTTAGAAACGGAATTTAAATATATTACAAACAAATAAGCACATGAATCTCAGGAAACGTACAGCAGGGAAACCTCATGTGACTCATGTTAAACTATTCTTCGTCAGCCTCTTCGTCTGGGCAGCAATAGTATTCAACAAAACAAATCTGCCCATCATCGTTCCGTACAAGGTACTGCAAGGAGAGGAAGCCTCGAGCGTCTGTTCTCACAGACACCTTACAGGACAACGCCAAGGCCTTGGTGGAGGGTTTTAATAGTGACATCTTGTACCTGTATGAACAACAGCAGAAGAAAAATTATACTTGTGAATAGTCTAATATTCTAGATTGTTTAATACAGTTACAGAACATCCAAAGATCCATCATATATCTGTTTGAAAACATTGTCTCTTCAGTCAGCTACACTATATGGTCAAAATTACTGGGACGCCTAACCATTACACCAACAAGGACTTTAATGGCACTGCATACAGGTACATGGACATTAATATGAAGTTGGTCCCTCTATTGCAGCTAGAACACCTTAACTCTTTTTCGAAGGCTTTCCACAACGTTTGAGTTTCTGTGAGGAATTTTTGCCCATTCATTCTGTACAGCATTGATGAGGTCATGCATTGATGTTGGACGACGAGGCCCAACTCGTAGTTTCTGGTCCAGTAGCCTAGTTGGGGCAGCTGGTAGGCTAGTGGTTAGGGCATTCGCCTGCGATCAGAAAGTCTGGGTTCGATTCCCAAGACCATTAGGCACCGCTGAGGTACCCTGAGCAAGGTACCGTCCCACACACTGCTCCCCGGCGCTGTGTTCCTGCTGCACCCTGCTTCACTTGGTGAATGGGTTAAATTGAATTTCATGCTGTTCACACTGTGTGTTGTGTTGTTTTCACGTATGACAGAATGGTCACTTTCACTTCACCAATGGGGTTAAGGTCAGGGCCCTGTGCAGCCAGTCAAGTTCAACACTGACCTGATCTAACCATGTCTTTATGGAGCTCGCTTGGGGCACAGTCATACAAGAACAGAAAAGGATGTTCCTCAAACTGTGTCCACAAAGTTGGAAGCATGACGTTGTCCAAAATGTCTTGGTCTGCTGAAGCATTAAAATGGGCCTTCACTGGAAGTAAGGGGCCTAAACCAAACCCTAAACTATAGGTGTGTCCCAGTACTTTTGTCCATATAGTGTATCTTCAAATACCCTTCTAAGATCAGGTCATCTTACCTGTTGGTCTGTGTCTTTGTGCACTGGAACAGCTCCATCATGTCAGAGTCCTTGGGGTAGTCATAATGGGCATTTCCAGAATTTCCATACGTAGACAGTCTGGAAATAAACAGAGGAAAAGGACTTTATTACTATTGGCAGCCACCATGTCTTGGTATTTAAGTAACACTATTGGAGCCAGTTATGAAATACACAAATGGAATACACTTTTAAACACAGTATTAATATTTAATGCTTTAATATTTTACTAACAGGCCAACAAATCAAGCCTTTATGCTAAGGCAGAATGATTTCTGGCTTTAGTGTGCCAGACAGCAGTGTACTGTTATTGTGACGTCCTGTACAAGAGAGTAAATGCATCCAAGGCCGGCTCACAACTTCCACAACTAACTGTAAATGTAAAACAATATTGTTGATTAAAAAGGCTATAATTATTATAGTAATAATGCAAATGTGACTAACAGCAGCTGTCTAAAAAAAGTACACTCTGTCAATTTGCACATTTGCTGTACAAGTCTTAGTGTACGGGTCTCTGTAAATGTTAGAATAGACCAAATCACAAAGATGCCTTTCTCCCAATCAACAGCTTTAATTAAGAATTGTTAGTTGTGCATAAAAAAAGTTCATGATCAGTTTTATTGCTGAATTTGACACGCACCTGACTAGTATAATAAACATAACTGTTATTTTTATTTATCTAAATATGCTCTCATGTTCTGCTGGACAACATCATTGCTTAAACCTAAGATAAAGTGGTGATGATGCCTGGAGGGTATCAACATCTACATCATAAATACCTTATTGTTACATTATTGTGTACCTGAAATAGGGATGACTTGGGGACATTGTTAACTGCAGGATCTCACTGGTCATGTCCAGTTCTGAGAAGGCCTCTTTCAGGCTTTCTGACTGCAGTATCACCTTGTTGGTCACATTGGTGGTGCAGAAATCAAAGTCAATGGGATCCTCTGGTTCCTGGGTGTTAATCTTGCAAACAGTAACGACTCCTCCTTCCTCCAGGAACAGGGTTAATGGGTAACCATAACCATTATAACACATTCTCAGGGCTGTGCTGACTCCTTAATGGCAAAAGACAAGACGGGATGAACTACTGAACTAGACACGCAGATCTAAACTTCAAATACAGTTTGTATTATTCTATTACATAAGAATACAAATACATGCCTGGCGCTGTGCTACCTCCAAAGATGGTGAGGCAGTCCAAGAGCACAGTTAGGTTAACCTGAAACACAACTACATCCTCTTTGAGTGTAAACTCTTGAAATATGTCTGTCTGAAAGACCAGAATATAACACATTTAAGAACACTGATCATTTAAAGTTGAATACGTTTTACAGTACAGTGAGCTCTTCTTTAGTGTTGACATAACTGACACCAACCTGAATGAATGCATTTGCTTGAAGGCATTTAGAATCTTCTACAGTGACTTTTAATCCATTCTGCGTTGCGTTGAATATTGCATGGTCTTTGAAGGATATCGCTTTCAGAATATTGGAGAGGTTCCTCACATTATCCAGACTAGCAACCAGGATGTACTCGTCAGTATCTGTTTGAGACTGAGTTGACAAAGGCATACTTCTGACTGATGCAAACACCTGCAAAGAAATTGTTTGAAACCACAAACCTACAGTCAACAAATAGAATCCCATAGAGAAGCATCCTAAGGGCATATTTGTGTCTATTATACATTTGCCAGCTCCTGTGATATGTGTAATGTAAATATGCTGCTGGAAACTAAGGCCTCAAGTTGAATGTTTAGGCTGCATAATAGTGACACAAGGCTCACAAAAAATTTTGTAATATACTATATGGACAAAAGTATTAGGATGCTTGACCAGTACACTACTAGGGACTTTAATGACACTGCGTTCCAATACATAGACTTTAATATGGAGCTGGTCCTCCTTTGCAGATACAGGGGCTTCCACACTTCTTGGAAGGCTTTCCGCAAGATTTTTGAGTTCCTGTGGGAATTTGTGTCCATTCATTCTGTAGAGCATTTATGAAGTCAGACACTGATATTGGACGAGAAATCCTCGCTCGCAATATCCGTTCAGGTTCATCCCAGAGTTGTTGGATGGGGTCGAGGTCAGGGCCTTTTCCAAACTGTGTCCACAAAAAACTTAACACCATAAAGTACTTAAACTAATGTGAACTACCTCGAGACCTGTCAGCTAACTTGCGTTGAAACTTGTGTTGAAATAAATACAAAACCAGTTCAAGCATCTTCGTGTCGTTTTTAAGTATTTAACATGAATTATTGATATGCTCTCAGATAACTTTTTTGTTTTAAAAAATAGTGTAAGACAACGTATCTGTTAAAGCTCCGTGTCATAAAACCACACAGTTGGAAACATTGGAAGGTACATAAAAAAAGTCTTTGTATATTTTAAAGCATTAAGTTTAACAGGCGTGTCCCAATACTTTTGTCCATACAGTGCACAATATCGAAAAGGCGGCATAACGTGAAAACAGCTGCAACACTTACCTAAGCGTATATACTAAATTAAATACACATCCTCCTTTTATTATTTAACACTTCCGAATGCAGTGTTAGCCCGACTCTGGCGCTGCTGATTTTGCTCGTTTTCTTCTCTTCTTCTCCTCCACAGCCGGAGTCCCCCTAGTGTATCGGAGACCTAGACAAACGCTAAAGAATTGGACAAAATTATTGGGACACACCTATTTTTCAGGGTTAGGCCTTCAGCATAACCAAAGATTTCGGACAACCCTATGTTTCCAACTTTGAGGACACCGTTTGGGGAAGAACCTTTATTATTTCACCATGACTGTGCCCCAGTGCACAAAGAAAGCTCCATTAAGACATGGTTGGGTGTGTGGAAGAACTTGATAGGCCTTCTGTTACTTAGTTTCTTTTTGTGTGCAAAATCATTATAATTACATGTAATAGCTTCATTATCCTTATTTATACAGTATGTACATAAGTTTTATCATGTGCAACATCACTATGTATGTTACTATCATGTGCAATAACTGACCCTGTATAGAGTACAACTCCAAACAACTATCTGTGTTAATTAGCAGATGACTTCAGCAAAAATGTTATTTACCTATAGTGTTTAACTCTGTTACTGACCACAGCATTTTGTGTGTACAGTAATCCCCCGTGGGGGTTACATTCCAGGATCACCCACGTAGAGTGAAAAACCGCGTTGTTGTGTTTTGGTTAAAAACATTTTTATAGTGTAAACCCTAAATACGCCCCAAATATGCTCACAGAACACTTTAATGTATTGTTAAACTCAGTTTAATGCATTACCCTTAAAGAAAATGTAAAGATATATAATCAGGATCAGAAAACGTAATTGCTTAAAGAAACATTACCATTAACGGTTAGCATTAGCAGCATGCAGCGAGCGAAAACAAACACTCGTATATAAAAGAAACGTTGAAATAAGTCTCTCTTCCCACATGTTTAGACAGGGCACAGCTTACTAATACTAAATAAACTGAGATAACTGTTGAAAAATGGAGGGAGGGGGTGCAAGACAAGGAGCAGTCATGCTACATGCTGCAACAGGCTTCTTCTTCTATTTATGGCAGTTGACAACTTTTCAGTGTATTACTGCCACTGCTGGACTGGTTCGGTTCTCAAACGTTGATACGCATTAAACTGAGGGGTTACTGTATAGCATAATGTGTAGAATATGGACGCTGTACTGGGACACACCTCTTAATGATTGCGTTTAGGTGGCCCTAAATCTTAATGGTTCAGCATACCAAGACATTTTTGAAACCATGCTTCCAACTTTGTGTACATAGTGCCCCAAAGCACAAACCGAGGTCCATAAATACATGTTTGGATGGGTGGGATTTCCCAGAACTTGACTGGCCCAAACAGAGCCTTGACCTCAACCCCATCCAACACCTTTGGGATGAACTGGAACAGAAACTGCAAGAAAGGCCTTGTCGTCTTAATGAATGGGCACTAATTCCCACAGAAACTCCAATATTTTGTGGAAAGCCTTCTAAGAAAGGTGGTAGCTGTTATAGTTGCAAAGAGGGACCAGCTCCATATTAAAGTCTATGTATTTTTAATACAATGTCCTTTAAGTCCCTGTTGGTGTAATGGTTAGGCGTCTCAATACTTTTGTCCATATAGTGTATATAGTACAGAATATTTATTGGAGAGATGTATGGTATTGTAACTATGTTTACATTATATTTCATATTGTTTTCGTGTCCCTTTGTCTGTTCAGTCACAGAATAATAATTTTTCTCAGGATCAATAAAGTTTTCGTACTCCGATTCTGATTCGTCGGTCGTTTGAGGACAAAACATTTGGTAAATTAGCGGGGTGGCGAAGAAATTACATTCCTAAAATTTAGGACAGTGGTGTAGTGTATTGATATCGCTATTACACAAATGACATTACTTCAGTAAGAAACGTGTTGCATTATGAAAACACATTTTTAGAAAAATGTAATCATTGTACTATATTTTTAAAATATTTGTATCCACCCCTTTTTCCGAGGTGGAGTGGTCCTCCGTCTCCCTGGCAGCAGCAGAGTCTCTCTGCCACATAGCCAGGGAACCAACAAGGAGAGAAAACAGCAGGATTTGGGTAAGATTGTACCACATTACGCCAGTTTTCGTTAAAAAGTACTGTCTTAGAAAACAAATTTCTTACTTTTCTTTGTGGAATGTTAGGTTTACCACCACAGTATGTTATTATTATTGGTTAGCCCATTAGCTCCTTTCTTGCTAACCCAGCTAGCATCATTGTTATTGTTAGCCAAGTTGTTTTTGTAGTGAGATAACCAACATAAAGTAAGATTACACTAAACTTAAATAGCAAGAATATGAGACATCAGAGGAGAGTATATGACAGATCAGCTGATGTTTGGTTTAACGGACAAACATCAAACACTAGTTGATCAACTGTCATATGGCATTGATCTACTGAGATCCTGTTTGTTTTTGGAATTTTTTTCTCAAATCAGTAGCTATAAATCTGTTTGCTGCATTGCATGGTGACTGGACAACCTGCATAGTGAGTTACTGTTTGATTAAGCCCCTTCGTCAGTGTAAAAACTGCTGTGTTGTGTCTCGCAGCCAAACCATTTTAAGGTTAATTGAAGGTGAAATGCTCTCTAATCCCTTTCTGTCTCCTGATCATCAACGACTAAACTTAATTAGTGTTCGGGTCCTGGTCATGGCTAAAGATCCACTGTCAGAAGCTGGGCTTCATTTTGATGAACTCAACAAGTTACGAATACTTGAACCTGACGTGGCTCAGAAGACCACCGAGCTCAAAGAGGAATGCAAAGAGTTTGTTGACAGTAAGTATGGTGTTATTCTAACTGTAATTTAGCTACACACAGTACTGTAATTAATGACAGTTGTGTAATCCAGGATTGTTAATCAAATACTGCTTTAATCTCACTCTTTGGGAAAACAGAAATCGGCCAGTTTCAGAAGATAGTTGGCGGGCTCATTGAAATGGTGGATGAATTGGCCAAGGAAGCAGAAAAAGAAAAAATGAAGGTATATATTTTCATTTAAAATAACTTCAAACAGTTACTAGCAGTCATGTTGACATACAAATAATTATTTGACAGGCTATAGGGGCAAGAAATCTGCTGAAATCAGTTGCAAAACAACGTGAGGCCCAGCAGCAGCAACTTCAAGCTCTAATAGCAGAAAAAAAGATGCAGCTGGAAAGGTATAATCATACATTTTGATCATGGCTGCTTTTTTGAGTGTAATTGCATTCACATTTATCCAAAGACAGAGACAATTATATGTGTGCGGAACTGACCATAAAATTGTGCTTTACTGAATATTCTGTTTTTGTTCTGGCAGGTATCGAATTGAATATGACGCTCTCTCCAAAGTAGAGGCAGAGCAGAATGAATTCATTGACCAGTTTATACTGCAAAAATGAGTGTTTCTTCTGTCAAGTGGGTGAAAATATGATGCTGTGCATCTGACTCACGAAGACTTCCTAATAAGAATTGGGACTCAAATAGGTCATTTAATTCAGTTCATGGAATTAACAGGCGTCTTTCATACAGGCTCCTCTTATTCCTCACCATCTAAACATGTCAGCTGCTTTATCATGGTCCGATCCTGGAGATACATGTGTAACCTATCTGTACCACCATATAGATTCAAATGAATACTATTTATACAGAAAGAAAATATTTATACTATTTATATTAAAGCTCTTCTGTAAATCTGAATTAATACCTTTTTGCTACCAAGAAATGAATACAGTATCTGCATGTTACTGTAAATAATTACATCTTAAGATCTGAGTGTTTTTCTATACTTTGTCTTATCCACTTTCTTTGCATTTCATTCTATTGTACATTTTCAATTCCTTCGTACCTGTTAATTCGTTCTTGGGACCACAAAAAGAAGGTGCGTTAGAAGTTCAGGAAATGGCAGAAACCAAACAGTGCATTCATTTATTGTTTGTTTACAGTACACTACTAAGACCTTACAGATGAAATCAGTGGACCTTATTACTTTGTCAAACGCCATGAAATGTTTGTGTGCGTGTGAATAAAACTATTTTGCTTACTAATGTCTACCTCTGCTATATCCCTTACATCAAACTGGTGTGCCATTTTATATATATATATATATTATTACACATTTTTTGCAAACTCGTTTTTATTTCATGTAATCAAACGTGGTTACATTCACAGTGAAACAGTTGCAGGGTGACTAATTTTTATCAATCCAAATATACTACTTAGAAAAAGATTGCACAGTCTCATATAAGGCACTTTTAAGAAACCGTTGCCTAATTTTATATCAAAAACAGGGTTACAGCAAAACTGGACTGTGTATAAATCATGTGTTTAAAGATGACAGTTGAGAGCTATTTAAGTTTCTTGGCTTTCGAAGAACCTCTCCCACTTTGAGGGGGAGGGAGAGTGCAATACGCCGGGCTAAAGAGCATAGTGAGCAGGAGCAGGACTGGAATGACTAGATACGGACCATAAACAAACATGAGGGTCAGACGTTCCTTCGACGTTTGAGGGCCGGGGTGAGGTTCCACTGGAAAGTTATGGAAAAGAATGTGAGCGAGGATGGGGATCAGGGAGGTGGCCACATGTGTGGAGTACACAATCGCTGGGGTTCTGATCCACCTGCAGCTGCCTACAAGAAAGTAAAGTATAGTACAGTGAAGTGGCCCTTATAGCCACTCGTAAACACACCACAGCACACTGTGAAAATGAAATTCATTCTCTGTATTTAACCTATTTACCAAGTGAACTAGCAGGAAGCCAGTGATTCAGTGTCCGGGGAGCAGGGCGTGGGCACTGTACCTTGCTAGGGGACTGCAGTGGTGAAAGTGTCAGTCCTGGGATTCAAACCCACAACTTTCTGATCACAGTTCCCGAAGCACTAGGCCACCAACCGCCCCACAACATGAGCAATGTGAACAAACTTCTTTTTCTGTATTTTACTAAGTGAGCAGTCAGCGACACACCACCCAGGTAGCAGAGTAGGGGGACAATAACTTCTTAAGGGTACCTCAGTGGTGCCAGTAGTAGTTCTGGGATTCGAACACATTGTCTTCTGATCACAGGGGCAACCCTCTAACCAACAATTTCGTCACGAGTGGCTTGTGGACAGGAAAAAAATATATACATGGGAGTGATGAAGGGTTTGCAGGTAATTTTTGTTTCACTGACCTTTTAAGAATGCATATGCAGCGACGGGGAAGAAAGGTAGCTGCACGAGTGCCTCGCAGAATATGAACGATTTGAACCAGAAAGGTGGGTCCAGGACCATGGGGTCTTTGAAATCGGCAGCATACCAGTGCAGCACGTCTTTCAGCTGCAATGCAAAGGACTGTTAGGCTGAGAAAACTGCAGCAAAACGAAGACTTCTTGTGGTTTGAGTGCATAAACCGCGTGCAAAAACACCTCCAGGCCCTTGAAACTGGAGTGAGAACTTACAGCTGGTGGATACACATGCTCGGGCAGTAGGGCTTGAAGATCAATGAAGAGAGTGATGGGAATGTGCGTCGCAAAGTAGAGGAAAAATATAAGTTCTAGGACACGAAGGAACATTTTGAAAACTAGTTAAACAAAGGACTACGAACTGGAAAAATAACGGAGAATTCCACGTGTATCCGTGCGAAATGGGGAAAAACATGGGCACAGCACCTAGGCAACGTCCAATAACGTGTTGGCAGCTCTCTTCCTATTGGCTGCTCACCTCGGTCGATCAGAAGGGGGCGGGGATATTTGACGTTGGCTGACGTCAGATGAACAAAGTGCAGATTTTGGTCTTTGCTTTATAGGGACAAGTTCAACGAGATCGCGTACATTCTGTGGACAAAAGTATTGGGACACATCTCTTAATGATTGAATTCAAGTTGGCCCCTTACTGAATCTTAATGTTTCAGCAGAGCAAGACATTCCATACAACTACATGCTTCCAACTTTGTGGGCACAGTTTGGGGAAAAACCTTTTCTATTCCAGCAGGACTGTGCCCCAGCGCAGAGAGCGAGCTCCATAAAGACATGAAGATTACGAGCCAGGCCTTCTCGTCCGACATCAGTGCCTGACCTCATAAATGCTCTCAGAAAGAATGGGTACAAATTCCCACAGAAACTCCAAAATCTTGTGGAAGGAATGCCTAGGTGGGATCAACTCCATATACTCTTGTCCATATACATGGTTCAACCTTTTTTGCTTCAGTCATTATTAAAAAGTTGTAGGGCAGTGTTGGGACATTTTGAAAGCAAGGATTAAATGTGCATGATGTGACTAACCCCAAATGACTTTGGTATCAGGGGCACGAAATCAGCCATCAGAATGCAGTTCCTGACACTTTGTTGGCCCTTTACTTGATCCAGAAAACAGCTACAGTGTCCGGTGATTTTTATATCCAGCTATGATCCACAGCACCTGATTATTCACCAAATTAAGTTCCTTTCTGTGCTGAGAAAGTGCATTAATGGAGCTGTGTGAAGTTGCACAGACAAGGGACTACAAGACAGCAACTGTTTATGGACAAGGCTGCACTCCAGGAGGTGAACTGATGCTAATTCCTGTTGTTTCTTGACTATGATGCTGAATATTCAGTCCTCTGCTGCGCTCATCAGTGCCCTGTTCTCATCACTTCGGCTTTCAACGTCCACATAATCCTGTAAAACAGAGAGCGGAGCCCTTAATATACTATTATATTATACTGTATTATACTAGTATATGATATATGATTACAGTTAGTGCCAGAAAAAGAGAGATAAAATACTCACAGAGTCATTTTCAATGATATTCTCCAAGATTTTGACAAGATCTGAAAAGGATGGTCTGGTAGTATAAGGCTCTAGCCAGCAGTCCTTCATGATCTGCAGTCTGTATGAAAACATGTTCAGTGTTAAGCACAGTGGATTCCGGAGCTGCACCACTTCACTGCACAAAAAGTAACATTTTGGCTAATTATCAAGCTATTTTTGAGAAGCTGGAGCAGAGAAAGCACAAAACTGTAAACCACTTTGGTTAAAAGTTCAGATTAATGTGATGTAATGAAGAGAGAGAATGCCTTAGAGATCATAAAGTCTCAAAACTGTAAGGCCTGTTAGTACAGAAAGAAGGGCCGCTATTGTGCAGTGAATTGAATTCTGGTTCTCACATCTCAGGCCGGCAGCTATCAGGTGCTACATTCCTGTGTCCAGCACAAATGTGATAAATCACTTGCTCTGATGTTTCCAGACTGGGGTAGGGTAAGCTACCTATAGAGAAAGAAATCCAGATGTTTTTGTTCAATGCTCCATTTTGAGTTCTAAGTAAGATTTCAGGAAATGACTGGTCTCATCTTAGCTCACCGAACGTCTGCATTTCCCACAGGACAATGCCAAAGGCCCAAACGTCCCCCTTGAAGCTGTAGTAATTGTTCCGGAAATACTCAGGAGGATACCAGCGCAAGGGCACTCGTTCCTAAAACGACACAATAAACACTTTCTCAGTCATTGTAAGGAGATTGTAACTCCATTGTGAAAGTTGTGCTAGACGGCATCGAACCCTTTGCTGCTTGTTCCTTGTGCTACGTCTGCTTCTCATACGTGTCAGGTCTCTGGCCAGGCCAAACTCCGCAACCTTGATTTCCCATGGGAAACGGCTCACCAGGACATTCCGCAAGGCAAGGTCACAGTGTACCACCTGCAGAGTTCACAGACCAATACCACTCATAATACGAAGCCAGTCATTTGTTAATATCCACAGCTTTAACAGGGACATTATAGGCTTGAGGATACACAGGTGAATGCCTTTTCCTCCTTAAAAGATAAACCATTTAATAAATGGTTCTTTAAAGATTTGTCCGTGTAACACACCATGTGATGTGTTCATGCATGACTAGCCCCTACTTTGTTCATAATATAAAGGTACAGATCAATAATCCATCCATCCATTATCTACCCCTTTTTCCCGCACTCGGGTTTGGGGGGGGGGGCTGGAGCCTATCCCAGCTGCAATGGGGTGAATGTAGGGTACACCCTGGACAGTCACCAGCACGTCGCAGGGCCACATACAGAGACAGACAACCATTCAGATTCAGATCAATGATATAATGTCCAAATAATAAAAAAAAAAAAACATTTAGGAACCTTTCAAGCTTTTAAGGATGTAATCTCAGCTTGACGTGATTCACCTATATGATTGGTGTTTGAGCACTCTGACCCCTGTACATTAGCAAGCTCACATGAGTGTGCTACAGCAGGGAAAAGGCTCAAATTTAGGCAAAGCACAGGGTACTTCAGAACCAGCACTGCTGACCTACCATTTTGGAGCGCAAATGTTCCATAGCCAGGGCGATGTGATAGGAGGCAATAGCAAAAAGACTCTGGAGCTCAGGGTCAGCACTCAGCTTCTCATGCTGCGCCTGTACAAAGCCGCGCAGGGTCCCATAACTTACAAACTCCATGACCAACACGAAGGGCTCTGCAGAGAGAGTCCCAAAGAGAAAATCGCAAATTTGAATGACTGTCGGTACATAATGATCTATCAATGCACAACCTATATTTTCTTTTAGGGTGCTTCTAATGCCTACACAGCTGGCGTTACAAACACCGGCGTTCCTGGCCATTGTGGCACTCTACTGTAGGTGAGATCAGTGCCCAACCTGCACACCCCGGCTCTCTAGGTTTCCGTTTAAAATTCTGAGTAGAAAGCTTTAAACACTGTAATTTTAGATGTGTCCGGAATGGTTGAGCTACAGATAATACAATGATGACTGAAAAAATGTGCTGTTTAGGACCAAAACTATATGAAAAACCTAAATCTAAAGTGGTAATCAAATCTTAAGACAATCAACATGAATAGAAATGACTACAAACAGACACACTAACATCGCAATGTGCTTATCTGTCTCTTTACTGTTGATTCTAAGATGCAACATTTGTAATAAAAGATCTGCAGCGGCCTTCTGGTGGCATGTACTTCTGCATGTTATTGAAAAAAATTGATAACAGTTATGGTTCCGTCCGTTTGGGCAGTGCTGTTTACATTCATTGCGAGAGAGTTAAATCACTTACCCTCGGCAGTGTTCCAGTCCAGCAGCTGCAGCACGTTCTTATGATACACCAGCTTCCTCATAATAGATACTTCACTCTCCATTTGCTTAGCACTGACACCTAATTGTGGAAGCCACACAGTCATGTGGTTAATTAATGGTTTGAGACAAATGCCTGCCAGTAGCTCCCCTTGCCTACAGCACAGTCCGTCAAAATCCTGGCAAGAGTTTCTGTTGATGACATTTTTTTGGCAGTTTCTACCCACCTTCTTTCGCAATCTTGCAAGTGACGAGTGAGTGGCCTTTGCACGTGCCCCGTGTCATTCTCGCTTTGTAGAAGACGCCTTCTTTCCCAGCCTTTATCAGCTGAATGAGGTTTAGGTCTGCTTTTGACACTCGGGGGCTCTGAAGAGGAATTTGCTGAGATGTTACATTTTGCATAGCTAGCCTGTTTACATCCCTCCATCTGCTCCACTGCTAAATACCATATAATACTGTATTCATTCATATGAGTACTGCTACCGCTCTGGCAGACTGCACTGTATCTAGTCCTATAAATTGCTGCAATGTTGCTCTTTTTGCACTCTTTCTTGCCGTCCCATAAAGCTTGTGCAGTCTTATGATGTTTCTATTTTTAGTTCTATATGCTGCATCATCAAACTCAAGATTATCAGGTACACAGATGATGCTGGGTCAGACCTGTTGAGGGGGCCTCCATGGTAACCTGGTGCTTTGCTTGCTTTTCTGTCTTTGGAGGCCTGGTTCTATGGAAATGACCGGCGCTGGCATCAATTTGCTTCCAGATGAAACACTCTGTCTGAGCTGCCGGATGGTCTTCTTCAGGGATCGATACCTGGACGGATGGAATAGAAACTGTTGGCAACTGGAAAATTGGAAATACAGAATTTCTCTTGCTCTATTTTCAATAACAGTGTTTGCTGTAATATTGTCATATTAATAGTTTCAAAATGAACCACTCAGCTCCTCACTGGGAAAAAAACCCATTTTGTTTGTTTGATGCCATGAGAACTCATTTATACATACCCCCTATTTGACCTGCGGCAGTTTATGTGCACTGATGTGCTACAGCCTGAATGACTTATTGCTCATTGAGTGAGTCACAACACAGTGCAGCCAATCAGAACGGATGTTGGATGTTATAACAAAAGCTAACACAGCTAACATACGTTCAAAAAAAGATGAAAACAATATAAGGTATGGGCCCTTTAAAAGCTTTGAATCTAGCGATTTGCCATACAAAAATGATACTACTTTTGAAAAAGGTGGACTGAAAAAAAATACTGCTACAAGCTCGAGAGCTACTAGTGATCAAAGTGGGATGAAAAAAGTACTACCACTGAAAAAGGTGGTCTGAAATGAACTAGACTGCATTTCCGCAGAGAAAATGCAAAGTGTGCTTGCTCAAATGCAGAACACAGCGTTAGCATTAGCGTTAGTGACCGCATTTGTGTCGGGGACGTATGCCCGATGCGTCACAAGAAATTTGGTAGCTTTTGGACAAAGCGTG
>JBBPDB010000001.1:18997377-19009162 GCA_037974465.1 Brachypetersius altus
ATTCCGCCGACATGTCGAGCACGGAGAGCTCAAACACTGAGACGACTGAGCAACTTGTCAGTGAACTATGAGGGCAATAAATAAATAAATAAATTTTAAAAATTGTTCATTAATTGTAATCAAGTTAAAATGTTCAATTCATCGAGATTTTGATTTTAGGCCAAATCGCCCAGCCCTAGTCAGGTCTGAAAGATATTCATTATATGCCTTGTCAAAAGAGAAGCAGTTCAAAGCTCTCTGGATATAAGGACATACATGCATCTGAGGTTATCAATTCCTTTTATTGATGCCGGCATGCTTTGACAGTTGCGCGTTGTAAAAATAGTGCAACACGACGTCAAATCCTGTGTGTACGCTGCTGTATACAAGGAGTCATATTGGCAAAAGCGGTCTAAAACCTGGCTTCATTTCATTTCGGAATATGACAACACTGTTCCTCAGTGTCTGTAACATGATCACTTCAGATAAAAAGGGCAACAGCAGCAATACGCTGAAACATTTTTCGATGCAGCAGTGCCTAAAATTCCAGGAACGCGTTGGACTTGACATTTCATGCACGAGTGTCACTGCTTCCCAACAGGGCAACATGTCTCTTACCAAAGGTAAATATCCTGTTCTAATATCATTAGCGCCAGACAGACAGGCTTAGCAGATTTTTTATTTGACAAAGAAAGCCTAAAGGGAAACGATGGCTGTACAAATATACTCTCATTTCATCCATTTTAGATGATGAGACTCTTTTTACAGCTCTGAGGCTGCAGTCAGCTACTGGACAGGCCCACAAATGTTTATTAGTCAGTTTTATATTTGAGGATTTAGTCAGCAAAAACCAGTAAAGGCCATTCTTTAAAAATATATATCATAGGTTCTTTACACACAGCACATTTTGAGCCCTAAATACTTATAGCTGCTATTGCCCATTGTTTATATTTTACACCTGAAGACGCATATGCCAGTGCAGTTCCTGAAAATGATAAATTCGTTCAGCAAGTCAGTGTGCAATATTCAGGTCAGGTCACACTACATGGCTGTGACTGAACACATCATTACAGTGAGGGGAAATGCTCCAACCATGGTTTGTAAATGCAACTCAAGTCCACACTGAATACTAAAGAGCTCATCAAGAGTTCCTTATACTTTATCAAAACAATCCAAACCCAATTCGATTGTTAGCACAATTGAAAACAAATTATGAAAAATATCATGTTTTGGCAAATACTTCACTTGTCTTTCTAATTATCACCTTCTAAGAAAGGGCAATATTTTTTTTGGTTTTTTTATGTTTTCAAACTGTGCTATTAGGGAGACATTCCAATCTGCATTCAGTTTTATCCAGAGATGATAAAGCAGCAGTGTTGTAAATCTGTGCGGAACTTTTTACAACACGATAAAGAATTAATAAGCAGAATTAATAATGTGACTGGAAACATTTCATTAGTTCCCATCTGCAGAAGCATGGGGCAGTTGGTCATGGTTATTTTGAATTTTGGTGTCAGTAAGATGGGGTGACTGGCCTTTAATATAAGCAACAACAAAACTCTTACTGTAAGTGATGGCAATTCCAAAATCAAGACCCCCCCCCCCCCCCACTGAACAGCTTGAGCAAGTCCCACTTCAGAATGTTTAGACTCACCTCACACAGCACTCCACTGCACGATACCAGTGCAGAACCTCATCATGTAACGTACATAACTGTAGACATGAGAGAAAGACTTTCTCTGCATCACCATACCAACCAGCATCTGACAGGAAACCACCTGACAGGAAGACAAGCACACATTACTGCCAGTGCCAATTAACCTACACTTCAAATACCACTCATGATAAAGTACAGCTGCCAACCTAACACAAAGCCAAACTGGATGGCTTTCTCTTTAACATGAGCATCTGACTCCGCAATGTACGAACATCTACGGCTGAAAGAGTTCGCCAGAATTGAAGCTACTTTCACACCATGGTCCATCAGTGCTTGGAAACAGTGATGCAGGAGGTGTCTGGGGGGAAAAGGAGAAGTGAGAACTCAGACTCAGAACTCAGCAAATAAAGGACAAAACTGACAAGAAAAAGGGACATAGAAAAAAGACTTTAAACATTCATCATGCTGTTGGGTTAGATTTATTTTTATCCTCCACTGAAGGCTCTAAAACAAAAGTAGCAAAGTCCTTCAAGAATCTTTGGTTTTTCTACTCAAACATCTGAGATACAGACAGGACAAGGAGCTTAATCCAGGTTTACTGAGTGTATTTGAGGGGGTAAACCAGCAACCTGTGCTGAGAAAACCTGAAAAATCTCTTCATGTAAATATATAATCAAGGTGGTGAATTTAACCACAGCCAGCAATAATCATGAAATAGGCTTAACACAAACATTTCCCAATGTTCCTAGCGATGATTTTTATAATTACCACATTATCAGAATGTTCAAGCAGAGACATTTAATACTTAGACACCAGCCAGGAAAAGCGACTCCTGTGTAACAATGAAATATGCCTATACTGTATACCATACAAAAAGGGCAAACACAGCACAGCTGGGGTCCATTGTCAAATACCTTTTGTCTGAGGCTCGGAGGACTTTGGCAAAGACCTCAAGCTCACAGAACTCCCCTCCCAGCTGGCAAAGCCGGCCTTGCTGGTAAAGCTGGAAAACAGGGAGAAATGTGAAATTGATAACACTTATTGTCCATCTGACACAGCAGACAACTAAGCCTCTCCCCCTGGGAACGAAACAGAACCAGGCATGGGCACGAGGAACACAAACAGGACTCAGAGAAACAGATGGAATAAAGTGGTTGCGTAAGACCACAACTCTGGTCAACACTTTGATTTTATATTATGCAGCTATGTCAACAACTTCTTGCCTGCATTCTGTTCTAAAATCAGTTGACTGACAGACAACACAAATTAGCAGATGTAAACACTCATTTTGTAATGGAATACTATTAATAACCTCTTATGCACCCACCAAATTAGAAATTAGATGCAAAATGAAGTATTATACAAACAAAAACAAAGCCAATGTAACAGGGAGGGGGAATTAAAGGGGGGGACTTTGATTACCTTCGGTTGGGAAGCTTTTGAAAAAGCAGGACAACGAAATCAAAAGCGAGATCATACTAATCATACTGATCTAATCATACTTACAAATAAAGCACTAAATGAAGAGTTTGCACTAAAATCTTAACGTCTGTGCCTTCAGTCCTCAGTAAAAGAGGTTGGGACTCTCGCCTGACACCACACTCATTCAAATATTCACATAATTATTATGCTAATGGGGCTAAAAAAATTAGCTAACTAGCTAAAGTTTTCTTGCTCATTAACGGAACAGAGACAAATCAAACCTATAAAACGGTGATATGTCCAAGACTTTGCGGTCCATTGGAGCGGAATATCCTTCTGATTAGGTGTGAGTCCAGTCAACTAAAAACTGAACTAGTTTACACTAGCTAGCCAAGTCAACTTAGTTAGCAGCTGATTTTTTAGGAAGACATTATGTAGGCAAGAACCATGTGTCACTGTTTCTCTTTATAATTATACGTTTTTCCAAACCATGTTATAGCACTACCTTTACCTCAATCACCTAATATTAAAGCCAAATTTCTTCGAGACCTATTCATTATACTTAGCTAAGGTTAGCTAATCTAGCTAGCAGAGTTAACGTTAGCCTTCTAGCTAAACGGAGGCACTTATGAGTAAATAGGGGACTCCCAAGCACCCGTCGTTACCTTGTAGTAGACATCAAACTGTATATTTTCAGGTAGAGAGCGTATGTCCCTCCTGGACCGGCTGTAGTTGTCCACCACAGCTGAAATAGCCGTGTTGTACAGCGTCTCAGGGATCCACTCGAGCTCCACAGCAGCCATGTTGTTTTTCCTGCTCCAAAAATCCAGCTGCCTCCTCCTGCTCTCACCTACCCAGGCACCTGATCGAGGAAAAACTCTTCTCGCCTGCTCTCCTCATACACCTCGCCCCTGAAACATCAACACTCATCGACTGTCGAACGGGTTATGACCGAGAAACCCGTTATAATCTCATCTTTAAATCTCTCTCTCCCCTCTCTCTCTGTCTCTCTCTCTCTTTCTCACCCCTCTCCCTCACCCTTTCTCTCTCTCCCCTGTCTCTCTCTCTCTCTCTCAGCCCGACGCAGTGACGTGCAGGCGCAGGCGTGAGAACCGCGACACCTGCTGGTCACACTTAGCACCTTCAGCTCTGCAGCACTTGGAAATGAAAAGAAACAGGAATCCCTTTTAGTTTCACTTCAGTTTACCCAGATCTAATTACATTAGATAATAGATATTACTTTAGATAATTAATTAAAAATAGGGCTCAAATTCAAGTACAAGTTTATTTATATAGCACAATATTATACACAACATGTAATTCATTGTGCTTTACAGAACTATACAATAAAATATAAGAACATATAATAAGGATAAAGGAAGAGAAAAAGGAGTAAAAGAAAATTGAAAGAGCAACAGAACAGGGTGTTTGAGGTGAAGTGGTTTTATTAAATCAGGATCAGAAAACCTTTACTGATCCCAGAGGAAATTGCTTATCTTATGACTGTACAGACACACACAGATAAGAAGTAAGTCCAGTAAAAATGGAAGTACAATAAAAACAATCCAGAGAAAAAAGGCACAATATGAAATGCTATATGCACTAATGCTGGGGTTTAAATACTATAGATAAGTAACTTAAGTGAAGTGAATTCTAACAACACAGGTGGTAGTTAGGAGTCTAGTATTGCTGTCAGTAATATTGGCATAAGTGATTAAATGCACACAGTAAGACTATTGTACATAAGATATTGCACATAATGAAGTGATTCAGCACACATTTACAAATGTATGTTACATTTATATACATACATACACATGGGAATATACGTATATATTCAAACCCACACCCTTCTGATTGAAGGGGCAACTCCTTACCCACTAGGTGACCAGCTGATCCCAAAGGAAATTGCTTATGCTATGACTGCACATACACACAGAGGCATGAAGAGACATAAACTATGAAGTCTAAACAAATAAAACAATATGTTGAAAGTACCTCCATAAGGAATGTCCGATGATATATAAAACTGACTGTGATATAAACACATATATCAGTAGTAGCAATGTGAGACAGGAGTCCTAGTGTTTACATTGCAAATACAAAAAGACCAGTGAACAAACATGACTTCTGAATTTTTGTGTGACATGTTAGTAATAGCTAAACAGAGATACATCTCTAAATAAAAATAATTGTTTTCAAATAATAATAATAATATTTAAATAAATATTTTTGCCTGCCCAGCTCTGCCACTGATGGGAAATTCTATCAATGGATACAAATACATGTGTAGTCCAAAACCTCGCGTCAAAACTATCAAAATGTATCAGGTAAAGTATCTGTAATTATTTCCTATGATAATGTTTTGTGATGTAGCTTTTAGTTACATTAAATACTGAACGATGAACACTTTTTCTCCCTTCACATCAAACTGAAAGATCTAATGTTGAAATAAACTGCAGAATTATGCTTTAAATCTAAACTAGTCAATAAATCCTAAACCGGGGTAATTTAATTACAATCACTGCTAGATCATCAGTCAAGTGAGTCTGCCACTGAAACGGGAAGACTGGTTTTCACATGTTTGTGTCTGTGTGAACAGCTGAATTTAAGTGATAAAAAAAAGCCCTGAGCTTTGCTACCATTAAACCCTGAATTCTTGTGATGAGTGGATGTGCACTTCCACTACAGCAGCTTAAGCAGAGCATAAGGCATTCATGCAGCCCAAGATTTAAGATTCTTATTTGTCACATGCACAGTTATCTATGAGACTGTGCAATACAGTTACAATACATTTAAAAGCAAAGTAAAGATTATAACCGAGTAGAAAAAATATATTCAAAATTAATATTAATATTACAAACGTAAACAAGAGTCTTGTTTACAAGCTTACTTACAAGACCTACTACTGTACACCAAAAACACTTTATCTGTGTGGCAATGTATAATAATATACTGTTTATACTTCAGGAGATCAGAATGATATGCTTAATAGTTATCTGCCATCAATAATTCTTTAAAAAAAAGTTTTGCAAAAGAGTTCACTAATAAAAATAAACAAATATTTTCCCAGATTATCTTGCATTCTCTTCTGTTTACTGCTATTCCTTTGATTATTCATATCCTGCAGCAGCAATGCCTGTTTGTATATGTATTATAACTACTGCACACTAATGATAATATTAATTAATATTACTTAATGCGTTAATAATTATGATTTGATACTGTTACTATTGTCTTGGCTGTTGATCCAACATCACATTATATGTTTTAATGTTTTAATGCAGTTTAATTTACACTATATGGACAAAAGTATTGGGACAAAGTGATGATTAATTATTGAATTCAGGTGTTTCAAGCGTGCTACAGATTTATAAAACCGAGCAGCCAAGACACGACATGCTTCCAACTTTGTGAACGGGGTTTTGGGGAAGAACCTTCTCCATTCCATCATGACTGTACCCCAGTGCTCAAAGAAAAGTCCAAAAAGACATGGCTGGATGAGTTTAGTGTGGAAGAACTTGAACTTTTGGGTGAAGTTGGGCAAAGATTGTGAGCTAGTTTGTGAGCTTCTTGTCCAACATCAGTGCCTGAGCTTCCAAAGGGGCACACATTTCCACGTAAACTCTGCAAAGGGTGGGGGCAACTCCATATTACATTCCGTGTATTAGAATGCAATGTTATTAAAGCACATGTTGGTGGAATGGTCAGACGTCCCAATACTATTGTCCATGTAGTGTGCTCAAGCATGTTTTGAGTAGAACACACCCTGCAATTACGCAATGCCACCAGCAGGGTCCACTATTTAGCAACTTTTAGTATGAAACACGAGGCCAGCAGCCAGTCTTTATCACATCCAGCTTTTTAATGCTGCGGCTGCACCCACTGGAGTCACACCGAGCCAACACACACACACACACACATCTCTCTCTCTCGCACACACACACACAGACAGACAGCCCCGTGGTCCGCACAATACACTCTTTGGATAACGGTGAGTCCAGTGCACCTTTGTGCACTATCTTGCGTTTGTTCCTGTTCCTCCAGGGGAAGTTTTTGGGAAATAAATCCGCCGTTGGGTGATGTTTTCCCGGACCAGCAGCAGCCCTCCTCCTGCTACTGCTGCTGCGCTATTGTCGAGGGAGAGACAGGGCAGTCTAGCTGTTGAGTCGGCTTTAGCTTCTCTACTAACTGCAGCGACATACGAAAGCACCTTTTCTTATAAATAGCTGCCTGTTTGTGATTTTATAGCGACGTTACATAATGTGGTTTGAGTAACAACGCTGCTCGTTTCGTGGCTCCGACTCTGGCTCTGTGTTGGAACACGCCGCTGCTCTGGGTTGTCGTATTTATTCCTTCTTTGTATTTTTCCTTTCACTTTATTCAGATATCCAGATGAATGTAAACGTGTTTGGCCACAGATGAACGGTTAGTAGGCCTTTCTGAACGCAGCCCTGCCTCTTTTTCATTCAGGCTCCTTTCTTTGTCATGCGTCCTGTTTCACAGAGGCGTGTTGAATAGTAATGATAGAAATGATAAATAATCAACATTGGAAATTCAGTGAGGTCAACGTGGTTATGCTGTTCAGCACTTATTTCTCTGGAAATGCCAGGTTTGCAGGGCCTGTGAGGACTTGAGTCAGATAAAGTCCGACAAGACGAGGCTTGCTGTCAATGAGGATGGTATTGATCCTGCACGTGTCCTGGTGAATGATGTGTATTTGTGTTCAAGGAGGGTCTCTTCTGTGCAACGTGCTGAAATAGTGTACATTTGCTGTGTGTTTTCTATAGGAAAAATAAAACTGGTAATGTTCCCTGGCAGCCTACTCCCAGCCCTGGTACACGGCAGCTGGTAGCCTAGTGGCTAGGGAGTTGCCCATGCGATCAATCCAATGACTGCCAGTGACACCTCAGAGGTACCCTTGAGCAGGGAGTGTCCCCACACCTTCTCCCCGGGCACTGTGTTCCTGGCTGCCCGCTGTTTTACTTGGTTTACAGTTTCGTGCTTGTCTGAACCGAGCCACTGGACACTGGGCATATGTTGGCTTACATCTGGAGCTCACAGTCAAGTCGGGTTTATTTATGTAGCACGTGATCATGCAAAAAGGACATTCAGTGTGAATTAGTCAATAGAATAGAACTATCAATGCATCAAGAAGCATATAAATAAGATGAAATACATGAAATATAATGCTTAGACATCAATTAAAGGAGATGCAATGAAAGTGCATAAATGAGAAAAGTGCAGTTGTGTTGAAAAGATGCTTCAGACTTTACCCTTATCTCATCTTGATAGTAGAACGTTAATGGACTTCTAGAGCTGCGTCTTGCTTTAGACTGTTCTTGCTTTACAGCTTATATATATATACAGCTTATATATATATGTGTATACAGTGAGTTGAGATGGGATGGCTCCAAATTTTACAAAAAGACACACAGAATACACAAATATAAATAAGATACAGATATAAACTCTAAACTAGAAATGTGCAATTTGGTACAAAGTGTGATTTTCACATGGAGAACCAATAGAATAATGGAATGTAATTGTTTGCTTTATATGTGCAAATGATGAGCAGCTGTTCAGTGTAAATATGCAGCCAATCTATGAAAATGTCGTAATTCTGAGACTGTGGATGTGTTTCGTGCATGTAGCTGCCTGTACATCATAGAAATGTGATTTATAAAGTGTAAAGGTGTAAAGTTTACAGGTGCTGTAATTGTAAAGATACTGTGATTTGAAGTCGCTCTAAACAAATGTGGTGGTTTAGATTTAAGAACATTAACATTTTGCACAAAAGCTGTCTTTGCTCATTTAGAGTCGTGGAAGAACGGCCTCCTCTCTTTTTGAGGAGGAATTTGTTCATGGAACTTGTTTGGATGTTGGGGTCTCCCGCTGGTGGGAAAGTTAAAGCTGGTATTTAGAGGCCTGTGACTTTCATAAGTCCCTGATTAAGCCTTTATGCATGAACCCCTGATCTTATTATTAGCATGTTATTATTGTTTTAAATAATTACATAAAAATGCAGCTCACGGATTTTTGGCTGCAGGCAGCCCTGTTTAAATTGCTTGTATAAATGTTTATATACATAATCAAAACACATTATTATTTAAGATCATCTTACATCATTATTTTTTTTTTTCCTCTCTCAGGCTGTGTTAATTAAGTCTGCTTGGACTTAACATTAGCCACCCCGTCTCTGTATGGAAAAATCCCTTCTATTTGCACGTATCAGGGCCACAACGGTGGGACGTGCTGTCCAAAGAGACAAACCATGTTCAACTTGATCAAAAAGGATAAAGAAAAAGATGTGGGGAGGAAGGAGAAGAAGGATAAGAAAGATAAGAGGGAGAGGATGTCTGCGGCGGAGCTTCGCAGCCTTGATGAGATGAGCATGAGAAGGGGTTTCTTCAACTTGAACCGCAGCTCCAAGAGGGACTCCAGGAACAAGCTGGAGATTTCCAACCCCATCCCTATTAAAGTAGCCAGCAGCACCGAGCTCAGCCTGACCGATATAGAATCTGATGGCCTTAGTAACCGCAGCAGCATGGTCCTGGACGCCGACCAGCTCAGCGCAGCCAGCTCCAGCGATGACCTTAAGGGCGATTACGGCCAGGATGGCCACCGCGCTTCTGTTAAAGAACGGGCGGCTCGGTTTGGATCTCTAGCCATGCAGAACTCGCAGATGGGCCAGATTATGAAGCGCTTTTCTTTTTCCCAGAGGAGTAAAGAAGAGAGCCTTTCAGAAGGTTCTACACCGTCTGGGCAGAATTCGGCTGCCCCCTCCCCTCAGGTGGAGGTCAAACTCCTGGACTTAGCGCAGCGGAAGCAGAGTCTCCAGCAGCAGCAGCCGCCAGTTCTTGGGTCCACATCCCAGGTCCACATCCCAGAGGTTGTGGAGAAGACGTTTCCAGCAGACCTGCGGCTGCCTGCTGTTGTGCCTCCACCCAAACCTGAGGTGAGGGAGCTGGAGCTCCAGAGGCGCAATACCGGCGACTTCGGCTTCTCCCTGCGCCGAACGACCATGCTGGACCGCGGGACAGACGGAGGAGTATACAGACGTGTGGTGCACTTTGCCGAGCCCGGGGCCGGTACCAAAGACCTGGCCTTGGGGCTGGTGCCTGGAGACCGGCTGGTGGAAATCAACGGCCGCAACGTGGAGAACAAGAACAGGGATGAGATTGTGGAGATGATCCGGCAGTCTGGCGACACGGTGCGGCTAAAGGTGCAGCCGATCCTGGAGCTGAGCGAGCTGAGCCGCTGCTGGCTGAGGAATACAGAGGGGCTGCGGCGTGAAGCCTTCGATGTAAGTCTTCTCTCTGTCTCTTTATACTTAATGTCCATATGCAGGCACAACATACCTGGGTTTCATGCTTGTACAGCAAACTGGTCCTTCTCTGAGTAAAGCCTCATAGCTGTGGTTGCAAGATCCTGGTCCTTGAGATGTACCAGGATGTAATTTCTCTGTTGGTACTGAAGTCTTGACCAGTCACAGCATTTTCCTTTGTAATGCTCCAGATGAGTGTTTTAGAATCATTGCATTCTCTTTGGCCTGTATCACGCATCATGAAATTTAGCTGAGTGGGCTGTTGTCTTTATTTTCTTTAGTGCTCAGCTATTAAAGTACAAGCCTTAATTGTCCAAATAAGATAACACCGACCTTTAAACATGCCGTAACTTTGGTTGTTTTAGTGAAACACATATTGTGTGTCAATAAATTATTTTTATCTGCTTTAAAAAATTGTCATCTTACATAATTACAATCATGTTTGACATATTTGTGATAATTTTCTTAATCCACCAAGCATATATGGATCAAGAACTATGATTGTGCCACGCATGCTCCAGCTGCTCTTCAGTTCTGTATCATCTGTTGTTGTGTTAGGAGGACGTTATTTCAGATATTCTAGTAGATCAGTTGGTGACCACTAATGTAGATGTTAATGTGAACCGAAACCAACACCTTTTCAGGGTCGAACATCTGCAGTCGTTGATGGTGTGCACTAGGGCTGGGCGATTAATCGAAAAGTATTCTAAATCGACATTCAGAACCTATAATCGATAAAATTTTTCCAGGTTGATTATTTCGATTACTTTCCCTTTAAAAACACTGCCGCGTGTGGAGTCACATGACCCCGCTCCGTTATATTACGTTGTCAGTGAACTATGAGGGCAATAAATAAATAAATAAATAAATAAAATAATGGTTCATTAATCGTAATCGAGTTAAAATGTTGAATTAATCGAGATTTTGATTTTAGGCCAAATCGCCCAGCCCTTTACTAGATAAGATCTGACTGCAACCGGTACCACTATGAAGAGTCTATATACACGCACATATATAGTACTGGGCTGTTCTGCACTCACACACTCACCCAAATGTCTCTGATCACGTAGAATGCCTTCAAATACAAGAGACCACAAAACTGGACCCTTCAGGAATCTGTGGACCTGTGACTGATGGAAAAAGCATAGGCCCAGTTTTCTAGGGCTCTGGGACTCTGGGACTCTGGGACTCTGTGGAGTGAAATAGCCCAACAGGACTGGCTAAGGTTGAGCTATTCCTCTCAAAAGAGAGCTAAACTAGCTGCATGCCTATTGTACTATATTGTGTTCTATATTAAATGTTCAGCATATTTTTAAAATAATGTTAAATCTTAAATAAATGTAAACATAATTTAAATGATAGTAAGTTCTTATCCAGAAAAAACAGCAAAAGGAAGAATC
>JBBPDB010000001.1:19015455-19026286 GCA_037974465.1 Brachypetersius altus
CAGCAGGAACCGGGTGTACCGTGTGCTCGGTACCACCGGTACTCCCGAAAACCTGGTACCGTAACTTTTTTTTTTTTAGGTACCGTACTTGGTACCGAAGAACCGGGACTTTTGACAACACTATGGGCAACAACAAAAAAAAATTTAAGGAATCGTTCATTAATCGTTAAAATGTTCAATTAATCGAGATTTTCATTTTAGGCCAAATCGCCCAGCCCTACTTGCAAAGGTACCACAGAGGAGTTTTTGAAGTAGTACTGTACAGGAACCTCTAAATCACTTTTCAATTGATGGTTCTTTCAGAGCATCACTCTGTTAATGAGGTATTCAAGTGTGAAGAACATTAAAGAACCACTTCATTTTGATACCACTTAAAAGTTATTTCCCTAAGAACTCTTCATCCAAGCCAAGAGCCATTAAGGTACCGTTATTTTCAAGAACGTAGTCCCTCGAGTCTGCTTTTAATATTTGGCAAGACGAGCAGAATTGGATCTTCCAATTAATGACTCTCACCGGCCACAGATTGAGATTAAATGATGTCAAATAATGCAGTGAAGTCTACTTAATCTCGATGGCTGCGGTGAGGAATGCGTAACTAAAACTATTCCATGTTATGCGACTGGTCTTTTGGGGAATGTTTTGTATCAGCTGTGTGTTAGAGAATGCTGTGGGAGGCTCCTGGAGTGTCCTGAATGTGCTGGCGTCAACATGCAGAGTGTCTTGTAAGGCAGACTTACTCACAGTGACTCCGTCTCTGAAGGAGTTGCCCACAGCTGTGTGCCAGATGCCATTAACCTAACAGACACATGTACACGCACACTCCTGACGATGCAGATACGCACAGACATTCAACTCTTGGGGGTGAGCCTGCTGTTTTATAGGCGTAGTGAAAGCCTGGCTGAATGGTTAATGTAGCTCGAGCGCCCAACAAACTGTGGATATGTTGCCAAACTTATGCGTATAAACGTCACACCACAGTTTCTTAACTGTGCATTTTGGAGATCCTTTGTTTTTACTAACATGTCGTTACTGGAATTTGTAGGCAGACTGCATATATGTGTCATTTATCAACGTAATTACCATCATGAATCAAAACCGGATGTAGTTACCTTGGAAGTTTACTGTTATTGATGTGTATCTGCACATACAAAAAGGAAAAAAACTATATTTATAATCCGCACTGAATGTAGCGTGTTGTATGTAAATGTATCCTCTATGCAGGTGTTCTGGAAATGGTGTTACATCACACAGTAACATTGATTGCTTTATCAGAACAGATGGATTATGACACCAGTTAATTGTAATATGTTATTTATTGCATGCTGTTTAATAACAGAAGTGCATGAAACTACTTCCGTCTAATTAACTGGTTTGTTATGCATCTTTTTAGCACAGAGCACCAAAACCTTGCATCTCATACTGCGACACCCCTGCTGTCGAAGCTAATTTTATTATCACAGGGTTTACATAATTACATAATTAGATACATTGAAGCATTAGATTTGGGTTTTACTGCTCTTTACCTTTGTCCATTTAATGGATGTCAAAACAAGGCAGCATGCACAATTATAAATGCACACTAATTAAATGCTAATAAATTGAAATGCTAATGATGCTAGCTACCTTCAGACACAGATGTGGTAATGAATGTTTAGAAGCTACACTTCCGACAGGATTTCCCTTCTTATTGACTGCATTAAGTGTATGAAATACTGAAACCCAATGTAAGGAGAGTTGTTTCGAGGCATCGTGTTGCATATAAGGTTAATTTTTTAAGCTTGTTGGACCTGCAGGGCAAGCCGGTGCACTTGAAATCACTGCAGTGAGTATGTGGTACGGCTGACAGGGACTGATCTCCGCTGCGGCACCAGCCCACAGCAGCTCTGGCAGTGCCTCCCATATGGCTCTGGTTTTCTGGCTCTACCAGTGGGGAAGCTAAAGAGACAGTGCTGTGGCTGGATTTTCCACTGCGCCCGCAGAGCGGTTGAGCTGCCTTCCCCTTTAGGGGTTCAGCTCACTGAGGGTCTCTTGGCAAAGTTTCACTTGGGATCTATAGAAAAGCTGTGGGACGTTAAGCTTCGTTTATGATGGTAACATGCAGTTGCAGGCCTGTGGAGATGCCGTTAGCATGCCTGTAATTCCTGCCGATTGGGTTCTGAAGAAGTTCAAAGGGACTTCTGCATGTGACAGTTTCATTACACTAATAAAGTGGATGTGCCCTTTAGTGCACAGTGACATGAACTGGCTGGAAAGGGACCCCTTCCAGGTCATTGTTCTTAGTTCTGTGTTTCTTTCTAATGCTTCTCCATCTGTGACACATTAAGGAGGCCGGTTTTCCTCCTCCTTCACTGGGTAACATACAGTTTTGCTTTGGATGTCTCCGTACAGTCCGTCATCCAACCCTTCGTCTTCTCCATCGCTGAGTCTCTCCGTTTCCCTTCTGTGGGTTCGCTTTCGCTGTTGCCTTGGCATCGCTTCTGAAGAGTCTGGAAGCAGTTTTTACCAAACTGGATTTTTCTGCATGTATAGACATCCAGCTGACCATGCAGGCATCTGGCCAGTTCTGCTATATCTCTGGATTCATAGGGTTGAGGACCTGATGGTTAATTGGTAACAAAAGCTGATTCCTTGAATGTGGCTGGCTTGGGTTCTGTTCCAGCTGGAGAGTAGGACTCTCATGCAAGCTTTTGTACAAATATTCAAGGCCACATAGCGTATCCGGCCCTGTCAATAAATGAGCTCTGACAGAATCAATTGTCATGGTCCCAGTCCATCGGCTTGCTGCTGGTGCAGTCCTTCGTGTGAGTTGAGTTTGTGCTGCTATGAATAAATGCGCACCAGTATGTGAACGTCGCAGTTCGGACCCCCTCCTCGCTGCATGCGGGCACTGCTGCTGTTACTCTTGGCCCAGGCAGTATTTTTTTACTCCCAGAGACCGTGAGCTCCGTTCAGGAAGCAATCGTGATTTGATTGGCTCTCATTTTATCAAAACCCTCTCAACATGTCTGATCTCTGAACTTAAACAGGTTTTTTTCTGGAGCTCAGCAACATTTTTTTCTCCCTCCTTTTCTGACGCAGTGTCGATACTTCACTCGAAGAACGGACACAGCCGTGGGTGACGGGTGGTTTTCACTGCCTCTTGGGGAACGTACTACTGCAAAGACTTGATGATTATATAAATCAGTAAGTCCTTTTTCCCTGTGGTGGTGACACATGCCATATTTCCTGCTTTTTTTTGCTTCTGCCTGTGTTCTCAGACAGAGCTCTTCAGAGCAGCTGAAAGCTTCATGAACTGGTGTTTTTCTCCAACTTGGACTCTGAGTACTTTAGCCAATAAGGGCCTCCATTTTCTTCTTCTTTCCTTGCCCAAGTCACTACAAAAGAACCGTCATTGGGATCATTAATTGTGGACATTTAGCAGATGCTTTTATCCACTTCCTCCTTACTCCTTCTATATTAAAACTAGTCATTAACCCTGGAGCAATCATTTTCAGCCAATAGCTGGGTTGGACACACTGCTAGCAGAAGTTTAGATACATTTCAGTTTAAATTGAAAGAATGTTTGCATAAAAAATCTGCGATGCACATGAATATGTGAAGAAGGATATCTGATTGATTAAAGACATTTTTTGTCTTTATTTATAAACTAAAATCGTAGTTTTTAATTTGTTGCCTCAGGGCAACATTGTGCAGTAAGACCACTACAAGGGTAATAAAACACCAAGGTTTATACATAAATACACATATATAATATATATTAGTGTTGGGATGTTAACGGCGTTAACGCGTAAATTTTAGTTGATCGCTTTACAGCCCTTTTTATATATATATATATATATACATATATATAAATAAATATAAAGGGCTGTAAAGCGATCAATTAAAATTAACTAGTTAATTGCAAATTGCAATTCTATGTCAACCTGGTATATAATATATAATGAACACACTAAGTCATCAATTTTACAAAGAAGGCTTTATTTTTTTCCCAACTCTGTCACACTTTTAAAAGCTGTGAGATAAAATCAAAACTTACTTTTGAACCTTTATTTGGTCACGGACCGGTTTTAATATCAGAAACACTGTTCACGGCCTTTAAGGAGCGGCAGATAAATATAGGTATTTATACAAATAAATGATACGCATAAAAATGGGGATATTTTAAAAATATAATAATGGGGGAATCTTTAAAATATAATAATAAACGTAAATCCAGTGTGTACTCGCAGCTTTATTAACAGTATTTTCATAACAACGAGTGACAACAGAACACGGGTAACATCCACGTTTTTTTTTCTGTGCAGCCCGCGGACCGGTACCACATGACCCACAACCACTGCTTTACAGTACACAACTAGATGGCTCTTACTCATTGTTATACACTCAGATCCTGTAACTTGGTGAGGTGAGAGAGAGCTTTGTACAAGAATTCCAATGTGCATGGACTTCTGGTCTCAAATAAACATCTTGAATCTTGAATCTTGAATCTTGGGGTATCTACCCAAACAAACAACCCATTAGTTAACTTACTCCACTAATCCATTAGTGAGTGGAAAAACTCCCAATACAATAAAGCCATTGGTGAAGTTATTCTGTTCACAAATATGATATTGATTCTCTTTCGGATCACTTTGAAAATGTGTGTGACAGATTGCTAAAGCTTTAGTGATTTTGCTAATTATACTTCAACATAGTTGCGAGGTAAAATCATGAAATCAGCTCACAGTTAACAGTATTTGAGCATTAAATTTAGTAATATTAAACTCAAAATTAATATTAAAGTACGATAAGTTTGAATTATACAAAATATTCAATACTCAGTACTCATTGTCAAATCTTTTCTGCATTCGTTTCTTTAGATCTTTGAGAATGAGCTCTGGAATGAATGGATACATTTTTAAAAAGGTCCTGCTAGAAGTGTGACTGTGTTTAGACTATTGTTATCGTAAATTTTGCTCCTCCAAACTTTGTTCTGTCCTAATTTCTGCAGTGACAAAGTAAATTTTCCACTTAGTGGAACTAAAATTAGAGGGACTAATAAAGATTTATCTTATCTTATCGTATCTTATCTTATCTTGGACTATAGGCCAGAATATTTTTTCATAGTCTAAGATCTTTCTGGGAATAACGTATATTCATACTGAGTAGGCCTTATGTGGATACATAAACTAAAATAAAATAAAATTTAAAAAAATAAATAAAAAATTAAGTCTAATAATCCAGGACTAGGCTTAATCCTTGTCTGGGAAACCAAGCCTTAATGTCTGCTAGACCAGTAGTTCCCAACCTGGGGTCTGGGCCCCACTTAGGGGGGTGCCAGATACTGCAGGGGGTGCGCAGTATTTTGCCTGCACTGAGGTTACCAGAATGATATTTTTACACATTAAATTCATAAAATCTCAATGTCTGAGAAACATTAGTGTGTGTAGAAGAGTATAAGAACAAAAACCTACAACCGCTGTTTATTTTTTGTAGTCAATCACTATTCTTCTTTGAAGGCAAGGGGGGCTTCAAGGAATAAAGGTTGGGAACCACTGTGCTAGACTTGACTTACTTGGTCTACTTAATAAAGCTGCTAAATTGATCATGTAGATCAAAATTGATCAATACATTTATAAAGCATTCTATGGCATGTAATATTAATATTAAACTGATTTTCTGTGATTAATCGCATTGTGTTATATGCAAATTTAAATAATGAATTCAAAGGTAATATGAAAAAGAGTGCTAACGTTTTAAACGCTTTAAACAAGTATTCCTTTTACAAAGGCAATATAAAACCAGATGTAAAATCAAAGCTATTTGCCACTGCAGGGCATTCAAGTTAGCCTCAGAGTCCAGAGCTATGATTATAACATTAGGCACCTTTTGGGCAACAGCAAGTTAACATTTAAACATCTGTTTTCTTTTTTTCTGAACATGAACCAGCAGAAACATTTTTCTTTTATTAGGGAGCAACATAAACAGTTCAGCAGCAAGTGTCCCTTCCTTTACGAAAATTCACGATGGTTTCCTATGGGTTTTTATGCAGTAACCACAGTTTTACTATGGTACCCCATGGTACTTTGGTACTACCCACAGTTTTACTATGGTTTATCCATAGCACTTCATGGTAGTTGTGGTTCTACCATAGTTTACATGTACAAATACCACTTCATAGTTACCCAAAAAAACATGAAAACCATGTTTATTTAATCATAGTAAACCATGGTTAATTTTCGTAAGGGTTAGAGTGAGGTAAAGTTGTCAAACCGCTGTTTATTTTTTGTAATTAATCACTATTCTTCCTTGAAGGCAAGACGGGCTTCAAGGAATAAAGGTTGGTAACCACTGAGCTAGACTTGACTTACTTGATAAAGTTGCTAAATTGGTCATGTGGTTAATAGATTACAAATGTAACATTAGCACCAATGAACAGAGCTTTGGATTTTTCAGCGAAGGCAAAGTTTTGACGGTTCAGCGAATAACGCATTTGTGCACTGTTTGCTATCCAGCCAGAGTAGCTTAGATTACAAACTAATGTCAAACAGTGAATGAAATGACATGCATTTCCGTAAGTGATATCTTCATTTATGGTGTCTACGTACTGAAGGTGTTATATACTAATGGTAAGGTGTGCCACACAGGCATATCCAGAGCTGATATTTTGACAAATAGCAGCAGATAGCATCTCAAAATTGCACAAAATTGAATCTATAGAGTTGAAGCCATGGTAATCAGCTCATCTAAGCTCCAAGTACTTCAGTAAGAGCATCAAATTCGCCTCTGCTCTACAGGGTAATGTGCATTCTGGGTGTGTTCTGTAGCTTCGCTTCCGCTATACATGACTGTCATTAGATCACTAATGGTATCTATTCAGCAGAAATGTTGTTCACTGACTTTTTTTTTGGAGGAGGGGGGGGCACATTTCACCTGTCCATTATACAGTCAACTAAGGATTACACTGTTAAATCAGACTGACACATATTTTAATTGATATAATTAACTGTAATTACATTTAAAGGCTGTATTTTTCAGTTCTCATTTCGCATGGCGACCTACATCTATAGTAAAAAGTTGATAGTGAAAGAGTACTGTGTCAAAAAGGTAATACAGCCTTTAAAAGTGTTAAAAGCTTATACCAGCAGTCATTTTTCAGTAAATTATTTGTAATTTTGGTTAGAAGAACATGGGTTTAGTTCCTGTTTCCTCTGTGCACTCCAGCCACAGCATGGATCTCTTTCTCCGTGCACCTGATTCAATTTAATTAAGGATTGATTAGCTGATGCAGGTACTGGACAGTAACTGAAGCTACTGGATTTCTTGAGGAGGGGGTTGGAAATGGTTACGTTCAAACAGAGACTCATCAAATACATTGTGTTGTTTATTTGCATTTACCTTTTACCGTTCATCAAATGTGTATAAAATGGAGCTGCATAGTTGCATGACTTCTCAAATATGTCTTGACTCTATAAGGACTAAAACTGTACCCTCCATTTAAAAAAAAAAAAAAACAACTAATTCTTTCATAGCATAGCCTTGCCTCATTGAGTAGCACACTATTAACAGACTGCAACAACCCATTTATATGCAAAAGGACCACCAAGAAGAATAAAAATATCTCAGCTGTGGCTGTAAAATGGGCTGTTATGGAAAAAAATAAAGTGTCTGACGCAGGCCCCATGCAATGGCAGGGCGTTCTGGTTCAAGCCTTGACCCTGATAGACTCTAGACCATGGGAGATGGTCCCAACAGAAACATAGTTGGTCTCAGAAATGGTCTTCATCGCTGCATGAACTACTCTGATCAACCCTGGTTGCTATACAGTGTATGGCTAAATGTTATCCTTATACCCCCACAGCTAACAGAGTAGAGCTCATATAACAAGTGATGCAAGAGGGAATGTGCTTCACAGCCTCATGCCACTAAAGGGCCTTGTCCTTCATTGATCTTCCCTGCTGCCTGTGCTGGCGGCTCGCTGCTGCTTTTCTCTGTTCCAAGGCTGGCAAATGTGTTAATGGTATTGCCACCCCTAAATCAGCAATGACTGTGAATGTGCCACCATGTTAGGCAATAATTCTTTCTTTGGCTTCACAGAGGTTGCACAGGATGTGAAAGGGTGCAAGAAACATGAAAATAGAGATTTTCACAGCATTCTCTGCCAAATGCATGAAGCAATTATTGTGCAAAAAACACATTTTTTTTCACTTGATTCAGAGTATTATGGAGACTTCTCTTCTAAGAGCCCACATATTATATAAGATTACACAGTGTTTCTTGAAAAACCTTTTAGTTTCATACTAGATAGTTCTTTAAAGAAATATTTCTTGCAAATGAGAGAGTGAACCACAACCATGTGTGCAAGCCAAGAACCATTTACGATCTTTTACTTTAGCTGTTATTTTACAGCTTGCAACAATAACAGAAGCCTTTTTGAACCCTGTATATAATGCATGAATACATTTATAAAGCATTTTATGGCATGCAACCTTAATTTTAAACCGATTTTCTGTGATTAATCGCATTGTATTTAAATAATGAATTCAAAGGTAATATAAACAAAAGTGCTATAACATTTGGTTTGCAAACGCTTTAAACAAGGTTTCCTTTTACAAAGGGAATAGAAAACCAAATAGAAAACCAAAGCTATTTGCCACTGCAGGGCATTCAAGTTAACTTCAGAGTCCAGAGCCATGATCATAACATTAGGCACCTTTTGGGCAACAGCAACATCTGTTTTCTTTTTTTCTGAACAGGAACCAGCAGAAACATTTTTCTTTTATTAGAGAGCAGCATAAGCAGTTCAGCAGAAAGTGTCCCTTAGAGTGAGGTGAAGTTGTCGAAAAATAATTGTAATTAAAAAACTGTTCAAATGCGCAATAAAATAATTGTCAGTGTTAAGGAAATAATATATGTACCAAAGAAGTTAATGCTGGAAAAGATAGCTGCATATGGAACAACATAGACACAGACTAGTCAGAGTGCCCATACAATGGGCACATAAGCGTCAGACCTGGACCATAGAGGAGTGAAAAGAGGTGGCCTGGTTTAAAGAATCAGGCTTATCCGGGGAAGAGATGGTACCAGGATGCAATATATAAAGAGGGCAATCCAGCTGAGTCAGTGTGATGCTATGGGCAGTGATCTGCTGGGAAGCCTTCAGTCCTGGAATACATATGGATGTTACATGAACCACTTACCTAAACACAGCAGACCAAGTACTTCTTCCTTTCACAGTATTCCCTATTGGCAGTGGACTCTTTCAGCAGGATGTTGCCACTCTGCAAAAATGGTTCAGGGATGGTTTGGGGAATATGGCAAAGAGCTGGAAATGTTGACCTGTCCTTTAAATTGCTCAGGCCACAATCATATCCAGCGTGTGAGGGATGTGCCGAACAAACATGTCTGATCCACGGGGGCCTCACCTCACAAATTATAGGATTTAAAATATCTGCTGTTAATGTGTTGGTGCCAGACACCATAGCACACCCTCAATGATCTTGAGTCCATGCATGAATGAGTGAGAGCTGTTTCCGTGCCACAAATAGAACCTGCACCTGCAATAGGCAGGTGGATTTAATGTTACAGTTTTTCAGTGTATACAAGAGTAATTATTTTTATTTTGTACTACTTTAAATCAATTTTTTTAGTAGCATGGTTTATTTTATTCACTATGTGTATATGCTGCAAATGCATGTCTACTGTGAAGTTCAATGTACACCAGAATCCGTGTTATAGCCCATTACAGCTTTAGTGTTTTCAGTTTTCTTGGACTGACAGTGTAATGCATTTTGGAACCTTCCTGAATTCATGTACACTATATGGACAAAATTATTGGGACACACCTGTTTTGTAACGCTTAACGCTTCAACATACAGTACCAAAACATTTTGGACAACATCATATTTGTAACTTTGTGGACACAGTTTGGGAAGAATCTTTTCTATTCCAGCATGATTGTGCCCCAGTGCACAAAGTGAGCTCCATGGTTGGAGTTCAGTGTTGAGGAACTTGACAGAGCCCTGATCTCGACCCCATTGAACACCTCTGGGATGAACTGGAATGGAGATTGCGAGCCAATGCTCTATAAAATGAATGGGCACCGATTCACACATTGGCTTTACAAAACCTTGTGGAAAGCCTTCCAAGAAGAGTAGTGCAGCAACAACTCAATATGAAAGTCTATGTTTTAGAAGGCAAACCCATTAAAGGTCCTGTTGGTGAAATGGTCACGCTTCCCAATATAGTGTCCATATAGTATATCTTTACCCTAAAATGTTTTACCCTTGTCATTATAAATACTTAGGAGTAATTTAACGGGGTTATGCAAATCATTTAATGGCATTCTGTATAGCATAGAACACAATACACATGGACTATAGCATACTATAACAAGGTTGAAGATCTACATCCAGGTAAACATTTGTTAAGTATAATCCCCTAGTTTTGTCTTTTGAAACACTTTCAATTATCTGGCTATTATCTGACATAATCACAAAATCTATTTTCAAACAGCAGAAGATAAATAATCTCATTAATGCACAATAATCTGAGTGTTAAACCCAAGGCCTGTTAGACAGTTGCAATGGGCTTAGAGGGAAGAAAGCAAGTGTGCTGTCCATTTGGTGTCACATCATTGGTAGCTAGCTTCCATTTATGCACTGAAGAATGTATGAAAGTCTGATAACTACTAATTCAAATACTATTATGAATAATAAGGGTAGTGACAACAGGAGCTGATAATGGGAGATGGGAGATCTCTTCAGTGCACAGAGAGAGAGAGAGAGAGAGAGAGAGAGAGAGAGAGAGAGAGAGAGAGAGAGAGAGAGAGAGAGAGAGTATCAAAGATAAA
>JBBPDB010000001.1:19035650-19046283 GCA_037974465.1 Brachypetersius altus
TTTGTATAGAAGACAGCCTCACGTCTGTCCTCAGCACCAACGGGGAAACCTTTTCCTAGGAGCATATATAAAGCCCCTGATCCACCTGTAATCAGAAAGGTTTGCGTGTGTGTGCATGTTTATCTCCTGCAGCAGTTTGTGTGTGTGTGTGTGTGTGTGTGTGTGTGTGTGTGTGTGTGCTGGCTCTGCTCTGCAGGGAGGAAATGAGGCACGACTAATGCACATGTGCCACTTCGGTGGTAGCTGCAGTTGCACTAATCTACAGAAGTTTTATTCTCACACAGTATAGCCAGGCTTAACACACACTGATGTAGACTCACCTCTTCTTGGTGGTCTGATTTGTAGGACAGTCCCGCACTGAGTCCGACTGAAGAAGCTCAGAGACGGCTGGAGCGCATCTTCGGTGCACCTGTAATTTTCATCCTCTTTTTTTTTCTGTTTTTCCCTTATTTCTCTCCTCTTATGATGTCTGTTTTTCTTTTCTTCCATTTCTAATTGTTTCCCCCTCACCCTTCTCCATCTGATCTCCTTGCCCTGGACGTCCTGAAAAGAACGGCACTAAACGTTTCGGCACTAAAAGTTTAAGAATGGAAAAAAAAAAAGATAATCTTGAGAATCATGTTAGAGATTTAAGCATTGTTTGACAAAAACGATACGATTAAAATATTAACTGTACATTATTAAATTGTATATTTGAATATTATTTGTAGGCCCCTATGGATAGTAATATAGATAGTATTTTGGCCACAAATTTCTGCATGAAAACTCCAAGACTGGTTTAAGTGTAAAACACGAGTGAGTCTTTCCATCACATTCAATTTCCATCTTTAATTCCACTGAAATCCGTTGCTATTAAACCCTTTGTTCATGTATATCACTCCACTTTTGCTTTCTTTCTGTCTCCACAATCAAAAAAGCAATAGCATGTGTTTTACTGTCCATTATTATTATTTGGTTGCATTTCCAAAATATAATTATAATAACATTATATTATACTATTCATGGAATACTTTATTATAATAATAAAATATGATTATTATATTTGGTTGTAATTATGTCATTCAATTTGCTGCACTTTAATTGACTTCAAGTCGATGCATCGTTGCACTGATGCATCGTTACACCCCTGTTCGTTATTTCTTTACACTGTCTTGCTTGGCACTGCACTAATGCTGTAACCTTACTGCCCGAGAAGGTCCACTGGTCCTCTCGCTTCATTATCCTCATCCATGACTGTTTTCTCATCTGCCCTTTTCTTTGTCGCCCACTGCTGTCTTGGCTGTGACTGTTGCTGTCTCTGTCGCTGTTGTGTGACTGGCTGCTGTAGCTGGAGTGTGTGTCCAGTGCGTCCACGTCCGCTGAGGTAGACTCTGCGTCCCCTGCCGACGTTCCCCTCAGCCTGGCCGCGGTGTGTTCTCGAGCAGCCTGCTGCAGTGTAAGCCCCTGCTCCTCTGTTTCCTCACCCGTCCCCTGTCCTGCCATGACTACTAATTTTTGCCTCATTACTGATGGTGTACTGACTTGTGATCAAACACAGTTGTGTGGAAAATAGTGCAACAGTCTGAAGTCGCACATTATTGACTCCACCCCATGGGTTCTGTAAATTTCTGCATAATTATTAATTATTTGTTTACATTAAGGTGTAAACAAAGTCATTCGGAGTGTTTTAATGCAAAATGTGCCTAGAGAGGGATACCAAACAGAGCAAAGGGGGTTTAATGCTTAAACCACTTTCTGCTTCTCCTTTAAATTCTAAAATCGATGCACTCGAATCAACTCCTGCCAGATAGGGAATCAATGCAGGTTCACGCCCCCATTCGTCACGAAACTCTAATTCTGACCATTTTAGTAACAGGGTTTCAGAGTATCTCTGTCTCAGTGAATTGATTTAATGGCGGCAGCTTTGTGCTCTGAATGACCAGACTGTTGTTGTTGAGTCCAGCTGTTGCCTGGTGGTTCTTGATGGATTTCTTCACCATGAATCCAGCATTTCTGTGTAGATATTGTTGTAAATGCCATTATTGTTGATATTGTTGTAAACGGTTTCTCTCCCCATAGTGAGATTGTGGCTGCATGGCATGTATTTGGGTTTGATAAATGATGCAGTTTTAATTCCAGCTACTGTAGCTATTTTGCTTCTTCGTGCTTGATTTATGAAGTAAATGCCTTTTTAGGTTTTGCCTCATATCACCAAAACAGGGTGTTGCTGAAGCAATTTTCAGGCTCCATTAGTTTGACCTGAGAAGGTTGTATAACTGACCAGTTTGTCTATGATGATAAAATGTACCCTGTGTGTGACAGACAGTGCAGTTGATACATGATAGACGCTTGTCACTTGAAACTCAGATCAAGTAACCCATGTTCTAAGGTTGTAGGTTTTAAACACGGGCTGTTATCAGCATGTTTGTCTGTTAAAATAGTGTTATTTGTAGTGAATGTGCGACATGAAGTGCCATTGACTCTGTTTGTGTTGACATGAAACGCAGAAATAGTTCTGCGAAGCTGAATGTAATCTAACAAGCGTTTCATTCCATACAGGTGAACCATTGTGTCTTACACTAATGTGCATGTCCTTGTAAACATTGATATGTAATGCTGGTAATAATGTGAACTGGTCTGAATGTAGAGTTATAGAGCCTGATGTCTGACGATGCTCTTGCCTCCTCTTGCTGGCGTGCCGAATCACAGGGACAGGTGGAGGAGGATCCAGTGGCCATCCTCCAGGCAGCCCATATTGCTGCCGCTCAGCCAAAGGTCTGGCCTGTGCTGTGCCCGTGTGTATGTGTGTAATTCACCAACCCATGTGATCCTGCCCCTTGACCTTCTGTGTCAAGTGTGCCCTGTGTGCCGTGTTTGGAATGCTCTCACCCAACTACGCCAACAATGCCACCCCAGATGCCACAATGACTTTTAAAAAATGAATCAGTGTTAATTGCTTGTTTCGTGAAACTAAGGGGCTACTAAGAGGCGATATTGGAAAATAACTGAAATTAATTAACAATGTATTACCATCTGGGGCTGTGTTGTGCGTCGGTTTGACCTTCCACTGAGTGAAAAATGCATGACTTTTGTCACAAATCGTTAAGACTGGCATACCCTTGGACAGACTTTGCGGTGTCGTCGCTTTAAACTGGGGATGCACCGATTGCAATTGTCTCGGCCGATTCTGATTACCGATTTTTTTGGTACGTGTGATCTGCCGATACCGATTTTTCCGATACCGATTTTTTTCCCCTGATAACAGAAAATTAGAGCTGATGCATGTAGTCGACGACAACGACCCAAAAAGTGGGTTTCAACTTTTTTAATGTAACGTGGGAGTTACTTTCCCTGTTTACTGGTTACTTTTATAATACTGACATATGATAGTGGCAGCTCTACAGCAAATACAAACAAAAATCTGATTTTCTTTAATATAAAGCCCCCCCCCAAATAAAGATCGGTTTGAAATCGGCAATACGTGCGAGTGATCGTCCGTTTCCGATCACTGACCGATCGATCGGTGCATCCCTACTTTAAACATGTAAATTAGGGCTTATCTACTGTAACTTAAACTCAATATTCAGGAAGCGAACATGAAGGTATACAGATAAGTACTCTTTCTGGAAGACTGCCTGTTCATTATATATAATGGTTGTTTCGATAATCATCATTTGTTTTCCTAATGGTCAACCCAGAACTTGCTGATTACTGATTATTTTGTCTTCTTATATTTATGAATGGTTTAGAAGCATATCTGGATACTGAATGGCTGACACATTTTAGCAAATGTATTTATCAGCATGTATTCAGGTCCACTTGAACTGTTGAAGCGGAGGTTTTGGGTGGAATATAAGAAATGTATGTTTGGCCACAGATAATTAATTTTGCTACAATTACTAATTTAGTACCACATATAACTTGCCGATCATCAGAACAGTCATTTCATCTGCACCTCTTTATTTGAAAGCACTTTCAGGGTGAAAACCTATCATACACCATAGCTCAGTGTTGACCTACACTGTTCTAAGACCTACTATAGGGGGGTTAGGGGGAAGTTAAATCCCACAAGACAAGTCTTAGAACAGTAACGGAGATCAACTTCTGTCATCCTCCCTGAGATACTATTACATTTCCATGCATGGGTTGATTTTGAGTGGTTTTGTGGTCTGAGTCTGTGTTAAAGGGTCCTGGTTGAAAGTGAGGTGTTTGCTGTTTCTCCACAGGTGAAGACGGAGGAGCAGATAGCGGCGGAGCAGGCATGGTACGGCTCAGAGAAAGTGTGGCTGGTCCACAAAGATGGCTTCTCCTTGGGTGAGTGTGATCATCACTAGTCCACCTGTCTAGCAGGGTGAAAAGATGGCCTTACCTACAAATTAGGGCTGTACAGTATATCACAAATTTACCGTCATCGCGATGTCAACATGCACAATATACATATCGTGAAAAAAAAAATTATATATCACATCTATTGACTGCAATAACTGTAATAAATGATGTTTTTCCAAAACTCTTCACCCAGAGCCACAGAGAAGAGGCCAAAATAATCACTGGGCAGTTTCTCCATCTTCTGTGCTGCTGTTATAGATTCTTCCTTTTGCTATTTTTTTCTGGCTAAGAACTTACCATACGTTTACATTTATTTAAGATTTAAATTAATTTAAAAATATTTTCAGATTTTTTTAAACAATGTTCAATGGTTCAAATGTTTGATGGGAGGCATTAAATGCTCTGTTTAAGTAAATTATTTAAAAAAAAAAAAAACATGTTTGAATGAAAATATTGCCTTTCTTTTTTTTCTGCGTAGACTAGTCAGAGTCTGGAGTCAATATTACCATTAAATCCAAAGCAGAAAAATATTAAACACTATAAAGGCTAAGTTTTTACTCACTTATCGCATGTGATATCGCCATCGCAACACTCAACTACATTATCGCATATCGCCTGTTTTCCTGATATCGTGCAGCACTACTACAAATCCAGTAATGTAGCAGGAAATGTAGCAGTACATGAGCTAAAAGTAATGGTCTAATAAAAGAGAGAGAGAAGTTAATCAAAATCTTCCTATCAGCTGAATGTACTGTCAAGAGTATCAGCCAAGACAGTTTGGTGCCCAGCGTTGGCTCCCTTGGACCTACCCTGGACTTTATTAAGAAAAATTATAGCTTGGAATGTACAGCCGCAGCAGCAGCAGCAGCAACCATCTTGATGCCTACATTTTATCTTTATTTCTGTACAGTATGTCATACAGTCCCAGAAGCCACATAAACAGCGATATTTGAAAACTTGAGTTGGTTCAGGCCTACACACTGGTGGTATTGACTACAATTACTTGTTAGCTATATCGGCTTGTTCGCTTCAATAAAAAAAAGATGAAGAATCTTAGTTCATTGGTCTCGGGGTGCATTCATTCTTTGCTTCAGTTGGTCTGGACAGTAGCAGAAAATGACCCTGTTGTGTTTTTTGGTTTGCTTTCCATTAGTGATGCTCCGATCGATCGCCGAAGATCGGTATCGGCCGATAATCACATTTTATGACTTGATCGGTACTCGTTAAACTTGCCCGATCTTAGGAACCGATCACAGTTGATGGCGTCGATGCGTGAGGGGGGCGTACACGACGAGCGGGGAGGTAAATGTTTTGGCGCCGCAGTCACGTCATCGCCGGTGTGGAATTACTACGACGTTTCGAGAAACAATGAAAAATTCGCTATTTGCCGTTTATGTTCCAGAAATCTCACGTGGAGGCGCACCGTCCAAAACCTTTAATACAACATTTAATTCAGTATTACTTTACCTGAAAAAAACGTTAATGGTGATCAGAGAGCTTACATATCGTTTATATAAACTTGAAGCATCAGAATCGGCATCTGTATCGGCCGATCACCATGACAACAAATCGGTACTTTGTATCGGTGGCAAAAATCCTGATCGGAGCATCCCTACTTTCCATTCATATTGATAATTTTATTGTCAAACTAAACAAAAGCTGTATGGGTAAGCTGTATGTGGCATCGATGTGCCTCATCCTTATTTTAACACCGATACTGTCTACTCCAGAATTTGCTATTTAGACTTCATGAAAAGACTTCATTAATGCAGGAAATGACCTTTGACTCTGATGTTGGTCTTTAGTTTGTGTTACATTTATACTTGTAAAAAAAACACAGCAGACCCTTCGTTAATTTGATCTTTCTTTGCTTTTAAATTGAACATCTTTAAAGTGGTTTTGTGTTTAGTGCACAGTCCTGGGAGGAAGCTTGATGAAGCTCGATGTTTACTTAATATTTTTGACCTTGTGTGATTGCAGCCACTTTGCTGAAGACGGAGGCGGGCAGCGTTCCAGAGGGCAAAGTGAAGATCAAACTGGAGCATGATGGGACAGTACTGGACGTTGACGAGGATGATGTGGAGAAGGTTTGTCTTTGTCTTTTGTGGTTCTGTTTAAGTGTGATTTGATCAGAAGGACGCGTGTGGCTCTGCTCGGATTGAGGAATCTTCGGGCCGTGTGTGTTTCTAATATGACATGCACAGCAAAAAGAGTTTGGGAGCTAAGGTACTTGGAGCAGATATAAAAGACGACCACACACACCCTTGCGGTGCACTGACAGAATCTTGACGCAGGCCTTGGAGAGCTCGTCCTGTCTGTCGCTGATGGGAGCACAGGTGCTGTGAAAGTTGAATTTCCCCGGTGTCCGAGCGCAGAGTTAATTTCTTCTTGCTCGCTGAAGGGTAATTTTCGGCTGACGTGCTTTCATAACGTGAGAGTTGATTTTAAATGCACTGTCTGAACCATCTGTTTGATTAGGGAATTGCAAAGCTGGATTCGAAGTTGAGGTGAACAGCTTTTAATTTCATTATAACTTGGCATGCGGTGTCGAGGCCGCGGCGACTTCGGAATATCAATTCAAATCACTTCGCTCTCGGTTCCTACTGCACTTTACTTTTGCTTCTGGATCATCAGTTTCAGTCCAGCCTCTACTCAGCACAGAGAATGATGACCACTGACCTTTCTGACCCTAGGCAAACCCACCTTCGTTTGACCGCTGCGAGGACTTGGCGACTCTGCTCTACCTCAACGAGTCGAGTGTGATGCACTGTGTGCGGCAGCGCTATGGAGGAAACCTCATCCACACATACGCAGGACCCAGCATGGTGGTCATAAACCCCATCAGTGCCCCTTCCATGTACTCTGAGAAGGTAAAGACAAAACAATGCCTCTTTCCCAACTTTTTCCTTTATCAACATGGGCATGTTGTCTTTTAGTACGGAATGAAGGACGTTATTACATATTTTGAACAAAATGAATGGGACCAGGCACCCTATTGGATTTCACGAGAAGAACCAAATAGTTTTACAATTGAATTTAAGTTTAATTACTATCTAACGGCTATAATATTTCTCCTAGTCATCAATCGTTACCCTATTTTATGGATCCAGCTGAGTAGCTGATAATGGAAGTATCGGAGCTTTTTGCCGTTATGCTATTAAGTAGAAATGCAAACTCAATGGCAACATACTTTTCAGATTTGCAGCTTTATTGACTCACTTGCGGTGTTATGGGCATATTTTTATTCTTGTCAGTGCTGACCAGGTTGTGGGACTGTAATAAAAAGGAACTCTGGTGTGATCTATATTTTTAGAATGGTGAGCTTTTGCTGGTGTAAAGCATGTCTGGGAAGAACTGCATTGCGGTGGTGTTTTAGTAAAAGGCCGCTTGTGCTTTCAGGTGATGCACATGTTTAAGGGCTGCAGGCGGGAGGACACGGCTCCTCATATCTATGCTGTGGCCCAGTCGGCCTACAGGAACCTACTGACCACGCGACAGGACCAGTCCGTTGTGCTAATAGGCAAGAGCGGCAGTGGCAAGACCACCAACTGCCAGCACCTGGTGCAGTATCTGCTGTCCATCGCTGGCAGCACAGGCAAGATCTTCTCAGGTAAAAGCAATATTTCTTTAAACTAAGGATGTCACAGTCAGATCCAGGCTCATTTCTTCAATTGAATATCGGCTATAATAAGCCCTGTCCCCTGTATAGCTTCTTTTTGGTGCAATATTTAATTACACATGTAAGTAATGTGAAACTGTTTTAAAATGTAGTGTCTGCAGAGTTTCGACTGTGTTAGTCACATTTCATCTCAGAACAATGTAAAATGTTAGTGTGCAGCCGAGCACAGCAAGCCCTAACATACAAAATACACTGCTTTATGCACTGTATTACCACAGTACTATAATGATTATTTCACATAAATAACCGAAATGCATGAATGCATTGCCAAGTTTCTGCTATAGTAAACACTGTCAGACTGTTAAGTGAAAGGAAGTAATGGCAGTCTAGATGCATCTATAGGTTAAAACATGAAAACTACTTTGTTTTTAAAAAAAAACCTGGTTTAGTGGATGAACCCGATTTAAAAATGTACTTTGTGGGGTCACACAAAGGGTACAATCCATAACTGAAGTTCGTTTTAGAGCTAGGGTTATTGAACACACACACACACACACACACACGTGTGTTCAATAGCCCTCACCTACATACCTCTTAACCTACATACCCTATTAAGTATATAAACAAACATATCTGTGTGTTTGTTGACATGGGCACATTTGTGGCTGTATGCTTTTTGCTGCTGAAAGCTAAGCTCACACAGACGGTGTTAAAAGACGGACGGTGGCTGGGGGTTGATCGTTGGTGGCGTTTTGGTGCAGAAGGTGAAACAGATGATAGATGAGAACTTTGCTAATGATGCACGCTGGAACACTCTGATAATTAGCCTTGCTCATCAAAAGCTGTTCATTCTGCACTTAGCCTTAATGACCCGATGAAGATTACATTGCTCATTAACAGTAGCATTAAAGAGGGCAAGATGCTATCTGCATATGTTCACCTCTGAACGCTGGACCCGCTGAGTCAGGCAGAGCATGGGAGCAAGCTAATTAACTCAGTGTGCGTAAACGTGGCTGTGTGCATGTGTGCGTTTCTTTCCCAGCGGAGAAATGGCAGGCGGTCTATACCATCCTGGAGGCCTTTGGGAACTGTGTTACTTCCATGAATTCCAACGCCAGCCGCTTCTCTCAGATCGTCTCTCTGGACTTTGACCAGGCTGGTCAGGTGGCGTCCGCCTCCATTCAGGTACCATTTATCCTACATGCTTAACGCACACACACTGGTTTGACTGTGTTGCAGCAATAATAATTCGATGTTTTGCCTTCTCTGCCCTGCTGTCTATGGTTCATGTAGACGATGCTGCTGGAAAAGTTGAGGGTGACCAAGCGGCCAGAAACGGAGTCTACTTTTAATGTCTTTTACTACATCATGGCTGGAGCAGACAGCACTCTGAGGTACGTATGTGAAAATGTCTGGACCCTGAGACTGTGAGCTTGCTAAATTCAGCAGTTAAAAGAAGTATCTATCTAAAAAATAAATAAATAAATAAATAAATAAAAGAAGTATCTATTATTATTGATCTGTCCCCGCTTCACCCAAAAATGCCTTCTTTTGTAGCAACTATTAACAATTTGCACAATAAAGTCCCATTCAGCGTATTGAGAAGCTTATCTTACTTGCGTTGTTCATTTAAAGAGATTATTATTTTATATGCGAGTTATAGCAGTTTTAGTCATAGGTGGGTAGCTTGCATCATGTAATTGAGCTAAAAGTCAGGATTGTCTAAATGAGCCCATCGTAGTAGGTCAGCAAATTGCTATGGTTCTGTAAATATAGACCATAAGTGTGTGTAGCAAACATTTTTTGCATGACACGTTCGTGGGCAGAGCATGGCTGGGGTTAATTCCTCCTTGCAAACCAAATATACAACAGTTCAGTAGTTTTGACACTAAAAAGGTTGCAGTGAAAGCAGAAAAAAACGATTATTTTTGTTCTTAACGTGTATCATTTTTCCCCCCTGCGCTCCCCACAGGACTGAGCTGCATTTCAACCACTTTGCTGAGAACAACACATTTGGAATTTTGCCTCAGACGAAGGTAGGACCCTTCTGCAAGCTGCCATAGGACACACAGCTCTAGGACTGTTTTTACTGAAGCCTTTTCCATAATCAACATTTTTATATATGTGTGTGTGTGTGTGTGTGTGTGTGCGTGCAGCCTGAGGACAAGCAGAAGGCAGCACAGCAATTCACTAAGCTGCAGGCAGCTATGAAGGTGCTCGGCATCTCCGCTGAAGAACAAAAAGCTCTTTGGCTAATACTGGGGGCCATCTACCACCTGGGAGCAGCAGGGGCCACCAAAGGTACAGCTCAGACTAGGGCTGCACAGGTCTGCAGTTTGCAAATAATCCTGCATTCAGGTGCTTCTTAGATGGTTGTATATATTGTATGATCAACTTATAAATACGACTGTTTAAGTGCATCGATGCAGAAATGGTTGTGGTCTGACGAAAACATGCCTTGATTTTTTTGGTATATTTAATACATATAATAGTATATTTTTCCACATTCACTACCAAGTTTGATTTCTTTCACTCATGGTAAAGGTAAAAAATTAGTCACATGAATGCCGTGACTGGTCAAAAGCATCCACAGCGCATCCATAAAGAAACGTCTGACACAAATCTGGAAACAAGTCAAACTCTCGGTGGGGCTGAAGGTAGGACTCGAAACCATGACCTCTTGGTGGGGGGGGGGGGGTCCTGCCC
>JBBPDB010000001.1:19056128-19067428 GCA_037974465.1 Brachypetersius altus
CAAACAAAAATAAACACTCAAAAACACAAACACACACACCCCACACACACACCCCCCCCCCCCCCACACACACACACACACACACTCACACCCCCATACATTAGGCTCTGTTTCTCTGGGGGCGACTGAACTCTGTAACAGTGTCGCAGGCGGAGGTCTGGCGTGCCTCACTCTTAAACTGGGTCAGTCTGGAGGTGGAGAACCTCCTTCATCACGTCTGCATCAGCATCTCGCTGTCGGACACGCTCTCGCTCGAGCTGAGCTGAGCTGGGTAATTCCTCAACCCCATCCTCACAGGACAGGACCTTCTATCCCTCAGTTACACTGTTTTTAACGTCCTCGCGTTTCAGGCCAGACTCCAAACCCATAGCAACTGCCAAAACCCACAGAAAATTCTGGTAAAAATGAGATCTAATTGATTTCGGCAGTGGGGTGAACAACATTTACAGAGTAACATTTCTAGAAATAAACCAAACACAAATATTTAAATATAAAGTTCAGTGTCACCCCCCTACAGAAACACTTCTGTGGACTTTAATACACAGTTATTGTTTATTTACTGAATTCAACACGTGTATAAAATGTACGGCTGTGGAAAAGCTGTCAATTTTTCTGATTTGAAGTCCTGCTCAGTTTGTCCCAGTTTCAGAGGACGTTTATTTTGACACCCTAGAGAACCCCCCTCCCTCTTCCTCCATTTGGTTTGATCCATGACTCCCATAACGTTCACCTGGTCCTGATTAGTCCCCTCTATTTCAGCAGCACCTACTCTGTGGCTCATCCACCCTCAAGCCTTCTGTGCTGTGCTCTGCTTTCCTTCCTGACTCCTTCTGGATTATTGTTGTGTTTATTTGTGTAAATCCCCTCTTGTTGGCTGTTGTGTTGTTTGTGGCCCCCAGTGTGTCTCTTGGGACCCTTTGCCGTTAATATATTTACATTTATGACATTTTATCCAAAGCGACTTCCATTCCCTACCTACAGGCGGCAGTCTCTCCCTGGAGCAACTTGGGGTTGAGGGTCTTGCTCAGGGACCCGATGGTGACCCAATGGTTCGAAGGTAGGATTCGAACCCATGACCTCTTGGTCCAGAGGCAAGTATCCTACCCACTAGGCCACACCCACCCTAGTCCGTCAGTTTGTCAGAGACATGTTGCTTGGGTCCCTGTTCCACTCCCTAATGGGTAAAATACTCGCCTTTAGCCCAAGATGTCATGGGTTCGAATCCTAGCTTAAGCCCCACCACTGGGTTCCTGAGCAAGACCCTTAACCCAGAGTTGCTCCAGGGAGAGACTGCCCCCTGTAGGTAGGGAATGGAAGTCGCTTTGAATAAAAGCGTCGGATAAATGCCGTAAATGTAAATGTAAATTGTGATCGGTTCCTAAGATCGGGCAAGTTTAACGAGTACCGATCGAGTCATAAAATGTGATTATGGACCGATACCGATCTTCTGCCGATCGATCGGAGCAACACTGATAGTTGGTGTAAAGTATGTATGCAAATGTTTTGAGCTATTGTGTTCTCAGAGCTTGTGCGGCTTGTCGTGCTTTAAAGTGCATGTAATGTTGATCCTCCAGGTCCGAAGATCACAGCTCTGGAGTGTCTGGAGGCCATGGCTGCTGGACTGTACTCTGAGCTCTTCACTCTCGTCATCTCCCTCGTCAACCGGTCAGCTCCCCTTTTTCTGTTCTTTAACACAGTCAGTGCAGCACTGCAGCTCTCACACCCACAGATGAACTTAATGGAGCGTAACTGAAAGCTCTTGCTTTATGTGCATCATGAAAGTGAGAAAACATTTCGTGCCTGTCCTGAAAAGCTTTATTTTGCAACGTCTATTTATTTATTTGTTTGTTTGTTTGTTTGTTTGTTTAATAAATAAATAAATAAATAGAAAGCTGAGGCTGTGGCTATGCCCAGATCTATGCCTTGTTCACAAGATGGTGCAAAGCTGACGTTCTAACAGATCATAGTTGTGAGGAAGTGAAGGTAGTAATGTGCGTTTCCAGTACATTTTAAACTCTTAACACTGCACTGCAGTAGGTGTAGAAATGAAAGTAATGAGCCGAACTGTGAAACGCTTAATTGAATCACAGCTTCTGTTTTCTGTAACTGTTCGCTCATGACTTAATAATGAAGAGTGTTACGATTTTTCTATGTTACTGTTTTAAACTCTAAAGCACAGACTGAGGATAAAAGTCAGGATAAAAGACAGGGGTGGGCAGTATCCCAATGTTTGAAGTCATTTTCACAGCTGTATTAGTCTGATAAATGACAGTGTACCAGCGCCAATGTACCGTGCACGTTTAAATACACAATCCAAAACATGGAGCTCAGTTTTTTCTTTTAAAACAGGCATTGCATGCTCAGAAATGCACACTGCACCAAATGTTTATGATCACATTGAAATGCTAAGCAAAGAAGGTGCTTTCCGTGTGTTTTTCAGAGCCCTGAAGTCCAGTCAGCACTCACTTTGCTCTCTGCTGATTGTGGACACGCCAGGCTTTCAGAACCCTCGGCTGACTAAGCAGGCCCGCGGCGCCACCTTTGAGGAGCTGTGTCATAACTACGCTCAGGAGCGCCTGCAGACCCTCTTCCACGAGCGCACGTTTGTACAGGAACTGGAGCGTTACAAGGAGGTACAGCTGCAGAGATCGGAATTAGAGAGAAATCACATCTTGATCACGTCTTGTTTTAATTTCTGTGATTTATCAAATTTACTTGCCTTGTGACCAAAACTCAGTGGATCCAGATTTAAGCTCATAAATGCCCCCATCTCATAACCTAAGAGTAGTCTGTTTGCACTGGTTTCTGTATTATAAGCTTTACTCTATACGAGTATAAAGTGGGTCTCAGTGGTTTGTTCTCTGTCTTACCTTTTAATAAAAAAACAGCTTAAACCAAGATGACCCTGAAAGCGAAATATTTATAAAAGTTGCATCAGCATGACTCACGGTTTTTGAAGCAGTTTTCATGCTCTGATGCCTGTTATATAAAGCAATGCACTTTAGAGGCTTTGGTCACAGGGTGAGAAACAAAAAGGAACAAAATCTACTCACAAAACTGTAACTTGAAAATCAGTCGTGTTCTAATCACTGTGAACTAATGAGCCCTCTGTCCCTATTTAGGAAAACATAGAGCTTGCATTAGATGACATAGAGTCCAGTACATCATTGTCTGTAGCAGCTATAGACCAGGCCTCAGCCCAAGCTCTGGTAAGCATTTCCTTCCCTTCCAGGTTTGTCTGCCTGCCTCTCCTGTAATGCACAGATTAGTATGGTGATCTGTCTCCCACCTGTCTCTGTGGAGCCGTGCCTGCAGGCACATGCTGTACAGATGCAGCGGCTGCCGCTCGCATGACTGCACCCATCCTCCTTATGCACACCATGAATGCTGCCGTTTAGAGATCTGCGGTCTCTCGCACCGTGGCTGGAGAGGCACTTCTTACCAATTGAATTCATGTCCACTCTGCAAGCTTTTACGACAGGCAAACCTCATTTAAAGTGATTGTTATAGGCAATGTGCAAGTGGACTATTTACATCCTCCTCCCCTGGCAGACATAAAAATGAAGTATGACTGTGTATGTTTTTCTTTCAGTCTCTCTCGCTGCACTCTCATCCCTAATGACAGGCGCACACTGGTGTGAATGTGCTCTCTTGATGTGAAGTGGACAGGAATGAAGACTCATTGTTGAGCCATAATTTAATATATGGGTCAATACAGGCCTGGGTAGAGATGTGTTGAATAGGAAGGACTCTTTTCAGTTTCAGTCTGCAATTGACTAGCTGTTTTTTGGACAAAGATAGTTGGCAGCACAAGAATACTATCAAGAAATACAATCAAAGAAAGACTATATCAGTCATCAATCATGACAACATGACAACTGAAAGGACCATTTCATTTCATTTCTTTACATACATTACAGACATAATGAAGTTCCTCTCAGAGGACCTTTTCATTCACTATAGCTAAGAATGTGTGTTTATTTTGGCTCCCTATCAGTAGATCAGTTGCTGTGTCTGTGTTGACAAAGCAACTGCTTTATTCCTGGCAGTCAGTGTGTGCGGTTAATTAGGCGATGTTTTGGCATGAAAATCTGAGACAGTCTAAAAAGTGTTCCTAAAGCAGTGCAGGGATCCTTAATTTGTAGCGTTAAGAAAACAACTGGAAGCTTTATGTAAGGGACGGGTCTGGAGCTGACTCTGTATTCTCTGGCACCCCCTTTCAGCCTCTTTTAAAGCTATTACCCTGTACGAGGCTTTCTTTTTGGTCACTGCTCTAACTCAGGCTTGGTGGCTCAGCGGTAATGCGCTTGCCCTGCTACCCCAGCGAGTTCAAGGTCTGCCGCAAACAGGGTTCAAATTTTCAATGAGAAGTTCCATTCGCAGCCACTCGATGCCCTCTAGTCTCTGCACATGGGTCCTCTGCTAAACCCTCATGAAGCAGGTTGCCTTCACCCCAGCTATAATGTGCTCCTCTTTCATATTAAGACCTACCGTTGATCTTGACCAAGATTACATGGCTGCTGTGGAGTGTCAATGCAGTAATATGGAGTGATGAAAAGAGCCATTACTGGCTTTAATTGCTTAAGTGGACAGCCAGAGTGCAAAGTTTAAAAATTCCTGCCAGACTGCCCTGGGGCCGGTCTTTTAACACGGGCCTTTAATGAGGAGTCCAAGGCTAATAGCTTGTCTTTTGCCTGCGCTGTGTGGAGTGATTTGGAAGGCCGTATGTGGCTTATCCTCTTTGTCCTGTTCCATGGAAAGAAGGCTCCGAGGAGCCATTATCTAGTTTGTTTAGCTGTAAAATGATCCGTACTGTTGTGTAACTATTGCTGACACAGTCCCTGATTAATGCATACCTGGATGACTAATGCATTTGACAAAATTTACACTGCATTTTAAAATGAAAACGTGTGTGTTAGGTGAGGACGCTGGCGCGGACAGATGAGGCAAGGGGTCTATTGTGGCTGATGGAGGAGGAGGCCCTGCAGCCTGGAGGCTCTGAGGAGACTCTGCTAGAGCGCCTCTTCAGCTACTATGGGCCAACAGAGGGAGAGGCGAAAAGTCAGTATCATCTCACTCTCACACACACACACACACACACACACACACACACACACCTCCCACACAGCATAAACAGCTGCCCAGTTCATCCAAAACTCTACAGATTTGCCCCAAGGTCTCTATCTAACCACGCATCCTCTCTCCCAGGCCTCAACTTACTTCTGAAGAGTGAGAAGGCACATCACTTTCTGTTGGGACACAGTCACGGCACAGACTGGGTGGAGTACAACGCTCAGGGCTGGCTGAGCCACGCCAAGCATAACCCGGCCTCGCAAAACGCTGCAACTCTGCTGCAAGACTCGCAAAAGTAAGGCAAACCTCAAAATGAACCACAAGAACACAATCAGTAAGATTCACTAGGAAAAAAATGGAAATTGGTCCAGAATTCTTTCTCCAATGCAATGATTAAACAATAAATATGTTTTTTTTCCCACCCTTACCCAGGAAGAACATCAGTGGTCTCTTCATGGGACGTTCTGGAGGGGCCACGGTGCTGTCAGGCTCTATTGCTGGACTGGAGGGCGGTTCTCAGCTGGCCTTGCGCCGGGCCACTAGCATGAGGAAAACCTTCACCACCGGCATGGCTGCTGTCAAAAAGAAGTCCCTCTGCATCCAGATCAAGCTACAAGTGGTCTGTACTAAGCTTCTTGCTACTGCTACCAAAAAAAAAAAGGGGGGGGGGGTTTCCAATACTACAGTAATGTGGCTACAGAATGCAATTGCATTTTGCCTTTCAGTATATCTGAAAATCAGTGATGTGATTTGATGTAATAATCTTGATTCGTGAAAACACCCTCAGAAACACTGATATGGATTTGTAATCAGTTGAAAGGCCGAAGGAACACAATAAAAAAGAGTATTATGCGTTTCTGACCTGTTGCAGATTTCACATATTGCATGCACAGCCCATCATGTGCAGTCATCATGATATACAGTGTAAGCAAAATACATGCTGCCATCACGCTTTAGGGCTTTTTTTCTTGCTAGGATAACGCTTACCCTTTGTATTTTAATGCGTCCTGCATAACACTGCCAGCATCTACGATAACTGGTGACGGTTAGGGTTAGTGACTATCCCGTCTCACGGCATTTCAACCTGTTTCAACCGCTTTGCAAACAAAAATGATGAGGAATAAACGGCCATTATTTCTCTCCTGCTGTCCCTTAGTCACCAGTTACTGCTAATACTGGTGATGTTTACACAGTGCGCATTAAAATACAGGGTACTGAAGCGTTGTCCAAGTATTGTCTTAGCAGCAGCAGCAGCAGCAGCAGCAGTACATATTTTAATGACATTGTATATCGTGATGGTCTCGTGAAAAACTTGTGAGACCGGGCACTGCATACTTCTGTGGTGTCAGTATTGTACAAAGAGCAATTTTGGGGCAATGATTACCGAACAATAGATAACGCTGCCCTACTCGAATGTATTAAATCACCCTGATCTTATAGTAAATATATAAGTACTGGTCTGTCCAGAGCTATGATGAGTGTCATGTGATTACGTTTTGCCCTGCAGGATGCTCTCATAGACACAGTGAGGCGCTCCAGGGTGCATTTTGTGCACTGCCTACTGCCCAAGTCAGAGGCCCTGAGTGGGGAGCCGCGAGTGGTGGGGGGCCCCTCTCCCCGCGCTGGGGACAGTGAGGCTCACGCAGAGAGCTGCGAAACAGGCCTCATGCAGCTGGACGTGGGATTGCTCCGCGCTCAGCTCCGAGGCTCCAAACTGCTGGATGCTCTGCGCATATACCGACAAGGTAAGACAAGTGTCTGCAAGTCTTACATTTTCATATTTTGTGCAGCGCTTGTTCCCTTCAGTAGTGGCCAACACAGTTCAAGGGTAGACTGGCAGCAGTAACAACAACAAAGGAAAACATAAAATTTATGTAATTTATCTTGAATGAGAGAAAGCTAAGTAATACAAATTGTATTGCATCTGTATATTGAAATGGGTGTCCTTGTGTTCAAGTTAAGGAATTATATTATTAATTTAATTTCACTGAAAGTCTAAATGGCTACCAAACTTGTGTTGCAAAATGCAATAAAACCCGTTGCTGCACGCAAGCAGAGCACTGGCATTTCCAGACAGAATTCGATCCCTGATGATAAAATATAGCAGATTCCAAAAAACAAATGTGAGCCATTTGTACTGAAGACAAGCTGTGTCTGCATGCAAGAAGTCCATTGGTATAATCCAGTATTGTTAGCATGATGCATGTCCAGCTAGCTTATCAAATTCTTGTCTCACTAGAACAGATCAGTTTCAGTGTAGGACATCAGTCTTTGCCACTTTGGTATAGTGCTTGGCAACTATAGGAACTGAAGGAACGATATATTGTATCAGAGATTGTCAACATAATATTAATGGCTTGAGAGGCCTAAGATGTGAACCCAATATCAGTGGTTGTATTTAAATGTGTCTGTTTGTAGTCAGCATTTCAGGGATCACAGACTTGACATACACCTGAGATTTGTTTTTAAAACTCTCTATCTCTATAGGTTATGGTGTAGCTGGGATATGTAGTCCTGGTGATGCCGGATACTGTTCCAGACTGTATTAGAGGGGTCATCCTTGGACTAGGGCTCAGTGCTGCTGTTTCCCTGCTCCGATACACCTGCCAAGCGTAATATTTACCTGAGCAGCTATATGTGAGCTGAAAAACGGCAGGACAGAAATGGATGTCTATATGTATATATCAGTTTGTTTCTTAAAAAAAGCAAGATCTGTCCGTCTGCAAAACCCAAACAGTGTAGTTGGCAGGAATCTCTGGATATGAGCACTTTTGGCCCCTAAAACACATACTTTTGTTGATCTGGTACTCTCACAGTGTTCTAGCCTCACTCTAAACAATACGGCCTCTGACTCTCTTCTCCACTCCAAGGTTACCCTGATCACATGGTCTTCTCCGAGTTCCGCCGCCGCTTTGACGTACTAGCACCCCACCTGACCAAAAAGCATGGGCGCAACTACATCGTGACGGACGAGAAAAGGGTGAGTCAGGGTGTGTGTGTGTGTGTGTGTGTGTGTGTGTGTGTGTGTGTGTCCTACTCCCTGCTCTTCCTCCATTAGCTGCTCTGCTGTGTAATTGATTATGACAGTGCTGGGGGCTCTGATGTGTAGTGTTGAGCAATGGCCTGCACTGCTCATGTCTCTTCCTTCTGTCCCTCTGCTGTCTCAGCAACAGAACAATAAACAGCTTTAAAACAGCTTTAATCAAAGTCTTTATTGGCACCTCTATCAGTACCATCTAGTCCTCCTTGCCGGCATCTCCTCAGGGGGATGCACACCGCAGGGCCAGAATGAGGGCAATAATGCTGAAGGACTCAAAATGTTTTGTCATTCTAAGTGTTCTCTTGGTTTGCGTTTGCTGAAGAGCGTGAATGTTGGTTATGATACTCTGTATGAACGCAATGAATGCGATGTACCTCACAAAAAGATCACAGAATTCAATTTTACATGCGTTTTTGCCGAAAATGTAGTTTTGACAGTTTCATTTTTTCAAGTTACTTTATGTTGGCACTGGAGCGACAACGCTTACGTAGCTAGTAATGGAGGCTTTGCATCATGCGACCTGAACAATAGCCACATACTTTCCTTGAATAAATTGAATAAATCTTAAATAGCTTTTCTGATGTGATTTCACTGTTTTCTGTATTACTTGTGTAGTTACGGCCCCAAGACCGCAACAATTGTTTTTATTTAAGTAGCATTTTTTGGCCAAATTTATACAGTTTTCACGTCTTTTGTATAAAACTAGATAAACACACTTCAGATACCTGTATTGCCTTGTCGACTACACACAAGGTAAAGAGCACATTGTGTAAAATATTTTAGTTTTTTACCGCACCACTGTATGGGCACACAGCTTTTCAACGTATAACTTTTATAAGTCAATATAAATGCCCCTCTTACTGGCCTGGAGAGAGCACATGACTTTGGCTCTGTTGGTTTTATTTGTGATGGCCACTAAGCGAATGCCCTCAGAGCCGATGGTGCTTCCCTCCAGTTAGCCTGTTTACACTGAACAGCACTGAGAGCTCAGAGCAGGGACTATTGCACCAGCACTGCTCCCAATTTGCTCTCTAACACCCATATGTGGGCACTGCCCAGGAGGCAGCAGGCCATCAAGAGACTGTTCATTTCACTGCCTTGTAGTTTATTCACATCCTGCCATGTACAGAGCCTTCAAATGTGAAGGAAGTGAAGAGTCAAAAGACGGATAGAGTCATTTATGTGCCCGTATACCCAAGGCGGATGAATGTAGAGGGCTTTTGTCAGCACACTGTCACCATGGAGACTTGCAGTGCTATGACATGGTGTATTCTTTGTACTCTCAATCAGACGTTATATCGACTTCCCATGACTATTTAACTGTGTTTATCTTACTTGTTTTTCAGGCTGTGGAGGAGCTACTGGATTCTTTGGAACTGGAGAAAAGCAACTATTATATGGGTCTGAGCAGAGTGAGTAGGGCCTTCTAAAGCATGCTGGGAATGAGCCAACCCACGCAGGGTTTGATTTTCTTAATACACGTTTTACATTCAGGTTAGGCCAGCAATTAGTCATTCTGGCAAGAAGGCAAGAAAACTTGACGTTAAACTTCACATGCTGTCATAAATGGTCTTGACATACGATTTGCATTGATCAGTGCCAGGTTATCATCATCAGTAATTATCATAACATGACTAATCTATGATGTGACAAACTGTTATGACAAATATTGTTGGGAATGTTATGAAAGTAACATGACTTTCTTTTAATAATGGACATAATCTGCAACGATGATATTTGCCATACTATGTTGCTATGTAGCATTGTCAGTTTTGTAGCAGGGTTTAAGTAAGTGTTATTCAAAAATTTTAGTTGTTAACGCTGGTCTTTACTGCAACACCAAAACTGTAAATGCCTTACCCTACACGAGTATAACTCAGCATCTGTTTCTCTCCACATCCACTCCTTTGGAAATCACCATTCACAACCAGCAAACATTAACCCATCAACCACATCAAGATATTTAAACGTGGACAACCAAAGGTCAAGCTGTATTCTCTTAATGGCACCTTTTCTTTAAGTACTAGATCCCAAAATGCAGTGCAAACCACCACTACCAAAGAGAAATGCCTTCATTAGCATTTAACATATAATGCATCCTGTCTGCAAGCATTTATCTAAGAAACCGTGACATAATTCTAGCTTTATATATATTTTTAGCTTATTATAGAGCAACAACACAAATTAAATAAAACTGATAAACTGACGGTGAGTATGCACTAATAACTCACTCCCATGTTGCACTAATCACCCATCCCACTCTGTCTCACTCATAAGCACACACCAAGATAAGTGCTTAGTTGATTAAGATTTCCAGTAGTCCAGTACTATTTGTGATTTTGATTTTATTTCCTAGTTCATTTGCAAGTAAGAAAAATACATATGCTATGTGCATACTCTATTAAAGATCAAGTACGATAGAGTGAATATGTGGCATACAGATTCAGGCGGTGTCATAAGGATCAGTTCTGAACAGATGGTATAATTTCCATTTAGATTGCTAGCTTGTACAGATCCCCTTACACCACTCAAACCAGGCTGCCTCTAATCCCTGCTGCCACTGCACTCGCATCTGGACAAAGACGTGCTGTGGGGTGGCAGGCAAAAGACTGTGTCTCTTCTCCCCCCGTGGAGAAAAGGGTCTGTGTGGCCCAACCATCTCTGCTGCAGATGGAATGTGTCTGCTCCTTTTGGCAAACCTCATTTGCTGGGCCCTCGGAGTGGAAAGACAATTAGGCTGTATTTGCCTCTCGCAATCGACAGGCATGACTCTGGCCGGCACCTGGAAGACCTGGATGTGCTCTGAATCTGTATCTGCGCTTCCGGCAATTAAAGCTGAGTTGGAGCCTCCCTTCCTGTGATGGATTTTGGCAGTCAGTGGCTCCCTGTTTGGGCCACTCCGACTTGGCACGCGCCAGTACCCTGCAACAAACACCAGTCAGCACAGTACGCCATTGTGCTTTCAGAAGCCAGGAAGAATAGCCAACATACCGACAGACTGATAAATAGCTGATTAAGTGTGGAGGGAAATGGGAAATCTCTGCTCACATAGGCATGCCACAGGTAGAAAACATCATTTATAGTGAAAAGCCCAACGTAAACACAGTGGGTCGGTTTCCCGGACAGGGATTAAGCCTGGTCCTGGATTAAGTAGTTCTGTGAATGGAGATTTTCCATTGAAAAGGAA
>JBBPDB010000001.1:19076539-19089168 GCA_037974465.1 Brachypetersius altus
CCGATACCGATAGTTTGGAAAATGACTAATATCGGCCGATAATATCGGCCTGCCGATATATCGGTCGGGCTCTAATAATCACTACCAGCTCTTGATTCAAAGCTGAGATTATGAGTTTTGATGAAAAGGTATTATTGTGTATGTGATTCTACATACATCAAAACAAATGAAGAAACATACTTCAACTTTTCAAAACCATATGAAATAATTGTGTATAGTATGTATCGTGAAGTTGCTGAAAGAATGATGTAATTACACTGTTGCATTTAAAAAGTGCAGCAAAATAATCAAAGGGTTAACCCTCATCAGTTATCCTCTGGATACACCCTACTGACCAGGATTTTTAGGAGTACAGTAACCCCCCAGTTTTACACAGATCGAGACTCGCAGATCCAGTCAAACCCGTTTTTTTTAAGAACAAAACTGATGGTTTTACGCGGAAATCTTCAAAACCACGCAGAACCTGCAAGTATTCTCCGCTTTTTTTTACTCATTTTAGTTCTTCTGGCTCCCTGGACTTTAAACCTCTCTCTCTCTCTCTGTCTCTCTCTCGCACGCACTCTCTCTCTCTGTCTCTCTCTCTCTCTGTTTCTCTCTATCTCTCTCTCGTTCATGACTTTTCTGGAGCGCGTCCCCCCCCTCTCTCTCTTACTCTGTCTCTCTCAGTCTCTATCGCTCTCTCTTACTCTGGCTCTCTCTCGCTCTCTTACTCTCTCGCTCTCTTACTCTCTCGCTCTCTGTATCTCTCTCGCGCGCTCTCTCTGTCTCTCTCTCTCTCTCTCTGTCTCTCTCTCTCGCTCTCTCTATCTTTCTCGTTCATGACTGTTCTGGAGCGTGTCTCTCTCTCTCTCTCTCTCTTTTACTCCCTTTTACTCTCTCTGTATCTCTCTCTGTTTTTCTCTCTCTCTTGTGCGCTCTCTCTCTGTCTCTCTCTGTCTCTCTCTCTCCGTCTCTCTATCTTTCTCGTTCATGACTTTTCCGGAGCGTGTGTCTCTCTCTCTCTCTCTCTTACTCCCTTTTACTCTCTCTGTCTCTCTCTCTTTCACTCTCTCTTACTCTCTCTGTCTCTGTGGCTCTTACTTGTTCCTGACTTTTCCGTATTTAAACCTCAGGTTTATCTTTACATTTCCTTTAAGGGTAATGTTTTAAACTGAGTTTTAAATGAAATCAAAGTGTTCTGCTGGCATATTTAGGGTTTACACTACTAAAATAAGCATTTTAAGGTGTTTTTTTTTAAACAATACACAACAACACGAATAACGGGGACGGCAGCCGGTGCTGAGTTTGGTTGCTATCGGTCTGATAGTGTGTCGACTGAGGGGTGTTGGCCTGACTGTGTGTTTTCTGTCTGTCTTTATTTTTCAGGAGGAGATTCAGCAGTTGAAACAGAAGCTTGAGAAAGTGGAGAAGGAGAGAAACGAGCTGCGACTTGGCACTGATCGTTTAGAGAGCAGGGTGAGGCTTTTTTTTTTTTTTTATTAAATTCAGCACTAACCCAAAGACATAACAATGATTCATTAATTTTAGAAAGTCTTATTAATGAAAGCTGCGCACCAGCAGACTCACTGACTCACTGACTCACTGACTCACTGACATGGCCATGAAAAGCCAGCAGCTTTGTGTGAAATATGTAAGCCGTGATTTCAGGTTGCACTATTAGATTTGCGTTAAGTCATCTGGGAGGTCATCTAAGACCAGTCGAGGCCCGGCTGATAATAAGCTCTTGAATGATGATAAGCTCTTCTGTTGCTGTGTATGTGTGCGTATAGATCACAGAGCTGTCGTCGGAGCTAACGGACGAGCGGAACACGGGTGAGTCCGCCTCTCAGCTGCTGGAGACGGAGACCTCAGAAAGACTACGACTGGAGAAAGACATGAAGGACCTCCAGGTACCGGCACAAGTGCCCTGACAACACACCGCATTGGGACGTAGTAATACGTGTCCCTTAGACACCATCACACTTGTAAAAGGCAACTTTACTGTAGAAGGGAATACGATATTGACTGTTAATTTATGGGGTCAGTAACAGTTTTTACAGTAAGAAGCACTTTGCCGATTTGCCATTTTCCCTGGGAATCTGAAAAAATGCACATTGTTTAGCTTTGCTGACATTTAACAAAATTGTTTGTGAAATTGTTTGGGTTTTTTTTGGCCAGTCAGCAGAGTTATTCTAAGTGTGTGTGTGTGTGTGTGTGTGTGTGTGTACATCTGTGTTATTTGTTGTTTAGGACTGCTGTTCTCTTTGAGCAGATGGGTTGAATATTTCCCATAAGAGCTAAACACTCTGTGTGTGTGTGTGTGTGTGTCTGGGTGTCTGTGTGTCTCAGGCCAAATATGACTCCATGAAGAAACAGATGGAATCTATGGAAATGGAAGTGATGGAGTCTCGCCTCATACGCGCCTCTGAGCTGAACGGGGAGATGGAAGATGATGACACAGGCAAGTGACATCACTTCCTTCTCGAACATACACACACGCACACACTCACACACACTAGCAGCACATACACAAAATGCACACCACCATTCTATAGCATAGACTACTCTTCCCCATCTTGTGGCTGGAGAAGAGGGAATAAGATATTATTGTCGGGTTCCATATGATGACTAAGCTTAAAGCAGAGGCTGCTGATACCGTCTCTCATATGGGCTGTATTTAGAACTCTACTGGGGGGATTTTGGTGGGCTTGGCAGCCCCAGGCTCAAGGGGGCTGCTGATTGGTTGGTCTAGAGGGCTGCTTCAGGTGGGCTGCATGCCCTCGGCATGCCACCTCCAGAGAAATGAGAAAATAATCTGCAGGATCAGGTGCAGGTCCTCGCCAGCCGCCATTAGGCTATTTCTATGGAAATGCTGCCGAGAACAACACACATTTCTCTGTCTGTCTCTCTCCCTCGCTCTCTCTCATGTCTCTTCTCTGTAGTTTTCTGTTTTCTTTCTTTCTCACTTGCATCTTTTCTTTTTTTTACCCCTTTGTTCTATTCTCAGTTTTGTCTTTGTTGTCCTTCCTTTTTTCTTCTTTTTTGATTTCTGTCTATTTTGTTTCCTCCCCTCTCTGTCTTTTCAGACAGCACCAGGTTATTAGGACTGCACAGCTATAAATTGTTCCTCGCTGCATTCACAGACATAATGTCGTGGCCAGTTCTGAGTGGAATGGTCATGAATAGGTCTGATATCACTCCATGTGTCCAGTGTTCCTGGGCGAGCAGTGCTGTTTCCTATTTCACCCTAAACACTATGTGATTGATTTTCGAAAGCTCCAGGCAAAGCCACATCTTAATATATCCTTCTCCCCTGCAGTTCCACTCTGTTTGGTATTGATTAGCTGGACTTGGCTGCACTCTTCATGGTACTTTTAAACCTGTTAAGACCCTTGTGGGATCTTCACAGTGCATCATGCATTCCGTGATAATGATCAAGATCTGAAGTGTCATGGATGTTCATTCTGTAAACAAGATTTAGAGACTGCTGTTTGTTACTCTGCTATAGCCTCTCAGAATGGGTTCGGGTTGATCTGTAAAGCCGTGTATGTTATGGTGGGATTTACAGGGATTGAAGTTTTCGATTGTTACCATGAATTCCCTTCAGTTGGACATGGTGTTGTCATGTGACGCCATTTTTTGTATCTGTCCAGAGATGACAGCGATGGGAGAGGGGTGTTGTGTTACATTAGCTGATTTATGAATTTTGCAATATGATTATCTACCATCAGTAGATAACCTTATAGTGTTCTGATACTCAAACTGTCTCCATGACAACTAGGGCTGGGCGATTAATTCAGATTACCTATATCGATTCACCTATAATCGATCAAAATTTTTCCAGGTCGATTATTTTCCCTTAAAAAACACGACCGCGTGTGGAGTCACGTGACACCGCTTCGTTATGTTACGTTATTACGGCGACATGTCGAGCACGGAGAGCTTAAACACTGAGACAACTGAGGGCAAAAAAATAATTAATTGTAATCGAGTTAAAATGTTCAATTAATCGAGATTTTGATTTCAGGCCAAATCGCCCAGCCCTAATGACAATATTACACAGTGCATGTGACGAATAAAGAATATAGCGAAATGTGCCGCGGAAATTATCTGAGTAATTTACTACCCACCTCTGTTTGGCTGCATGCATATGTGTGTTTATATGGAGCATGTTTTCTGCTCACACAGGGGGAGAGTGGAGGCTGAAGTATGAGCGAGCCGTCCGGGAGGTTGAGTTCACCAAGAAGAGACTGCAGCAAGAGTTCGACGACAAACTGGAGGTGGAGCAGCAGAGCAAGAGGCAGCTGGAGAGACGAGTAAGGCTTTCTAAATTTTAAAAGTGCTCCAGACGCTTGAAAACGTTTCAGCAGTGAAGCTACTTTTCTTCACAACGTGATTTTGCAGCTTTCACAAAAAGTGCATAAATACCATGCTTAAGTCACACTGCACATACAAACCCTGAATGGATTTGACTATAACTGATTATCAGCCTGGTGTATGATACTAGATTGATTTTAACTTTACAGTTCTTGCAGCTCTATTTTAAAGTACAGATATCAAGTTTGCTGATTCTGCATGCGTTAGTGTACATGTGCAGCTGGACTGACTACAAAAATACAAATATTGGTCTTGGCTGATACTATATATGTTGACTGTGATCATGACTTCTAGACACTCTGAACTCCCGTCATTGCCCTGTGAGCTACCAGACTGAGTGAACTGATACCTGTGTGCACAGCCCTCTTTAAATGCGCACTCTCCACACTTACATATTGTGTCAAAATACGACTGCTTACATGGCTGTCATGGAAAATAGCAATAGACAGGCAGATCATGCTCAGAGTTTCTGATGGATCATACAGTCTGACATGTGCCCAGTCTGTCACAGGCGTCTCCTGTTCTTCACCCCAGCTGACACAAGACAGGAGGCCTGCAGACTTCGACTCAGCAATTTACACACACGGGCGGGCGCTTGATTACACATATAACCGGTCACATAAACAATGCATGCAAAGGCTGCTTGTGTTTGCCCTCAGTCAAACAGACAGGATGTTGGCTGGAGGCTAGCTCTGAACGGGCTCTGAACCCTGTGAGTGTGTGTGTGTGTGTGTGTGTGTGTGCGTGCGTGCGCGCGTTTGTCTCTCAGCTGACGGACCTGCAGGCAGACAGTGAAGAGATGCAGCGGGTGGCGCAGCAGCTGAAGAAAAAGTGCCAGAGGCTGACAGCTGAGCTGCAGGACACCAAGCTGCACCTGGAAGGCCAGCAGAGCCGCAACCACGAGCTGGAGAAGAAACAGAGGAAGTAAGCGTAACACCTTCACAATGTTATGTGCACTCCTTTATCATCATGACTGAGAATAGTGTGAATACATTTAGCCAGCCACAGTGAAAAGAACAAGCATAATCACCCATTAGATAAAGATTATTTAAAAAAACAGTGAACCTGTAGCAGAAAAAAGTAGCTTTAACCGTAGAATATCATCCACTGAAGAGAAAAACACTGTTGAAGAATCCCATCAGTCTTCACCATCTACTGATGCAGCTGTTAGCTTACATCTTATAGGATTAACTCATCATTTTGTTCCAGCCTTGCAGTATATTTAGATGCTAAACTGTTCAGTGAGTGGCGCAGTTTTCTCTTCGTGCCACTCTTGATGTGTCATCAGGCAAAATGCATTTTTTATAACCCTTCAATAACTCTTACTGAAATATCAATCATAGTCTGCATGCAAATCCCTAGTCAAATCTAAATTGCTCTATAATGTGTTGATGAGGCATATGATTATTTTTGACAGATAGTGGTACACTTGATTCCTTTTTGTGGTGAAAAAAATAATCACTTGTTGTAGAGGTGGAATCTTGAACAATGATGGAGCTGTGAGGCACAGAGGAAACAGTAGAAGGGAAATATGGGAATCTTTTATTTTGAGCCCAGCATATATATATATATATATATATATAAGGGCTGTCAGTAGATTAAAATATTTAATCTCATGTTTGCCGTAGTTAACTCACGATTACTTGCACCTTTAAGCCGGTACAAAATATACTGTTTTTAATACGCTTATCAACATAGGAGTAAACAAACATGTTTGCTTTGTGCAGATTTATCTTTATTAATAACAACAGTAAAATAATACTGTAAAAAAGACTGTAAATAAATAAGGGGATTTTAACCGCAGTGTTCTCTTTAACACAGTCACAGCTGAAGTTCAAATATTTCTGTAAACATTAATGTAATCAAATCTAATATAAAACCAAAGCTATTTGCCACTGCAGGGCGTTCACGTTTTATCTAGCTTGTTATTGAAAAATAAGTTCCCAGAGCATGGGGGCGCAACCAATATAGCAGCTGCAAAGCATGTGGGCGGAGCCAGTGTTATTAAAGTCACATTTTGTGTAATGGTCAGGCGTCTTATATGGACAAAAGTAATGGGACGCTGTACGTGTCGGCTGGTTATTGCGGGGGTCAGATGTCCCATTACTTTTGTCCATATTAAATACCTCCACGCTGGTGTTCAGGGGCAGACTGGCGATCTGTGCGTTCTGCAAAAAGGCCCAAGAAGCGGCCGAGATGCGAAAACCCAACCTGGTAAAGACAGTCCCAGTCCGCCGCTGCGCACGTTACTGCGGTGAAAGAATCCGACTTTCAAAATAAAAGGAAATTAAAAACCTGCGTTAACACGCGATAAAATAATTGTCGGCGTTAAGTAAATAATGCGTTAATGCTATAATAATGCGTTAACTTTCCCAGCCCTAATATCCCAGCCATGAGTTGCTCCTGAGACAATACAGCAACTATAAAACAGAATAAAGAGTAGAAAAGATTTGACAAATATACACAATATGTCTACAGTAAACATAGTATCTGAGAGTACTAAATACTAAAAAGTAGTGCTAAAATAGAGAAAATAACAGTGAAGCATAAATAGAATATGTACAAATCGTTATTGTGCAAATAGAGAATGGTCATGTGCTCCAGTTCATGTTGTAGCATCCTGCAGTATCAGTATTGCAGGTTATAATGGTCAAAATCTATTAACAAATGATATATTGTTTAGCCCTAATGCCTATACTGATGGCCGTAAATGCAGCCTGAGAACAGCCCCAGCTCAACCAGCTCATGGAGTGGGCTATTGACCAAAGAGAAGTGGAGCATGATTGGTGGGGGGGCATAAAAGGAGCAAATCCACCCCCTGCTTCTACTCTGGAGCCTGTATTAGCGCTGGGTATTGCGTAAGGTCCATTTATGGGATCTTAACAAAGCCTTGAAGTGTGTGAAGGGTAGAAATAGGTTGAGTGAAAAGAAGAAAGGGAAGAAGAAATTGTGTGCCTAAGGCCCTACCAGCAACCCTCTCCCCCCCATGACTGCTCACTTACCGTTAAACCAATCAGAACCACTTGCTATAATACCCCTCCTGACACATACGTCACAAAGTCCTGCTAGAATTAGTCAACTTCCAGTGTTTTCTCAACTACGTTCTGCCATGCTGGGCTATTTTAGAAAAGGCAGGTATGTTGGTTTTTTTTAAAAATATATTCAGGCTTTTATCAGCAGTCTGTAAATGATGTCTTTGTAGATGTTTAGGTTTGAATGCTTCCACAAAGGTATACACACAAAACGAAACCCTGTGGTTTACCCTGTGGGAGCAGGAGACCGATAATTTTGTGTGTGCGTACAGGTTCGACTCGGAGCAGAGTCAGTCTCAGGAGGAGGTACAGAGAGAGAGGAGTCAGCGCGAGAAGCTGAGCCGAGAGAAGGACATGCTGACTGGAGAAGTGTTCAGCCTCCGACAGCAGCTGGAGGTCAGCAGTCTGTCTCATTCTCTCCTTTACTCCCTGCTGAGATACACTATTACATAGGATGCGCTGTTACATTGGCGCTGATCACTGTGTTTGTCCTGTGGTGTACCTAGTAAACTCACCTTCCTTTTTATTATTATTATATATGACGGGTATAACTGATAAAACAGTCATGCACCTAATAAACTGTGCTGTAATGAAACTGTTTCCTTCTCTTGTACTCAGGATAAAGACCTGGAGATGTGTGCCCTCAATCTGAAGCTGGAGCAGATGGAGGCCGAGCTGCAGGATCTGAACTCGCAAGAGTCAAAGGACGAAGCCTCACTGGCCAAAGTCAAAAAGCAGCTTCGGGACCTGGAAGCGAAGGTCAAAGATCAAGAAGAGGAACTGGATGAACAAGCAGGCACCATCCAGATGCTGGAGCAGGTACATACGCAAACACGCACGTTTCTAGGAGCAGCAGTATGTACTGTGTGTACAGCAATGATGGTGTGACCCGAGTAGCTTCTTGTACAGATATATGGTCCATGCATGTGGCTCATGTTTAATTCATTGCTTTCTTGAATAATTTAAAGTCTCCATGCATTATTGTGACATGACATGCAAATTTTGTCTACTGTCTTCATACGATCTATCTTTAGAAATGCCCTTTCCCAAGGCACTCCATCTACAAGCATTCCAAATATTACAGTTAAAAGAAATTGCTTAGTTGTTTTTGTTGTTTGGATGCGCCTGGATCCGCCCTCACACTTACAGAGCAAAAAAAACATGCTTCTGCCATTGTAAGTTACTTACTTACCCTTAAATATACTAAGGCGTTTATCCTCGACAGCGCCACCTGTGGCATGGAGGTAAAAAAAAAAAAAAGTTTTTGCACGCAATCCCTCCAACCACCCAACCACTCACCACCCCACAAATGCGTACCCCCTAGGGCTGCAACGGTGAGTGTATTGGTACCGAACCGTCACGGTAGATGGGTCATGGTTCAGTACATGATGTCTTTCGGAGAATACACGGTACGACGGAGAAGACGTGATTGAAGTAATACGGAATTACAGAGGGACCAAAAAGCGCAAATAAATCATAAACCTGGGTCATAGTGTGGTGCAATAGTGCCACCTACTGGTGTAACACTTCTGCTGCCTTACACATACATGAAAATATAAGCAAGAGTGTGTGTTTACTGGTTAATATACTGCTCTTTATTTAAAATAAACGAAAACAAACCAAGCCTCATTCTTTAGAACTTTTTGTTGCTTAACTTGGCACCGAACCGTGACCCCAAAACCAAGGTTCAGGCCGAACCGTGACATCTGTGTACCGTTACACCCCTAGTACCCCCATATTAAAACTGTGTCCTGTGCCCCAGACATACTGTGAGTTTGTGTGTATGTAGCTTGGTGTGCACAAAGGCACAAATTTTTTTTGCCCTTGCAGGCTAAGCTGCGCCTGGAGATGGAGACAGAGAGGCTCAGACAGATGCACTCCAAAGAGATCGAGAGCAAAGATGAAGAAGTGGAGGAGATCAGACAGTCCTGCAGTAAAAAGGTAACACTCGTGTATTCTGCCTTAAACCAACTTAGGACCAGCTTGCTTTAGCCAAATCTGGAAAAGGTTGCATGTTTTTTGATTCAATTGGTAACATGAATTTTTTAAATCTCCACTAATGATTCTTTCACAAGCTTTTTAATGAATTACATAAACGTTCATAACGTTTTTGCTTGGCTTGCGGTATTTGATCTATTATTCAGACACTATAAATAAAGTTATCAGAGGTGCAATAAAAGCAAAACTAAGAATCTTGTTTGTACCACAAAACATCTGAGAAGTGCTGGTTGACTGCTGAGGCAAAGTATCATTACATGCAAAACCTGTATAACGGACTAAAGAAGGAGCCGTTTGTATCCAAGTTGGTTTTGTGTGCCCTTTGAAAAGGAGAATACTGGCATGAACCTGCGCAAGGAGAATTTCACACATCCATCACACAGTGTCTGTAGTCACTGGTCACAGTGAATAAGGAAAGGAGACATTTAGTGCGAAGAACTGCAGAGTTGATGCTGATCTTGATTCAAATTACACTGAGGAACAAACAGAGACTGCAATTTTAAATACAATTAATTATGCAGCTCAACCCAGATCCCTGCATTAACCATGGTTAAAAAAAAAACAAGCAAAATAAAAGCCAAGTCAGCAGATGAAGTTGTTCCATCACCGCAGATCTGAAAGCTCCAGCTGGCCCAAATCACTGAGCCCAAATCATTTGAAGTGTTTCTGGATAAGGGTCCATTTATTACAAAATTCTAGTGCTTTCATGCAACATGAATAAACAAGTCACAGTCGATAACGTGATGAATAATAAACTTTTCATGCTAATTCTCTGCGTGTTGGGGGGTGGGGTGGGGGTGGGGGGGTGCAGCCATTGAGGCTGAACTCATTGACATTTTATTTTTGATGTATAATTTGTGGAGCTGAGGTTTAGTTTCACTCGTGCGTAGTTGACCTCCCCCTTCTTCCTACTTAACCAATCAAGCGCTCAGTAGAGGGCAACCCATAATTACCTTTGTAGCAGTGCTGTCTCACTGGAGGCAGACAGGGGTGAACACAGCGACACACATGTTTAGAATATTTTAAGTCTGAGCATGTAAGCCATTCTGAATATACCATTTAAACCATGTGTTGTTTTCTCAGACACTGCAGCTGAATAGCTGCCACTCACAAATCAGGAAATGCATTTTTAATACCTTTGTAGAATGTGTCATGAAAAGTTCTATTAAGGACCTACATTTTAGTCACACTAGCAGACATTCTAACTGCAACTGTTTTGCTTGTTGTGCTTTACAATTTGTGTGTGTATATCTGCAGCTGAAGCAGATGGAGGTGCAGTTGGAGGAGGAATATGAAGACAAACAGAAGGTCCTTAGGGAAAGGAGAGAACTGGAGGCCAAACTGCTGACTGCTCAAGACCAGGTACACACACACACTCTCCCTCTTCCCAAGCGCTGCGCTCTTCGGTAGCTTCACAATCTTCAGCACGCATTGACCTTCTGCTGTATGTTTGTTTACTTGTTTGTATGAGTCAGTGTACATCATTGGAGAGCATATTGAGTGGCATGTCTACTGGGCATGTGTGCTAGCGGTCTTAACCTCTGTGTCTTCCAGGTGAGCCACAGGGACGTTGAAGCTGAGAAGCGCCTGAGAAAGGACCTGAAGCGCACGAAAGCCCTGCTGGCCGATGCCCAGATAATGCTGGACCACCTAAAGAACAACGCTCCCAGCAAGAGAGAGATTGCCCAGCTGAAAAACCAGGTGAATCAACTTCTATTGCCAGACAGTCGTGGTCGGCTATATAATGATCATTTTCGCAATGAATTCCCTTACAATGAGCATTTGGAGTATGAAAATTGTTTCATGAAAATTGATTCAGAAGATCTGGAGAGCTTTCTCAGGTCTAACTAACTAATGTGGGGAAAAAATGTGCGAGTTGTTCATTTGATACTAACTGCTTACAGATAAATTCTTTAATGAACACATTTATACTTTTTGAACGACTAGTTGACTAGTAAAACTCAACAGTTCAGTGTGCAGTGTGTGAAATGTTTAAAAAAAAAACAATAAAGCATATTATTATTATATATTCTATATAATATTGCCCACCCCTAGCGGTCAGGCAGCTCTAGGTTGAAGGCCTTACTTTTGCTCCCAGGACCAACTAAATATCCATGTGTTTGTGTGTGTGCGTGTGTGTGTGTAATCTAGCTGGAGGAGTCGGAATTCACCTGTGCTGCTGCTGTCAAGGCCCGCAAGGCGATGGAGGTGGAGATCGAGGACCTGCATGTGCAGATGGACGACATCTCCAAAGCCAAGCAGGCGGTAAGTGCAGACCACAACTGTGTCTTTTTCAGATCCATAACCAGCCAAACAGCCTTCCAGAGAACTACTTTATAGAAGGCCAGTGACATAAAGGGAGACTTGTACAACTTCTCAGAGGGACAGAGAAAACATGAATCTGTCTTCTGTATAGGAAATGAAGCAACAGATGAAACTCGCACACACTATCACACATAAACTCACACACACAGGGAACGCTTCCTCATACACCTTCGCTGCCAGTCAGAATGTCAGTTCAATTATTTACCGCAGGGAAATGATTTCCGCCCATAATGGCATGTTTCCGATTCCCTCTCTAATTTGAACAAGACGTATCACCCTGAAATTACATTACACTTTAATAACGCTGTCATGGCCTGGTTCTGCTTCAGCCTGAATGGAGGGATATAATTGAGTTCACACAGCAGCAGGTTGGAAACAGATATTGGGAGAGAGACGGATGGTCCTATTTTGCACACGCTGTTTTGGCCCCTGTCTTTATTATGCTGCTTTCCCTTTACAGCTCCTCTGGTGCGAGAAGCTGTCTGACAGGATGTTGAATTGAGCCGTTTCATCTGTAAAACTGCGTCTCCGACTAGTACCACTGGACAGTTACACCGTGGTGTTTGTGTAGTATTCTTTACTGCCTTCTGGTTGCGACCACTTATCGTCTTTCTCCAGGGAGAAACCACATAGTGCCTGCTAGCCTTTAGAGTGCCTGCTAGCCTTTAGAGTGCCTGCTAGCCTTTAGCGTGCCTGCTAGCCTTTAGAGTGCCTGCTAGCCTTTAGCGTGCCTGCTAGCCTTTAGAGTGCCTGCTAGCCTTTAGAGTGCCTGCTAGCCTTTAGAGTGCCTGCTAGCCTTTAGCGTGCCTGCTAGCCTTTAGCGTGCCTGCTAGCCTTTAGCGTGCCTGCTAGCCTTTAGCGTGCCTGCTAGCCTTTAGAGTGCCTGCTAGCCTTTAGCGTGCCTGCTAGCCTTTAGAG
>JBBPDB010000001.1:19094362-19106782 GCA_037974465.1 Brachypetersius altus
TATCAGTAAAGGTCAGCAGTGTCAGTATCAGTAAAGGTCAGCAGTGTCAGTATCGGTAAAGGTCAGCAGTGTCAGTACTGTATCAGTAAATGGTATCAGTGTAATGTTACACCACAGAAAAGGTCATTAGCATATATTTGAGTGTCCTGCGGAGGGTCTCACCGTGTCGGACTGTGCTGGGTTCAGCATGGTGCTGGGGGCGCTGATCAGACTCAGCAGCTGGGCGTTCCTCCACTGGTCGGCGGACAGGTTCCGGCGGGGGTACACCATCTGCAGAGAGATCAGCGCGTCCGAGAGGGACTGCGCCACCCAGGGGGCAGACGGTTAATTGGGGTTCACTTCTGCTTACTTCATATCTGAGAATGCAGACTAATGCGCTCGATGTGTTCATTCAGGACCCACAGTGACATTTACATTTACATCATTTATCAGACGCTTTTATCCAAAGCGACTTCCATTCCATACCTACAGGGGACAGTCTCTCCCTGGAGCAACTTGGGGTTAAGGGTCTTGATCAAGGACGCAGTGGGAGTGAAGGTAGGATTCGAACCCATGACCTCTTGGTCTAGAGGCAAGTACCCTACCCACTACGCCACCACCACCCAGTGAGAGTCAGTCTACTTAAAGAAAATAAATGCTACTAAATTCACAGGTCACTGCTGTTGATGGAACACGCGTTCTTCACACGTCGGCTGATGTTCTCAGGGGAAAAATGTCTGTACTGCATTCACCAATAAATTCTGCACTGCTCTGCATTTTACTGTAAATTTACTGTAGTGTGAATTGAGGTCTACTGTTTTAAAAGCAACTGTTAATGTTACATAAATGTATCTACTGAGAGCAGATTTCTGGATTTTCACCTTTCCATGAGGGACAAACTCCTCCATCATCTTCTTCAGAGGATTCTCATAGTCCACGATCATCTGGCCGAGCCTCGGGTACTCTCGGTCACTGAGGACGAGAACACACACATCCTTCAGCTCAAAAACTCCACGATCTTATTCTAACGTCCAGGAAACAGTCAGATGAAAGACAGCAGTGCACTGGTAGTAAATATATTTGGTGCTACATGTAACTTCTATTCTGCATGTTTGTATTCATTGTACTGAACATTGTCTCGTCTCACCTAGTTGTACTGCAGCTGTGTTCTGTTCTGTTCGTGTTGCAGCATGGTCCTGAAGAACGTTGTTTTGTTTTTACTATATACTGTGTGTATACGGCAGGAATGACAAATAAAAGCTACTTGAACTTGAACTACTCAAATACTCTGAGGCTGCAATTCCTGAACTGAACAGTGGGAGGAGTCATGGGTGTGTAGAGCGAATTGAAAGTTTTTATTTCACCGATTTCCTCAAATTAAAGCGAAGTTAAACAGTAAATGCAGTAAAAGTACATATCCAAAAAAACCCCCAGCTCAAATAAAAGTAATTATAGTGTAGTTCTACAGAAGTACTGAGTACATCCAGCATCTATCAGCAACAGAACCATGAAGTCGTGCCACTTCAGTTCCTACTCAGATTCATTTTTGAATCTTCCATTCAACCTCAAATGATTCCCTTGTTTGCTGTTCCACCCAAAACAGAGAAACTGGGAATGTTCACTGTAGGCCAGAGGTTTGCACCCACCCTCGGATTTAACAATAAACAAAATGCTCTTTCAGAATGTATTACATTAGAAGTACTTAAGACAAATGTAACAGACCGATATTAAAGTGTGAATACACACTATGGGCAGATTAATGTGAAATAGTTTCCTCCCTTTTTGTGAACACTAAAGCAGTTTTGACATTCTGAACCTATAATCGATCCAATTTTTCCAGGTCGATTATTTCGATTACTTTCCCTTTAAAAACACTACCGCGCGTGGAGTCACATGCGCCGTTATGTTACGTTATTCCGCCGACATGTTGAGCACGGAGAGCTTAAACACTGAGACAACTGAGCGACTTGTCAGTGAACTATGAAGGCAAAAAAATTAATAAAATAATCGTAATCGAGTTAAAATGTTCAGTTAATCGAGATTTTGATTTTAGGCCAAATCGACCAGCCCTAGGTCAGAGGATGTCAGAGTGTCCCTGGCACCGGTTTACATTCTTGCAGGTTTTGCAAGTTGTTCAGAGTTAAGCCTGACTTAAGCCTGAACGTTAGTATTGGAGTAAATCGTTATTCTCAGCTTCAGAATTCTTCATCTCATTCAATATAGGTGAGAGTGCTCTCAGTTACTAGCGAAACAGAAATTCAAAGGTGCCAAGAGGGTTTTTGAATAATGGATTCCAAGCGTGTGTAATTAAGTATCCAAGGCTGTATCCTGGGCTGAACTGGGCCGGGTCAATGGAGAGCAGTGGAACACTTTTTAAAAATGGCAGCAGTCAGGATGCCCTGTGGCGATTCAGCATAGAGAACGAGTCGAGTTTTGCCTCATTTCAATCATTGACAGGAACAACAATAAGCTGCTCTGAAGGTAGCGAAATTCAATTCAGACCCCAGAGCAAGGCTATCTGTAGAATACAGATTTTGTTGTCTGCATGCTGTGCTAGGGTGTGTGTGTGTATTTGTGTGTATGTGACTCTGTGTTTTTGTGTACTCTGTCAGCTCACGGCCCTGCAGAGTCAGCTGGAGTTTCAGGAACAGTCCATGGTGGAAAAGTCTCTGGTCAGCAGGCAGGAGGCCAAGATTCGTGAGATAGAAACCAAGCTCGAGTTTGAGAAGACACAGGTCAAACGCCTGGAGGTGAGTGGAAAAGAACTGCAGCACTGTGCAGCAGTCTCAGGCACCTGAGAACGTATGCAAGAGCTGTTTGGCTCTTGTCAGTTGTATAACAATGAATTCAATTGACATTAACGCAGTACGTGGTGATTTCATGTATGTTAGTGTGTGCGCTTAACCGTTTTCAGACCTCTCCTCGTGGAAAATGGTTTTCTAACCATCTCACGAAATTTCAGCTACTTTTTTAGAAACGAGTAATTTTGATACTTTTTACTGCTTTCGTGTTCATTTGCATGTATTTTAATGTAAATTGTGTTCTTGCTGGCAGTAAGACACACTACTGACATAAATGGCTTTAAACAATTTGCATAGGTGCAAAGGACTTGTGCACACTTGTGTGTGCCAGTGTGTGGGTTTGCGTGTGTCCGTGCGTGTGGGCTGACTGGACCGAGTAGCAGAAGTGTCATAAGGTCAGCGAGCAGAAAGCCAGAAAATGAAAATACACTCCCACTATCCCTTTTTTCTCTAAGGGTGTAACCTCTAACCTTTTCTCGGGAAATGTTCTAGGACTTAGAACTTAAGAAACTGTCAGAAGTGTTTGTAAAGCAAACTTTACTGTTTGTGTTCTGGATGTCCTGATGTCCTGATGTCCTCATCAGATTATGAAAAAAATGGCCTAGAGCTCCAGGGACAGGGCTCCATTAAGCTGTTTACTCCAGGGGTACGAGTGTTTGCTGTATTTGTTTTTGTTTTCTTTAGTTTTATTTACTAGTAGGCAGTCATCCCTGTCATTCAGTTCTGCTCCGTTTGGCACATCATAAGCTCATCTGCACAATTACATGAGCTGCATCAGTCAAGCAAGAGCTTTTAAGGGAATGGGGACCAAATATCCACACAAATACAAAACACACCTAAATTACCTTTAGTTCAGTAATGGTGCCGTCAGAGCTGCATTACTTATAGTAATAGCCGACTTTAAGCTGTATAAATGATTTCCTTCAGTAAGACTGCAGGCCTGTTCTGAGGTGGCTTTTGTGTTCTAGTGGCTTTGCTCTTCCTTCTGCACTCCAGGGTCTGGTGTCCAGGTTGAAGGAGAACGTGGAGAAGCTCACAGAGGAGCGTGACCAGCGTAGCACCAGTGAGAATCGCGAGAAGGAGCAGAACAAGCGGCTACAGCGACAAATCCGTGACCTGAAGGAGGAGCTGGGAGAGCTGGCCAAGAAGGAGGCAGAAGCCAGTCGCAAGAAGCATGAGCTGGTAAGAGCTGCAGCCTGAGTTCACCGATGGGCACAGATGACTCCTACTCATCTGAGCACTCTTCACTCTGGAGTTCGGTTTTTAAATTCAAACTATGGACCTAAAACATAATTGGATTATCATGACATGTTAACATGTCCTTGTGGATTCAGTACAGCTAGAAAACTTCCTGTAGGCCTGCTATAGTGTAGAAAATGTATCTCAAAGTATTTAAGGCTTACCTTTTGTAGGTTCAAGGCCCAACATGATGGCATATAAGACCAATAGATTACCAGCTATTAGAGATGGGAGTTCCCGCATTATGGGCTCAGTAATTTGAAAAGTAATTTTAATGCCAATAAAAGCATTTCACGTGATGCCCTCTCATCTCTGCATGACTGACACTTACGGCACAGTCCTTACAGGATGAGCTCAAAAAAGTATTACGGATAAACTGCGACCAATCAACACATCCACGGCCTGCTCTAATGTCCCACCCACTGAGGATTGGATTGTTTGAATGTTCCACACGTCAAATAAAACCAATCCCGCTTATTCATCATCTGTGTGCTTGCGAAGGACATGAGTGAAGCCTACGGGAGTAAACAAACAATAACAAAGACTGCACACATTCTCGTAAGCGGCGGCCAGAATGGTGAGGACACGCTGAGGTTAATCAGTGCGGTCGCTTCGAAAAAGCACATCTCACACGGCAACGTGATTTCACACACACACTTTCGCGCGCACAGCTTGAGATGACAGCTGGTGTGTACATTTTAGTGTTTAGAGCTGTTGTGATGAATGAGTCCAAAGTTAAGTCAAGCATGCAGCTCTAAACTGGTCAAAGGCAGCATGTTTAAGGTGAGAGTAGGCTAACTGTGTTTGGGAGAAAAGGCAGCACAGACTTTTTGCTGTTTTACTGCATTCTGGCCAGCAACTGTACATTAATATTAATTAAAGCTAGTAATTGAATAACAGCATTTTAAAGCATATAGGTGTGTGTGTGTGTGTGTGTGTGTGTGTGTGTGTGTGTGTGTGTGTGTGTGTGTGTGTGTGTGTGTGTGTGTGTGTGTTGTTACTGTCTGGGAACTCATTTTATTTTAGTGTTTTGTGTTAATTGTGCCATAATCATCATGTACCATAAATGTTCTACATTTTATTTAGAATTATATTACAATTAAGTTGCACATTTTGATCTTCACTTTTTTGGAAACATGTGGAAAACCATCAACCCCTGATATCAGGGATCGGCCTACTGACGGTCAGCATCCGACATGAAACCTCCATCCGGGTCGAGCCCGACTTCAGTTGAACAGCTCACTGTAAATGTGTCAGAAGGTCCATCGCTCTAAAGGCTTCTGTTCCTGCAGGAAATGGACATCGAGAGTTTGGAGGCCGCGAACCAGAGTCTCCAGGCAGACCTCAAACTGGCCTTCAAACGCATCGGTGACCTGCAGGCTGCTATTGAGGATGAGATGGAGAGTGATGACAATGAGGATCTAATCAACAGGTAAAGCTGGTGTCTGCCTCTGCTTCTCTCTCTCTCTCTCTCTCTCTCTCGCTCTCTCACTCTCTCTCAATTCCACAGAGGAGGAGCAGACCGAGTTGCTGTCTTCGTTGAACTTTTGGAATACTCCATGTCTCCTGCTCTCAGTCATCTCTTATTCACACTGCTTGAAATATTGATGCTTTGAAAACTGGCGTGCATAATTTGGAGCTCCTGTTTTCTTAATCTATTCAGCTCCATCAGTAGTAACTTCAGCAAAGTCATATTCCGTTCTACTCCTGCAGTTCTTGGCTCTCGCAGGAGCGGTCCCTGAGTCTTGCTGAGCCTCGTTTCTCTGTTTGTTTGTTTGTATGTTGGAATAGGGCTTGGTTGAAGTAATTGAATACATCCTCAGCCTACAGCCTGGAAAACAGTGCTGTCCTTGTTAGTAAGTGAATGTGTCGCAGTGTGCATGAACGGCAGTACACTTGAAGTAAGAGGTCAGGAACAAGCCGCAAGCGCCTTAGAGACTATTCAACAGTAGAGTCTTTTTCACTGGGCGCAATAAATATTCAAACCCAAGGATGATCTCAGCATCTGGCCTTTCATTTTAAAACCCATTCGTCCCTTCAGGCACTGCTCGTCTCTTGTTCTTTTGGTTCATGTATTGTGTATTTCTCTCACTTTTCTCTTTGTTCCTTTTTTTCTTGTTTATGTTCGTCTCTCATCCGTCTTGCACCTCCAGTTTACAAGACATGGTGACTAAGTATCAGAAACGAAAGAACAGAACGTGAGGAGCCCCAAGCACACCTTTGAGCTTCTGTTAACCTGGTTTGGGCTGTTGTCCCTTCCTTGGGTGATACTGCAGGATCCGTTATATTTTTGGAAAGAAAAATGAATGAAAAATGATTGTAACATGCTACACTTAACCCTTTAAAGTCAGTTATCATTGGTGATAACAAAACATATCATTAAAATGTCCAAGTTCCAACTTGCAGAAAATAAAAAATAAAAGTAAAGAAGTAATGTGTGGTTTTGCAAGTACACTTGCATTATGGTGCATTTTATATATATAATTATATAATGAGATTATTACAAATGTAAATATGTTGTTACAGTTGAATAGTTTGGCAAAACGAAGTGACTTGTGAGGGTTAACTACTATTCTTTACTCGACCTGAGAATCAGAATCAGAATGAGATCCTGCAATACACTTCTCGGATATGACATTTAACATCACCTACATGGTTTTGTTTACCCTTGATTTTGCATGGGAACACATGCTGCAGTGCATGCATGCCACTGACCACGTGATTCTCCCAGCTACGCATGGTCCCCATTTGTTTTCCCCCCTACACACATTCCCCACTCTGCCCCTTAACATTACGCTTGAGGTTAACCTTTTTCCAGTGGCAGGTAAGTGTCATTAGTTTGTGTACGGCCTTGTCCAGGTTGTACTCCCTCTGGACTCCTGTCAGCTGATCTGGCACTACAGAGCCATGTAGGAACAGCAACAAGGAGCAACCTTCCACTTCTCTCACTTTCTCTCTCTCTCTCTCTCTCTCTCTCTCTCTCTCTCTCTCCCTGTCTCTCTCCCATCTCTCTCCATCTGTCCGTCTGTCTGTTTCTGTACTATGTGTTCCGAATTTTCACAGTCCTCCTCCTGGGACCCAGCAGCCTTTGACAGAGAGAGAGGAGGGCGTGTTCCTCATCAATCATTTAACCAAGCAAAGTTAAATAATAGATAACCCTCGAATGACCTACAAAAAGCCCCCCCAACTTGTCAGCCCATGGCCTCCCAACGCAGTACCAACCTCTGGCATCACGCCAATTCTATTTCCCTGGCAGTAACTCGAGGCCGTTTGTTTTTTTCCATTTTTAAAAATCTATAAGTAGCCCTTTTTGTTACACAAGATAATACTTTTGGCTGAACAGAGCTGAAAACTTTTCTCTCAAAATGATTCTTAACAGGTTAATAGCTAATGTATCTCGCTATAAAACTGGTTGACCTAAATAGATAAATGTATCTGAATATGGCTTATGAATGAATTACACTGTTACAAATGTATTAACTTCTGTTTATATAGCACTTTATATCAAAATACTCAAAAAAGCAGGAAAAAAGCTCCTGAGAAAGTTTCACAGGCCTGTGGAGAGCTGCAGTAAATCAAGAAGAGAAATAGGCTGATACCAGAAAAGGCAAAGATAAGCTCAATTACGTATAGAAGTTTGTTTCGTGATAAACGTCTTCGTTGCTAATTTTCGTATCAAATCGCTAATGGATTGTATTTGACAGAAAGTTCCAGGAGATTTCTCTGTGAGTAACGTGAGCCCGAATGAGACCTGGGGCCTGAGAGAGATCTGTAGGGGCTAATGATGAATGTAATAGTGTTTAACAGAGATGTGCAACCAATAGAAGTGCATTGTCACAGGCAATTAATGTCCCTCGCTACTCTCCGTGGTGTTTGTTTGCTCCCCTGGGCCGCGGTGCAGCTTAACTAATGGTATGCGGTCAAGGACATAAATTGTGTGTGACACTTTGGGTAAGTGCTTGATTACAAAGCGCCTGCTGTCCCGAGGCTTACCACGGGGTTGGCCGGCACCGCTCTAGGCTACCACACACACACACACACACACACACACGCACACGCATGCACACACCCTTCTCACCTCAGTCCCCACTCAAGGGAACGAGGGGGCCGTCCGAGAGCCGAGTGAATGCCCACACAGGCAAACCTGCAGCCAGTCTGATCTATCTCATATGGCCGTGAGGTTTCTTCTCCTACAGTATGTGGATTGATCTCAGGATTGATTAGTTTTTGTCCTCTATCCTGTTTCTCTACCAGTTACTGATCAATAGAAGTTTCACAGTGTTAACCCTCTGTGAATGCATGATGTCTTCACATGTTGAGCAGCATTACCCCATTTAAACGTGCCACACAACTTATTTAGGTGCAGTATGCATCGTGTGGTAGGTGTTTCAGAGGTTGCGCAATTATCCACTTGCTCCAGATAAACAAAGACCTGTTTGTGATGCAAGTTTTGATTCTTTAGTTTAAAAGCACTAGCCCTCAAAACTCTCAACCTCCTCAAAATTCATTCAGATCTTCATTAGGGTCGCACTTATTGTGTGGTTTTGGACGCGGTGTGACTTACGATCAAATATTTACTTGTGTGTAGCTTCAGGCAGACTTTTCAGACAACAGGGTCTATTTTCACAACCGCAGGAGTAGAAACGTTAATCTAGAATTTTTTTTGTTGCAACAAAACTGATGAACTACTTTTAGGGTAAGTGTTCACATATCGCGCCTAAAGACGCGTGGAAAACGCGAGGCGCGTCACTTTCTCCTTCTTTCCAAAAGCGCTCGGGCGCTTGTGCTCCGGAAGTGTCTGTCGTTGCTAAGCAACCATCAGCCGCGCTCTCAGTTTCCACCAACAAAAAACCCCTTGCTGTAACTCTGCTACACGATTTATTTACGTCAGTGTAACGGAAAAGGCGAGGAAGCTAATTGGCCGAATCTTGTCACATGACCTGCGGTGCGCTTGCGGCATTCTGAAAAGTTGAGATGTTTTCAACTCGGTTTGGCGTCCGGAAAAAACGGGCGCATCGCACCGCTTCCGTTATGAGCGCGTCTGCCGCGCGTCTACATTTGGAATAATGAACTGGAGCACGCAAAAGACTCGATATGTGAACGCCCCCTTAATCAGATTTTGTACTGAAACGTTCCTTAACTATCGGGCAAGTACTGTTCTGTTTATTAATGCAAATTAAAGTATCCTCTAGCACTGTAATATATTGATACTATGAACTGTGGGGAAAATACGGTGATATAGAATGCCTTCTAGCACTATCCGCATATAAAAACCCTGTAGACAGAACCAGCCTAAGCTGCAAAAACTCCCATCAAAGGCTAACAGCTGCAGGGCTAACCTTCATTTCCGAGTGTTGAAATAATGAGCCAGAGCAGTGCCTGTAATTTAATTTGGTGGTGTTTGACTGCGTTGGCCTCGGAGGACGACTATATAATGTGATTATTGAAATCCCAATTAAAACAGAACTGGTAGCCGTGGCCTCATCATGGAATTTCTTTTTTTCACTCGTTGACTCAAGTGGAGCTGCTGCTACCCTGTGGATTCTCCGATGCTGTTTATAGTTATTCCGCGCACAGCACTGGGCGATAAGTGAACGATAAGACTAATCTGAAGAGGCAAGGAAGCATTGACTTGCAAATCTGGCCAAACATAAATCAGGCACTTCAGTCTGGCCGTGAAAAATGAGCAAACAGGCCTGGGATTGGGTTCGCTGCTCGATGCGCTGCCCGTAAATGTGTCTGCTCCTGGGGCCTCTCTTCCTGGGTTTGCTCCCCCTATTGACAGCACCACTGCTTCTTTGTAGAGTGGTGAAACTGTGATGAGCAAAGTTAATTATGACTCTCAAATGACGCTCAACCCACTCTTAAACCGTTTTAGAGATTTGTATTTCTCCTTACGTCCAATAAGACGGTGGTCCAAAGCCCGGGTCCTAGAGTACCCCTGCCCTGAACACTAAAATATGTAGGGCAACGTGCAAAAAATGCTGATCATTGTCACTATAGAACCACTTTCAGTTACTTGAGGTTCTTTAAAAAAAAAAAATTCCATTACAAAATATACATTACATGATATTACATGATATTACAGTAGTGCATTAGGACTCTGAACATAACAGTCTTCAGGTTTTTGAAGATGGAGAGGGATTCTGCTGCTCTTGTCAACTTAGGCAGCTCATTCCATCAGTGGGGAACCACAAACGAGAAGAGTCTGGAATGGGTTTGGCCTCTGTGTAGGGATGACAAGTTTTTATAAATCCACAAAATCCAAAAAAACTAGAAATAGTTCCTCTGTGGTATCACTAGAAATCTCCCCTTTTGGCTCTGTGATACAGAACTAGCTGGTTCTTTTAATGGTTCCATGAAAGAATAGCTTGACCATTTTCACTTTTCCCCCGAACGCAACCCATGATTAATGTTTATGGAATGTAGAATTCTTTGGGTGTCATAGGTTTAGCTGCATGACTTAAATACAAAACTAAAAAAATCTGTAAATCTGATTTCCCCTGCACTATTTACATAAATTCTGGGCGATTTGCCTAAAATCAAAATCTCGATTAATTGAACATTTAAACTTGATTACAATTAATGAACATTTATTTTATTTATTTATTTATTTTTGCCCTCATAGTTCACTGACGAGTCGCTCGGTTGTCTCAGTGTTTAAGCTCTCCGTGCTCGACGTGTCGGCGGAATAACGTAACATAACGGCGCGGGGTCACGTGAAAATAACCGAAATAATCGACCTGGAAAAATGATCGATTATAGGTTCTGAATGTCGATTTCGATTACTTTTCAATGAATCGCTCAGCCCTATTGAGTAGGGTTATGCTGTGTTGTTGAATCCCAATAGAGATTATGGGTTAAAAGGGTTGTGATGGTGGTTTCATGGTAATGTGAAAAGAGCAGCTTACTCTTTTATCAGCAAATTGTGAGGAAAGCTTTGAAGAGCTGCTGCTTAGAGTTATTTCGGGGCCTTTTTAGGCCTCTGGCAGCCCATAATTCTATTCTTAAAGAGCTATTCACCACCATTTTGCTGTCATTTAGAAGGACTGCAGTTGCGCCCCACAGGCTTCACTTAAATTATTATCCTGCGGTTTAAAGCTATTTTGGTTGGATAAGAACATAACAAATGGGAAACCCTTCAAATAATTCTCAGACCCGTTTAAATGGTTCCCTTCCTCCTGGTTTGGCTTTTTGTGTGCAGACCCATCCCTCTCAAAGTGTCCAGTGGCAGCTAACTGAAGGACAAGAGTGTATGAGTGCTCACTAACACACAGAGAATTGCACTAGAGCTCTGGGGTCTTTGCTGGTCCAGTGCATGTGTCGGTGCTGTTGTGTGTGTGCTCTAAAGCCCTGTCGTCAGACTAACAGTCAATGCTAAATCTGCTTTTGCTGTGGTTCTGACGCTCTTTTCTCCTTCCTCTTAGTGAGGGCGACTCGGATTCGGGCTCTGAAGTGGAGGACCGTGTGGATGGGGTGAAGTCATGGCTCTCCAAAAATAAGAGCTCCGCCAAGAACCTGTCAGACGACGGCAGCCTGAAGAGCTCAAGGTCAGTCCTGTGAGCTTTCCTGCCTGCATGGCCACCAAGTGTTTCAGTCCAAACCCAGCACACATACATCATACAGATAAAGCAGGCTGGGAAAAGAGCATTAGCTTACTCTGGGAGAGATTTTTATGCCTTCTGCTACAGGGTTTTTCTCTCTCTCTCTCTCTCTCTCTCTCTCTCTCTCTCTCCCTCTCCCTCTCTTCTGCACCATTCCCTGTTTCTTTCACTTTTCCTTTTCTACTCATCTCTCTCTCTCCCTCTCTCTCTTTCTCTCTCTCTCTCTCTCTCTCTCTCTCTCTCACACACACACACACTCTCTCCCTCTTCTTCTCTTCCTCTCCTTTTCTCCCTCTCTCTCTCTCCCTCCCCCTCCCTCTCTCTCTCTCTCCCTCTCCCTCTCTTCTGCACAATTCCATTTCTTTCACTTTTCCTTTTCTACTCATCTCTCTCTCTCCCTCTCTCTCACACACACACTCTCTCCCTCTCCTTCTCTTCATCTCCTTCTCTCTCTCCCTCTCTCTCTCTCTCTCCCTCTCTTCTGCACAATTCCCTGTTTCTTTCACTTTTCCTTTTCTACTCATCTCTCTCTCTCTCTCTCCCTCTCTTCTGCACAATTCCGTTTCTTTCACTTTTCCTTTTCTACTCATCTCTCTCTCTCCCTCTCTTTCTCTCTCTCTCTCTCTCTCTCTCACACACACACTCTCCCTCTCCTTCATCTCCTCCTCTCTCTCCCTCTCCCTCCCTCTCCCTCTCTCCTTCTCTCTCTCTCCCTCTCTCTCTCTCCCTCTCCCTCCCTCTCTCTCTCTCTCTCCCTCTCTTCTGCACAATTCCCTGTTTCTTTCACTTTTCCTTTT
>JBBPDB010000001.1:19150596-19167967 GCA_037974465.1 Brachypetersius altus
ATCAGGAGTAGATCGGTAATATTGATCAGGAGTAGATCGGTAATATTGATCAGGAGTAGATCGGTAATATTGATCAGTAGTAGATCAGTAATATTGATCAGGAGTAGATCGGTAATGTGGATCAGGGGTCGATCGGTAATTTAAATAGCGATAATTATATGGTATATCTAATGAAAGGAAAGCCCTGAAATCAAAGATTCCGTCTTTACGAGAACGTTCTAAATTGGACTGTATGATAAATTTGTGTTTCTGTAATGACAGACCACTCAACCCCAGCCAGCCAGTCGCCCCACTCCTCTAACCCCAGCAGCCTGCCCTCATCTCCGCCGACCCACAGCCACGGCGCCCTGCCCTTCTCCAACTTCGGGCCCATCGGCACGCCAGACAGCCGCGAGCGCCGCACCGCCGACCGCTGGAAGGCTGAGAAGACGGGTAACTCCACTTTGCCTGCCTACCATCACTTTAATGCTTGTGGGGAGTTTTTGTCTGAGGTTTTCTTTATCTCTAGGTGTGAGCGGATTTGGGTTGGACTACCTGCCATCTGCTCCGCCCTCCTCTGCCTCGGAGCCCAACAGCTGGCACCAGGGCGGCCCCACCAGCAGCTGGGCTGCCCAGGACATGCCCATGGAGGACTCGTCCACTGTGCTCCTCGACAGCTTTAAGGTATCACAGGAATTTTTTTATCACAGGAAACCTGCTCTGCACTGCACTGGATATTAAAGAACTTTTTAGTGTTAGAACTTTGCCAAAATTAGTTCAGGCACAGACAAGAAGTGGCGCCAAGTTCCAGCTTTTAAAGAACTTAAGAAGAATAGTGTGATGCTTTCACAATTACACTCAATATTATGTATTTTATTGCGTCTTTACATTCTGGAATGTGTTACATATTCAGAAATGGATACTAAGATTAAGTCTAACGTTCCGCATGCTGGTAAATAAAACTGTGAGCAGAGTAATGAGTCGTGGTCTGCTCTGTGTTTGTGCCCTCAGTCTATCTGGTCGAGCTCGATGATGCAGCCGGGCCCGTCTGCGCTGGAGCAGCTCCTGATGCAGCAGAAGCAGAAGCAGCAGCGAGGCCACGGCACCATGAACCCGCCGCACTGAGGCCCGCTGGCGCCAGCACTTGTGTGGAAACCGTACTGAAGAAGAGGAGGTGCAGAACCACAAGCTCCAATCGGAAATGGTTTTTTCCGGCGTTAAGCTGCGTGCGGAGGCTTGAGACGGCGACCAAAGCGGACCGACAGGCTCCAAACCAACCGCTCGCCTGAAACCGACGAGGGAGGTGCAGCCCTCTCTCTCTGTCTCTCTCTCTCTGTCTCTCTCTCTCTCTTTCTCTCTGTCTGCCCCATGGCGAGGAGGGCGTAGAGCACCTGACCCACCGCGCTGCTCAGCACGTAGCCGCTGCAGAAACACTGACTCAGAGTACAGACTCTGATGAGACTTCCTTTCTGATCGCCACCCGCTTCCTCCGGGGGGCCGAAGGTACTTCTCCTGTCTCACCTGAGCTCCACGACTCTAGACTCTGGACTGGACCCCTCAAAAAAAAATAATAAAAAAGTAACACCTGCTTTTACCTGCACAGCACACGGGAGAGGAGGGGTGTGTGTGGCAGAGGTGGTGGTGGGCAGACGACAGGACTCACGTTTCCGAAGTCTGGATGTATTTTGTCAGAGGGTGCTTTAGCCAGGACGGGGGTAAATACGCTGGGAAAGAACTGTTGTCTTTCTTCTCTGCAGGGGATGACCGGTGTGTGGACCGCACACAGTAATAGGACTTAGTCTGCCGGCCTGGATCATGGTTTGGCTGTGATGTCCGGTCTGCTCATATTTTGGAAGGTTTTTTTTTTCCTCCTTTTAGTTTTTGTTCTGAAAGAGGAGGGCGAGGTAAGGCACTTCTGCCTCCGCTGTAACGGTGGAAACTGCTCTTTACCGTTCCGTGACGTTTAGCTTAAAAAGAACTCAAACGGAGGTAGGGCCTAGACTATAGATATAGAGTGTAGTATCATTAGCTGCAATAGAGATTGCATTTATTAACAATACTGTATTTTGTGACTTGTTATGTAGCAGTTTTAGCTTTGAGATATTATTGGGTTAATATGTTCAATAGTTTACTGCTAACGGGGAAGACCTTTATTTATTTACTTATATAAATAAAGGTCTTTATTTATATATATATATATATATATTCTATTTCTCCCCACCCTGTTGTTGTTTCTTTGGGCAACACTTACTTGCATAACAGTTTGTTTCGTTCATGTTCTGCCTTTAATAGTTTTGAGTGTTCCTCTTTGTGCCTGGTCAAAGAGAGTCCCGCCCCCTTTCTCTGCCTCTCTGTTCTCTTAAAGAATCTCTCCATCATGGTTGGCTCGAAGCGAAATGGGTCCAGCATCAGAGCTGCTGGTTCAGCAATACGGGGCACAAACACAGGGGGGCGCCACTGAACTGTTCAAATCTGGGACAACACTTAAATAGCCACTAATCGTAACCAGGTAAACTGAACCTCCGGCCTCACAAAGATGTTTCCTTCGCCACCGCAGCCGAAAAACCGTAGAAAAGCTTCTTGCGCTGTTATTGGATAGAGCTCCTGCTGTGTTTAGCCCAATGAAGTTCATAACTAGCCACTGCTGCACTAAGATCAGTTTTAGGCATCCCTTGTTGTCTCACTTGGGCTGGTTCTGGTTCTGGCCTGGGTGGAGCTGTGTTGGGATCAGGTTGTCACTGTAGGTTGATCATATTGATGCTCTTGGAATTTAGCTGCACTTCTCCAGCTTGGTTCCGGTTCTGTTCTGACCAGATCCGGAACCGTTTTTCTGAGTTTGAGATGCGGAGCACTGAGGACAGGTTGAGGGTTCTGCCTCTGTGTAACAGGGACAGTGTCAGCGCTGGAGAAGCTTCAGTGTTTATGAAAACGTTCAGTGGTTCTTTCATTTTTCGCATTGCAAGCTGTTTTTCGGGAGCGATGGCTCTTCGAGAGGGAAAAACGCATTTTTATTTTCGTCTAGAGAACATTTTATTGACAACGACTTTAAATAATGTCTATTTGCTGTGTGATTGTGCTTCTTGTTGCATTTAAAAGTGTATTTAAAAAAAAAAAAACAATTAAAAAAAAAGAGGCATAATGAAAGACGCTGAACTTTAACAGAAGAACTACTTAATTATTGAAAGTACTCTGAGCACTGCAGGACTTTAGGGGGAGCTGTGTGTTAGATATTGCACCCCCACCTCTTCTTCACCCTCTCCAGTTCATTAATGGTGTTCTGGTTTGCTGTGGAACCCTGTCAGGTTTGCGTTGAGCCGGTGGGGGCCAATATGGTCTTGACTGAATGTTCTGTTTAAGCTTTTCCATTCACAACATTTTGCAGGTGATAAATCGACCCCATGCCCTCCCTCCTTTTTTTTGACGTTGGGTGTCTCTTGCTCTAATGATGTAAATTAAAACTACTCCGAACCGCCTCTGCGCCGTTCGGGCGGTAAAAACATTCCAGTCCTGTAAGCTGAAGATCCGGCCAGCTTTTACAGCCACAGCACAGAGATTCACCGAGCGAACGCTCGTCATAATAAGAGTCCCTTCAGAAATCCTGCATGAAAATCCAGCTTCTTGCCTTGCCTTGTGTATTTAGGGGGAAGGAGATTTCCAGTAAAGCCTTTTAGAGGATTTTGCGAGTTAGGTCCGGTGAAGATGTCTCTCTTTTCTGTAATCGGCTCAATTATTGTGTTCTTGTCTATCGGTGGACATTCAGAAATGCTGAAATCAGCTACGCCTTTAATAAAGTAAACCATGTCCTCTGCACTCGTTTGTCTTTGCTTTTACTTTATTTAATTTTGTGTTAGGTGGAGTTCAGTCTCCTCTGAAACCAACGACATTGGAAAATTTGGAAAACGACACTGGAAAATTTTTTAATGAACGTTAGTAAACTATTCAGTTCACCTCCCAGTTCACAACGAACCTGCTGCAAAACCAGCCACTGTGAATTCACTGTTTTGTGATGTCACAAACACACATTTGCAGATATCTACCTATCCAGCCTCCAGCAGCCCCGACCACACAATATACAACAGCCAATCAGAACACAAACCATTTACATAGTAAAATATTGGTACGAAATAGAGATTTAATCATGTTTCTAAAAGAAAAACCATAACCACAAACATCACGAGTGAAATTGAAGGGAAAATGGGTTTGAGCCTCTTCTGTCGGTGGTTTTTAACTGTAGGCTGTAAATCAGCACTGGGGTTAAAATAAACAACTTAAAGGGACAGACACCAGTCAGCAGTCATAACATAAAACCCCCAGACTAATAGTGCAGGTGGGCGGGGGGGGGGGGTGTCATCCTGCTGAAAGAGGAACAGCCATCAGGGACAGTGTCTCCATGGAGGGGGAACTCTGTCTGGGGTATGTAGGTGTTAAAGGAACATCGACATGAATGTAGGACCCAGAGTTCTCCAGCAGAACATTACCCAGAGCATCAAACCATTCCACCACCTCACCTTCTCCATTTAGAGCATCCCGGTCCATCTCTTCCCCAGGTAAGAGACACACACACAACCACCCAACCAAGATGAAGAAAAACATGATGCATCCTCCATCTCTCCATGGTCCAGTTCTGGTGTTCACTGTAGATCCTGTGGACGAGGGTAAGCATAGGCTACGCAGCCCCACACCCAGCAGGGGGCGCTGCACTGTGTGTTCTGACCCTTTTCAGAGCAGCAGGATCTTCTTCAGCAGTTTGTTCTCCAGCAGATCTTTAGGATCTAACCTGCTGTTTTGGGGTTCTCTGACTTTGGATCTTGTTTAAGTCGCTCTGGTCCTATATTAGGTCAATTTTTTCCTGCCATCAACACATCGACCTCGAGAACGGACTGTACATCACATTACCTCCCAGGTTCCATTATTACAGGATCAATGTTGTTCACTTTCAGACTCTGATGGTCAGATCATCTCTAAAACAGCAGGTCTTACTGATGTGCTCTAGGGGAAGTAAATGTTTCATCACTACATGGGAAGAGGAACCTTTTTATTTACTGTCTGCACAAAAACACCAACAGAGACACAAACTAATAGCTGGGAAGTGATGAAGCTCCAGCTCCACTGTCTGTATGCGGTGGAGATAAATTTCAGTGGGAGTTTCTATGATTCAAACTAATTTATCTTTAACTCTGAGAGAAACGTGAAGGAGATCCAGGACGTCACTAACAAGTTCGCTGGTTCTCATCACACGGATAAAGAACGCAGAGAAAACATTCAACACTCAAACAAAATAAGTAACTTAAAATAACGTTCACCAATCAGCCATAACATTAACACCTGACTGATCAGGATTTAGAGCCTTCACCAGGGAATTCTTAAAAGAGCTTTTAAAATAGTTAAAATATTAATGGATGTTTCATTACTTTTTGTCTCTAAAATGTATAATGTTACTGAACCACCATCTGAAAACCCTTTAAAGTGTTCTATTCATGTCTGAAAACACAGCAGTGCTGTAGAGGAGCCGCAACAGAAGGTTCTTTAAATGAGATCACGTGAGCTTTTAGTGATTAAAGGGGAGATATTCTCCAAAACCCACTTTAGTTCTAGTTCTGTGTGTGTGTGTGTGTGTGTGTGAGCGAGAGAGAGTATATGAGTGTGTGAGTGAGAGTATGAGTGTATGTATGTATGTGTGTGTGTGAGTGAGTGAGTGAGAGTATGTGTGTGTGTGTGTGAGTGAGAGTATGTATGTATGTGTGTGTGAGTATATGAGTGTATGTATGTATATGTGTGTGAGTATATGAGTGTATGTATGTATGTATATGTGTGTGTAAGTGAGAGAGAATCAGAATCAGAAAACTTTATTTATCCCGGGGGAAATTGTTCAATCTCACTCACACACACATACACATACATACACTCATATACTCACACACACATACACGTACATTCATGAGTGTATGCATGTATGTGTGAGTGTGAGTAAGAGTATGAGTGTGTGTATGTGTGTGTGTGCGAGTGAGAGTATGAGTGTGTGTGTGAGTGAGCGTATGAGTGTGTGTGTGTGTGTGAGTATATGAGTGTATGTATGTATGAGTGTGTGTGAGAGAGAGAGTATATGAGTGTATGTATGTGTGTGTGTGCGTGTGGTTTCTCCAGAGGAAACCAGTGTGGCGCAGGTTGGTTCTCTGCGTGCTCCAGTTCTCTTATCTTCTCTGCAGTTGTTTGAAGGGTTTTTGTTGTGCTGTGTGTCAGTGTGGATACAGCACAGTGATCCGGCTTCACACACCGCCACACAAAAACCTCCAGGACCTCATGGTGGTGCTAGATACAGCAGAACCATAGGCAAGGAAGAACGGGTGTGGATAATCCAGTGGCAAAAATGTAAACGTTTGAAATCATGTGTCCTATTAAAATTGCATTATTTTTATTTTTAACAGTTTTGGTGTTTGGTTGCAGTTACACTTGCTGGTGGAATCCATGAGAACGCAGATGGAGAAACACCTTGAGGGAGTATGTGGAACTACTCCCCGTCTGCTCCCATCTCCTCCAGTCTCCTCCCATCTCCTACAGTCTCCTTCAATCTCCTCCCTGTCTCCTCCATGTCTCCTCCCGTCACCTCCCAATCTCCTCCCTGTCTCCTCCATGTCTCTTCCCGTCTACTCCAGTCACCTCCCCATCTGTGTGCTTATAGAATCAGTGTGCTTATAGAATCTGCCTGCTTTTGTGACTTATCTGGTAAGGCTTGCTTAAATTTTAGTGGGTTATTTAACTGTGCTGCTAGCTTGTGCATAGAGGCTATATTGAAGTGTGTACTGTGAGGTGTCAGGCGTACCCCGCCTTCGCCCATTGCAGCTGGGATAGGCTCCAGCCCCCCCCCGACCCTGAATGCAGGAATAAGGGGTAGATAATGGATGGATGGATGGATATATATAATCCACCCACCCAACTCTTACTATTCCTCCCAGACATTGGTACATGTAGAAAGCAGTGAAACATTGTAATTTCACAATGCAAAAATACAACAGTGTGCACTGTGTAAATGTTATAATGCACTGTGGATAACAGACATTCTTTTAGGATACAATGCAGTGCTGTTGTTTGAACATCAAACTTTGTAAACAACCAACCAATCAGAAAGACGTGCAGCACAGTCATCTCCACAGTCCTCCTGCCCCCCCACCCCAACTGAAGTCTCATTAATTGATTATGCAACACCACGAATGCCATCATTTTTCTTCATTCAAATTTTGTTCAAATACAATGGGAATATTATCGTATTACACATAAATATGATAAATACAATGGGTTGTGGTTACTGGTGTATCTGAAATAAATCTGTACAAACTTCATCAGCATTCATGGATGCTTTTAAACCTGTTGTCCTTACTGCCCTTACTGCCCAGAGCTCAATAATGATAAAAGAAGAGAAGCCAAGCAATTTTTGACCTTTTTCAAATCTATTCAAGAGGGCACCAAATTTCTTCACATTGCTGACCGGAGTAGTTCATTTGCATTCCTTATTGTCCGCAGTGTGTAAGAGTTTGAATTAATTCATATAATGCGGAATTGGCATGCAAATGATTTTTGTGCAGGTTGTGATTTTACATCCAAAACCGTTATGTTCAGTAGGCAGATGTGTACTTAATTGTTCTGCATATGCTGCTGGTGGTGGTGGTGGGTTGTGTGTGTGTGTGTGTGTGTGTGTGTGTGTGTGTGTGTGTGGTGCCCAAACTTTAGTCAACAGAAGTGTGTCAAGTTTAGAATGGGTTGAATGAGAACTGCAGCTGCATGTGCAGGGGTGAACTATATACTTTTTAATGCTGAAAAACATTAGAAACGGCAACAAAAACATTAACTAACACTATGTGAGGTCACAGTGGGTCAGAAAACTACTAACACCCAGACAGGGATGTAAATACACAAAGCTAAACCCAGAACACCTGTGACAGGGTTACAAACAAACAGGTGAACACATTCAACAGGAGGGCAAGACAGGGACAGAGCTTAGGATGAGCACAGAACGCACGTGTCGTATGTAAACAAAGACATGGCATGACTGAGGAAGATGGAGTGAGCTGTTAACAGTGTTAAAAAAATCTATAGAATTATTTTATACATCCTTAAATGATCATTGTAAAGCTAACAGGAGGAAATTCTACACGGTATAGATTAGCATCTGTTTACATAAGGGATGTGCATATTGTGTTCACTGTAAAGGGTTAAATAATATATAAATATGGACCTCCTCATTATAGTTAAGTGAATCTTGGTAGTGTGACAGTCCTGGTTTAACTGAGCTCTCTGGTGATGTTCTGATGTGTCTCTCAGCTGGATTAGAGTGGTCTTGGATTTTGATGTATGTGTTCTGTACTAAGGTGCTGTAGCCTCAGGCCTGGAGTCACACTCAGAAGTAACGGCTCAGTGAGCAGTTCGCTGCGTGTGTGTGTGTGAGTTATCCTCACTGAACCACACGCATGCACACACTTTACAGAGCTATACTGAACTCTGAGGTCTCTGAGGTTTTTCTTTCTTTTACTCCTTTCTTTCTTTCCTCTCTCTTATATTGCTTTCTTCCTCTCCTCTCTCAGTAAACTTTATTTCAGCACAAGTTCACTGTTCGCAGCATAATTGCAAGTTGCCTTTTCATTACTGGGCTGTGAATAGTAATTAATCCAGACCTACAGAAATATGGTTTGTGCACATTAAGACTCTTTCAGTTATGTTCATATGTTCATAATGCCTCAGTTAACATTTCTATATCATTTCCTCAAGGCCTCCTATCTAGCCTCATGTTTATTTCATGAGCGTTGCTCTTTCCCTCACGATTTAGCTCATCGCTGAGTGCAAACACTGGATATTGATGAGGGGGTCATTGTATGGGTAATTTTAGCCGAGGCGTGTTTTCAGATTTTTCAATATTCCGTCTTTAGATTCATTTGAAAGATCTCACAGACATCACGATAATTAGAATTTCTTTCCTGCCCACTCTAGAGAGAGTTGGTGGGGCGGGGGGTACAAAATATTTAATTTCCTTTAGAGCTGATTTACAATTGCTAAAGCTTGTTCTGCAGGGACTGAATATGTGAACACATTAAGTGTTTTTGAGAACCGTACTATTACTTGATTGCAAAATCCCCCACACATTTGTGGAATCCGCAGATATCCTCCACATTTTTTTTGGCTTTTATGGTGTCTGGGCCTGGTCTGCCACATCCCTCGTCCTCATGGTGTTTGAGCGCGGTGCTTAGCAAGGCCATCAGCATTCAGACATCGGAATCGAATGAGTCCAAACATAAACAACCATCACAAGGATGAGGGATGTGGAGGATGTCACGGCTTTTTTTGTGGCAACATATAATTTTTCAAGCATTTTAGTGCTAAATTATTTAGGAAAATATAGTTTACACATTTTTAAACATATATTAACATAAAGTCAGCTGCATTTTGACATGTATTATAACTATATATTTTTTGGTACTGTCCAGAAAGCACAAAGAAAGCGTCTTGGGATGGTGAAATACCTTTGTACTCAGAGGTGGGAAGTTTGAAAGAAGCCAATCTGAGAATATTTATTTCTCCTTGCTGCTGATTGGCTGCTGCTGGCAGCTGTGGTCCAAAATTTCTTCCATGAAGTGTCTCGAATGTTCTCATGTTTTTTGTTTTGTTCTTCTTAAAAGTTAAACTAATTTATTACTATATTTAGCTCATGTAGGCATTTTTTGACCACACCACAAATTGCCGTTTTTTTACTATTTGCGGTTGCTCTTTGAATGTAACCCCCACGAATGTCGGAGGTTTACTATATAAGCGTATGAAATTTAGTGTGTGGATTTTTGTGTGTATAAATGTTAGTGTGTAAGCAGATTTAATTCCTATAGTTATTTACTTTTTATTGTATTATTTTATTTGTTTAATCCTTTCCATTATGTAACAATCATGGACTTAATTTCTTTTTACTTTTTTTTTTTTTACACAGCTCCTTTTACACATGTCAACATCAAACCCATGATGGTTACATAAGTAATAGCTTTACATCAAATGGGCAAAATTAAGTAACAGTACATTTCAGTGACTAACATCTAATCCAAAGACAATTCTGTTCCAATGAAAAGTGAATAAATTGCACTTTTTTTGCTCCCTCAGCAGCTGACTTTAATGTGGTTGTGCATATGCTGACTTTGCTCTTTGTGATTGGATGGAAATGTGTGTCAGAACGGAATCAAACTCAATCAGCATCTTTTTCTGTCATTATAGCCAAGCAAATACACTAATACTTACACATACAGTAATGTATACAAATACAATCAAATTCACTAATGTGATCACTACACACGTGTGTTTCCTCCAAATCTGAGAGCTGTGTTGAGCTCATGTGTGAGGGAGGGCAGTGTGCGGCTGTGTTGGGTGTGAACATTTTCTGGGAGCTGAAATTGCCGTGTTTGTTGTTTTTGTATGTATTTATACATATTATTGCATTAGCTATGTTTTAATGTCAAACAAATATCGAATTAGATTAATTCAGTCTATGGCACGCATTTCCATCCAATCAAATAGAGCTGAGTCAACAGGTGCAGCTCCACATTAAATTTGAAATTGCACAGTTTTGCTCCATCAGCAAAGTTAATTCCCTTTTCAGTGAAACAGGTTTGTCTGGATTAGAGTAACCAGATTTTATTCACTGAAACGTACTCTCATTCAGTCCTGATCATTGTATGTGTGGCTGTGTTGAGTGTGAACAGAGCTCCGAGCTGAAGTTGTTGCGGCGGTCAGACGCTAGGAGCTGTCCGTGGTGCTGAAGTTGTTGCGGCGGTCAGACGCTAGGAGCTGTCCGTGGTGCTGAAGTCCTACTGCTGCTGCTCGAGACTGCGAGCTCCGCGCGCGCTGCGATTCAACTCTCTCACAGCTTTCCATCTCTCATTCCCCTTTACAGAGCTGATCAGAGCCCACCCCTGCACCCTCCTCCCCCACACGCCTGACTGCCTTCCCGCCCCCTCCAACACACGCGCACACGCACACGCCCGCGCGCCTGTGTACGGAGGGGTCCCACGGCAAGTGTTTTCTGCTCGCATTGGCGCGTCGCTCGCGCAGCTCTGGAAAGTGGGTTTTAGTGCGTGAGTGTGCACCGGGCTCTCGCTGGCGGAGAGAACGGCACGAGGACGAACATGATGAGCGTGGCGCTGGCCGTGCTCGCGCTGGTGGTCGCGGCGCGCGAAGAAGGTAAGCGTTTCGTTCATTCAGCTTTATTCTCGTCCTCGCGCTGCTCACTGACAGTCAGTGCACGCGGATGTGATGGTGCTCCTTTGTGTTCAGGTTTGTGCTCGAGATCCACGCAGCCGTGCTGCTGACTGTGATGTGAAAGGTGGTCTCCGGTCACTGAGCTAGAGGGGCTTCCTACACACAGACTCTAGAGTGGTCGGTTCAAATCGCACGAGACCCTTAAACCCAAAACAAATCACTGTGCTCTTTTCTCTGGAGTGGATGCGGTGAATGAGCGGTGTCCTTGATTTTGGTGTTTTTCTGTCTAAACCAGGGTCAAACTTAGAGCTGCATGTGGGACCTGACTTCTGACTCCCCAAAGTTTAGCGGCCACGTTCTAAATGAATGCTGAATGATTTAATTATGTGCAACATCTTATTATGTACAATAGTCTTACTGGTGTCCTATATCATGTGAATATCACTAATTATTTCAGTATAACTGACCTCCATTGCAGCAATAACATACTCGTAACTACTATTTGCGTTACAAGAAATTCACTTAAGTGAGTTACTTTTCTACAGTATTAATAGTGTCTCTCCTATTTCTACAGATTTTTCATTGGATTTAATTTGGTTTTATATTTGTATTGTTCTTGTCTCTGTGCAGTTTCCTCTGGGATCAGAAAACTTTTCTGATTCTGATGTTGATCCTTAAATATCTGAGTAATACATTAGGATTTCTACACTGCTGTATGCATGTGTGGCTATCTACATATTTGCCTTGTTACAATGTCATTTTATCATATAGATGCCTGTAGTAAACTACAGTAACTGCCGGAATCTGCTGTAAGATTCCTAACAAAATGCCTTTAGTATTAATGCATTTCCAAGGCATTTATGCTGTTATTTATCATTGTTAACTAGTATGACTTATTGATTTACCTATAGCTCAAACCTTTCCCTGAATGCAGTCAAAACACAGCACTTACTAACAAAAGTGAATGTCCATATTATGTAGGCAACATTCAGAAACATGTAACTTTTATGATTCAGCATAAGTGCGTATATCTGTGGCACAATCAGTGTGTTTATTATTAAGTGCCCCCTAATCTCTTACATAATTTCTTCAAAAGCACCCAGACTTGATTGTTACATTGCATTTAATTTAATAATAATAATTATTGTTGTTGTTATTATTGTTATTAATAAGAAATATTTAACATTGCTTGTATAGACTTACATATGCATTTATTTTTTATATTATAAAAGGTATGTGTACTTGTATTACAGCCGTAGTCTAGTTACACTCAGTAACCCATATTAACGGCCCAGACATAGCTTTGCATACTCATAGGCTGAGTTAATATCCTGCGTAAGTGTTTCTGCTTGGGCTCTTTGATAGTGTAATGAGATTTTTATTTATGAGCACTGCTTTAGCTTTTTATGAATTGAAGAGACTATTTAATTCAACATTTAAATGTGCATTAATAATAAGTGAATAATAAGTGTCCAGATAACACTTCTTGGTCTCAGTTGTGAAAGCTGCTTCACTGAGAACATAACATTCGGAAAGGACGGATAAAGCTGAAATGCATGTAACTGTGTTTGAAATGGATAGTAGCTAGTATTTTGGTTGGTTAGTTAAATTGGTTAAGTTGGATGGTTAGTTAGGAGTTGTGCTTTTTTGACCTGCTCCTCTGGCTGGACTTGCCTGGAGCAGACTCAGAGAGTGTGTGAAGCCTGGCAGCCCGGCACCAGCCCGGCACCAACTTTGCCTAAAGGTGACCTGCAGTCATGCCATTGTGTTTAGTGCAAATGTTGCAGGCTAACACATTCATAGTAGGCTCAGTCACCTTCATTGCGATGCGCAATGGCTCCAGTGCTGCACTCCACCTCCGTTTTACCTTGAAAAGCACTCTGACTAATGCACAGCTCCATCAATCCTCACCTTACACTGAGAGGCAGCTAAAAGCGGGATATGCCGAACACAAATGGATGACACTGTGGATAACGCAGAAGGAACAGAGAAAGGTCAATGGGCAGATTTCCTTGGATCCGAATATTCCCGGCATGATGAGGACACACACACACACACACACACACACACACACACACACACACACACACACACACACACACACACACACACACACACAGAGAGACACTCAATATTTTGTAGCTTACAAGGCAGCACTGTATTTAGATGTGGCAGCCCTACACTCCCAGCAGCAAACAGCTGTCATTTACTCCCTGCTTTTGCTAAATGCTATCCAGTGCTGTTAGAACTGTGGATATTTCCAAGAACTGTTTAAAAATGTTCTTTAAAGAATCATATATGAGACGGTACCCACAGAAGCTTTGGGTTGGGTGAAGAACCAGGTGTTCATGAGTTTGCATGGTTCAGTACTTCTCTGCATGTATGTGTGTGTGAGAGGGAGAGAGAGATTCTGTCAGCAATGCCATATTAGACCATTTTAGTTCCATTAAAATGTCTTTATTTGTGTAAATAAATACAATAAATTAATTGATAGCCAACAGGTTTCTGAAACCCTTATTGTAATTTATCCTAGAGAAAATTGCTTACATTTGCCAGCTGGATGAAATTTTAGATTAATTGATTCATGAATTAATAATAATAATAATACTGCTCAGCTAATAAAAGCGACTGCGTTCTCGTCTGCAAAGCATTCAGATTGTAGATATACAGATATAGTATTTTAAAGTGTAGAGGTTGAATTTAAGCCTTTAGATTTTGCCTTTACTAAAGAGTCTCTGAGGACCTTTGGTCAGCTCTGAAGCCTTTCTGACTGATGCTAAGCATCAAACTACTTTGGTGTAAAATGATGGTTCTTGTTGTACTTACATTAAAAATACAGTCCCTTCTGTTGCCCGTATAGCCTTCTGTAAACAGAATGCCCTGGTTGACGCTGATTGAGAGAGCGCTGACTATCTAAGGTTGCTGTTCTCCTCTCTGGCCATGAGGTGAGTAAATCCCGAACTCCAGCGGCTCCCGTGAAGGGATCCCTGGGGGTCGCTGTGATTATGGCAGTGTCAGAAGCGGCTGACATATCGTTCCCCCACTGCTCTTGGGCAGACCTAGCAGCCGGCTCCGGCCGCGCCTACAGAGAAGCAACCCTGCAGAGGTTAAACCCCACCGCCTGACTCTATTATCCTACCCACATCCCCCTGCACTGCCCTGCCTGTCAGCATCCAGCTTCTCCAATCCAGTCCATCAGCGCTCTCGTCTCCAGGCCAAAGGCAGGAGGCAGCGGGGGTCTGCCTGACCTTCTGACCCTCTCGCACAGTGGATTTTCTCTTCTTCCGAGAGACTGTGGACTTGAGTCTTGTTCATTTCACAATGGTTACAGCTCAGGTGAATTAAGATTTGATATTCAGCATCTTTTTACCAGTGTAGTGCTCTTGCTTCTGAAGTGTGCAGAATGAAATTATCAAGGGCTTCTTCTGGACCTGCTGCCTTTTTTTACAATATGTTTATCAGTATATTGTGAAAAAGTATAGAAACATTAAATGTAGTGTCAAACTGGGGGAGGGTGGTTTTGTGTTTGAGTTGGCGTTAATCTATATCTCATATTAGAGTAATTATGATTAATAAATGTTAATAAAGGTTAATAAATTAAGTAGTGATGTAACATTATCACTGTATTTGTTAACCCTTTCCAAATCTCTCATCTTTTGGATATGCTTTATATTTATCCTCCAGAACCTGGCTTCCTAACTAATTAAAAAAAAAAATTGATATTTAATAATCTGACCGGAGAGGAATTATTTTGTATATGCTTTTGTTTACCAAAATAACAATTCATTTTTACCTGGCTGTTTTCTATCACTGTCCACTAGGGCTGTTTTTACTCCTGTGTCTTTAAGACTGACCTTTATAAATGTCAATAACTTTATTTGAATGGCCGTGGCTAAACTGCTGCATGCTGAATATAATATGTGGGTATATGTAAATGCGTTGGTTTTCAGGACATCACAAACACCATGCATTCAAAAGAGGCAGCCCTTGCAGCTTAATGTCCATTTGGAATTGGGAGTAAATGTTGCATTTTTTAATTATTTACAATATTTACACTCTACAATGAAATCTTTCATTTTACAGAACATTAAGCCAACCATGATATGAGCCCTTTCAAGCCTATTTTTGAATATATTTACTCATTAATATATATTACATTTATATATATTGAGAATACAACTTGTTTATTTTACGTTTTGAAATGTTTCAGCCATAACCTGTAGTCCATATATTTTAGGAAATTCAGTCTGATTAGAATATAAGGAGCATAAAACGATCAGCTGGGAGAGAAATGGCTGCGGCCAGGCCGACTCCCCGCTGGCAGTGAGGCCGGCCTGCTGGGACATGTAGGACAGCCGTAGCGCTCACATGCGTTTCAACACTCATTTCTTTCTTCCAAACGACTGAACGTCCTTCCCCTACTTTTGCCCGACTGCTGCGGATGATAAAGCACCAAACCCACCTAAATACATTCAGTTCCCTTGTGGGTGATCTGTGGAGATGTCTTCAATGATCGATTACTCTATCCGTCATCAAGAGGCTTTATTAAGGAGGGAAAAAAGGTGAGGAGAGACATGAAGGGAGAGAGATGAGTCTGAAACTCTTTGCCTGATTGAACTTGTTGTCGCTGTTTGAATGGATATTGGCTGGAGCTGAATAAAGCTGTGGTGAAGCAGAGGATCTAATTATAAAACATGTTTTAAAAGCCCCCCCACTCTAGCCTCTATGTCTGCACTTGACCTGGATATGCCACAGTCTGTGTTCTCTTCCAATTATTCGGGTTGCTACTGTCTCATGTGACTTTATACGCACGCAAGCATATACACACACACACACACACACACAGGCACACGCTGACAAAGGCATCCTAATTGAATGTGGAAAAAATCATAGCTTTGTGTCTATTTTGGCTGCTTTCCTCATTAATGTATTATAAAAATAACAGACGCCGTGGTCCCTAACAGGCTTTAACACTATGTGGGTGGATGTTTATTTATTTATTTTTTTATTTATTTCATCCATCTCTGACTGAGGCAGGGTGTGAGGCTGCTTTATGTGCTTCCCCTGCCCCCATCCCCACCATAACTCAGCAACCTCCAGCCTCTAAATCACAGCTAAAGCGCGTCGTAACGTCACGGCTTACGACTCAATTTAATCTCATCCTCATCCTGAAAGCGAATTGGTTGAAGGTGGTGATGAGGGCATGTTTTTTAGGGATTAAATCTGTTCTTAAACAAATCTGGAGCGCTCTTGGTTAATCAACTTCTCCTGACCTCGTGGTCGAGTTCGACCGGGTGTGCGTAGTAGAGATGCACAGATCATGATTTTTTTTCCAGCTCATTCCTATTTCTGTACAGGCAGATTGGCCTACAGGCGATTCTTCAAGCCAATTTTTATTTATTCTTTTTTTTCTTTACCCAAAATTCACTCTGTGTGGGCTGAACGAACATGAGACGCACCGGCACACTTCCAAAGCTTTCTGTTTGCCAAAGTTGCAATATTTATAGCATTAGATTACATTTTTTTATTTCATTCCTTTTTAAATAACGTGAATCAAAGTGCTCCATTAGAAGTAACTGGCTATTTATCACATGCATAATTATGCTGCGACATTCAATGTAGATGAGGCAGCAGCATTTAAATACAGTGTGAGTGCCCTTTCTTGGCCCACAATGGTGACATGAAGATAAGATGACAAAAATGTGTTTGCCCTTTGAATGTGGGGAGCAAATATTTGCCTATTCTGAATGTGCGTTATTAATGCATAGTTACAATACAGATTTAATGTTGCAGGATAAGAGAAGGCACAGCTTTTGTATCACAAAACGGTTGTCTGTTGGTTACAATTAATTTAATTTAGTTCAGTTTCTTTTAGAGGAGCAGTTTGATTCCTGTTGAATGTAAAGGCGCAATATCAGAAACATTGCCAGCAGAGTTGGACAAAGTACTCACATTCATTACTTAAGTGAAAGTACAGATACCACTGGTCACATGTTACTCTTATTGGCGCAGCTGGTAGCCTAGTGGTTAGGGCATTCGCCCTGCGACCAAAAAGTCCAGCTAGGCGCTGCTGAGGTACCCTGAGCAAGGTGCCGTCCCACACACTGCTCCCCGGGCGCTGTGTTCCTGCTGCCCCCTGCTTCACTTGGTGAATGGGTTAAATGCAGAG
>JBBPDB010000001.1:19178900-19194705 GCA_037974465.1 Brachypetersius altus
AGAGAGAGAGAGAGAGAGAGAGAGAGAGAGAGAGAGATAGAGAGAGAAAGAGAGAGAGAGAGAGAGAGAGAGAGAGAAAGAGAGGCAGAGAGACAGGCAGAGAGAGAGAGAGAGAGAGAGAGAGAGAGAGAAAGAGAGGCAGAGAGACAGACAGAGAGAGAGAGAAAGAGAGAGAGAGAGAGAGAGAGAGAAAGAAAAAGAGAAAGAGAGGCAAAGAGACAGACAGTGACAGAGACGCACAGACGGTTGTTGTTTAAATGAAAACTCAAAAATCCTTGTGCCTTAAATGAAGAAATCCAACTCAAGTGCTCCTGGATAGAGTCCAGCTGTGCAAGTAAGGTGGTGTTTATTTCAAAAACGACTAAGAACTGAAGAAAATCTGTTTTTTATTTATCCAAGAAAGACAGGTAAACTTGTTATTAGGTACCTAGCAACCCAGCCTAGGTCTAATTAATGCTCCTTACCAACTCCTGGGTTTCCTATGCACCTAAATACCTCACCTTGACATCACACACCCATGCCCAGAGCTGCGTACCCCTAGTACTCGGGCGATAAGCTCCGTTGTGGATGTAACTGAGATGGCCCAGACGTGACACCAGCAGTTCTATAAAACACCGCTTATATTTCAGCAAGCTTTGAATCCATCATATCAGTTCTAAACTATGAAGTAAGCAGCCGCTTAATGAAAAAAGTCTTATTTCTAGCCGAAATGAAGTCTCCAGATACTACCTGGAGTGGCACATTCGGCTCACTGGGCTTTCATTGTTTCCGTGGTGACATGCTCATACGAGCACTCTGATCTCTGATCTCCATGGCAACAGCAGGGCTTTTTAAATAAAGTTAATTGAGAGAGTGATGGGGAGTTGATGGCGTGCTTCGGGGCTACTAGAACGTCTGGGAAGCACTAATGTCATTATCAAACACTCACCGTGACACATCGAGTGCAGAAAACATGACAGAACACTCGGGCGGGCCCATGCCTCAGAGTGCAGGTGGAAAAATGACCGAACGAGAGGCTAAGAGACAGCAGGTGCGAAAAACAGCCTCGTGCTTCACCTCTTTCACACAGTAGATGGATGCTCTTCAGGCGTCCAAAACATGAATAAAATACATAACAACTGATGGATTGTTTTCTATATGCATTCTATAGTAAGTGTGAATTCCCACATGTAAGTTACTGTTGTAGCCCTGTGCTAAATGCTCATATAATTGTGTTTGAATTGTTTGTTTTCTGTATTTTATTTTAATTTTAAATGTTTCTTTTCTGTATTTTGGTTAAAAGTGTATGGTGACCTGTGTATCAGAATCGGTGATGAAGGAGAGGAATGATGTTGGAGGAGAGGAGCAGACGGCTAGTCTGAGCTCGTGGTAGAGAAACTGAAAATTACATCGTTATTATTCACATCTAGCCTTTAGAAGTGGAGTTTAACTGGTATAAGTTAGTCGGACTGATGACTGCTATACTGGTGAATGAGTGTGTGAGTTTTGTTGTGTTTAAGTCGCCGAGAGAGTCCGCCTCGAAGACACAGAGTGTCTTAGTGTTTCAGGCACAGACTCAGTTAACAGCGTCCTCCATCAGAAAGGACTTAGACTGAGTTCGCGGGACGACAGTGAATTCGCCGTTCGTCTGGACAAGGCGGACGGAACAGAAATCCGGCGCCAGCGAGAGTCAGCATGCACACGTTTTTCATCTGAATTCCAGGTAGCCTACACTGGTTCTCCATTTGTTTGCTTTTGGAACACAGCGGCCATTTGGTGTTTGGTTTCACCGCACCTGAGCATCATTAACAGGCCTGTAACGAGGGTTTAGGAAACATTTTAGTCTATTTGTCCGGCATAGGACCTTTCTATAAATAATGAGTGAACTCATTGGGGGTAGCTCAGGGGTGGAGGTAGCTCAGTGGGTAGTATACCTGTCTCTGGACCAAGAGGTCATGGGTTCGAATCCTACCTTCAGCAAAACCACCTGGGAGACTGCCCCCTGTAGGTAGGGAATGGAAGTTGCTTTAGATAAAAGCATTTGATAAATACCATAAATGCAATGTAATGATCTGATGTTTGAAACATGTTGAACAGTAAAGCTCTTTAATATTTTTGTGGTGGACATTCTGATTTATTAGGAGATATCATTGGTATAAGCTACTAGAACATAGGCTAAAATCCGACATAGATATCGCTAAATTATAGGAACTCAGGGCACCCCATAGAGAGATTAAAAGTTCATTGTAAATGGTTTGCCATTGCAAATTTACCATTAACACCTAATTTTAGTAACATAATACGGATCAGGTTTTTTTTATTCTGAGACTTTTAAACCCAGTTTTGCTATATTATATTACATCTGGATGGAGGGACAATTTGTGACAGACAATTTGTAAGAGACAGATGACAGATAGAACACAGCATACTGATTATATGTGGAAAATAATACTTTGACTAATAAAAATCAGTATTGAAACATTATTCAACGACGTATCTGACACTCACCGAGAAAAAGCTTTAAGCTCAGTTTTCCAAAATGGTCTTCTGTTTAGGATGAGCAGGCATATCTCAAAGTCATGACCATAGACAATGCATTTTGGGCCCACTCATAAACATGCAAATACACTCTACTGTGTATCCTGTTCAAGCTCCAGTGCGATAAGCACAGTGGTCATTGCCCATTTCCTATTTACTCTGAACTATACATTGCTTGTGTCAGCACCAGCTGGCTTTGCCATTCCACCACGATCTCCAATAAACCATTATCCCTTGCAGAGCATTAAATCTTTGAATTAAATAAATGAGGCTGTATCTTAAGCTTGCGTTTAATCTATGGCTTGCATTTTCAGCTGACAAAGGCCATCCCCTTTAGCGATCTCTCTAAAATCTCTCAAAAAATGGACGACTTCTCCTTGGATTTGACATGGAGCATTGTTTGGATTTCACAAGGCCTGGTGTGACTGATTTTGAAAATTGGAGAAAAATATTTTAAAATCTGGAACCAAGGGCCCGTGCAACTCACATAATTCCCAGCAGTCAAGACATACTGACTGTCCACTCAATGCAGTTGTAATCGGATTAAGCATTTTAACATTTCTGAAAATATTTGAATTTTTCTGCACAAAGTATCTTTCATCACTGTTGCCATGTGTTATTAGTCTGTGCGAGTTCAGTTGGTGTTGGCAGCTTTTCTAGGACTGATGTATGTGACGATGTTCTGCGGAGCACTGAATCTCCTCTGATTAAACACTCTTTCATTAGCGCGCCACAATATGCTAGCCACTCGAAAAGGCCTTTCTCCTGCCAGCGGCAGCGCAGCACTGCGAGGATTCCTCAGACAGAAGACAGAACCAGCCCTGTTGCTGTGGTAACACGCTCCAGACAAAAACAAAAAAGAAAAAGAGGAAAAAATAGGGAAAACAACAAACACTCAAATTTTCAGAAAGGGTGCACAGAAGACTGTGAGCAAAAATGTTGGTAAAATCATGCTAATTGCTAAACAAAGAAAGATACACAACATGTAAGCATGTATACACATTGCTATGCACAGTGAACAGATCTTATGTAAATGTGTCCAGCATGTGAAGGAAGGGTTCATCAGTTTTTCAGAATCCCATGTTATTTTTTACCTGTATGCTGCAACTGGGAGTGAATTTAGCCTATTTTCATTATGCGTTAGTCATATGGAAATGTACACAGGCTGGTACACATATAGGAGCAACATTGATGCCTTTAATTTGGTCATAGTAATCTTTTTTTCATCATAAACTTTAACGCACAACATTTCAAGACAGAATTCACTCCAGCCAAAATCATACTCTTATCTATGAGAAAAATCTGAAATTGTCTTCCTCCCTTGATTATCCTCAGCTGTCCCTGATCAGGGGAGGAGCACATGTGTTTTATGTCTCAGACAGAAGCTCCACCTCTCCATCGTATATAAACTATGTAGCTCTAGTACGTTTTCTTACAGTAAAAGTTGTGACTGTATCTACTTTGACTAAACATAACTGTGACTGTATCTAACTGAACCTAGTGGCCTCTCTGGGGCCACTTTGCTCCACAAATGTGTTTTCCACTTGAGCCACACCAAACCTTTCTTAACATGTGCATCCAAACAGCTGGTTAACATGTCTATGACCGCCAGACCCTGCGTCACTAGGGGCCGTTAGTGGGTGTGACCTAATCTCTGTTCATTATTGTCTGACTTCTTATTGGTCCTCTGTTCAGTCACTGTTGTCTTTAAGCAGGTTAAGCTTCAGTTGTGTGTGTGACCCTCCCTTTAACAGGGTCTATGTCCTCCTCTATTATTCTAGTTTCTCATGTCTGGCCCTCGTATTAAGTTTTTAATCAATCATCACTCATGGAAGTCTCCACTTTCTTACCTGGACATAGCCATTTTGTGACACCCTGCTTCAGATGACATCGAGGACTGACCGCTGCTGAAGCTCCGTGACCTCAGCTTGCTACATGGAACAGGCCCAAAACAACATGGCAGTGAGGAAGACAAGCCCACCCCCAACGACCAGGTGCTCTGAGCATGGCTGCAACAAGTAGATGTTCTCACAGACAACTTCAACATTTCTCTGAGCACCCCCACCATTCCAACGTGCTTCAAAACCACCACCATTTTCTTTGCCTCAATAACTATCATTTCATCACACTCACACCCATCATCATGGAGTGCTTCAAGAGACTGGTCATGAGGCACATATCTCTCGCTGGATCCTCTGTAGCTTGCATACTGTCCTAACTGCTCTGCAGATGATGCCATCTCCATCACCCTTCACCTGGCCCTTATCCAAAAAGGACACGTACATGAGAATACTGTTTATAGACTTCAGTTCAGCCTTCAGTACTATCATTCCTCTGCATCTGATTGGTAAGCTGAAACTGTTGGGCTGACACACCTCTCTCTGTAACTGGATCGAGAACTTCCTGACTGGGAGATAACAGTTAGTTGGGATAAGGAGCAATATCTCCACCATGCTCAACACAGGAGACCCCAGGTCTTGCTTTTGACGCTGCTGACCCACAACTGGGCAGCAATGGACAGCTGAAACCACGTCATCAAGTTTGTTGATAACACAACTGTGGTGGGTTAGATCAGCAAGAATGATGAGGGAGCATATAGAGAGGAGGTGCGCCGGCTAACAGACTGGTACAGAACCAACAACCTTTTCCTAAAACAAAAGAGACGATTGTTGGCTTCATGAGGGCGTGGCTTAATCACTATCCACTGAGAATCGACAGCCTCTCAGCAGAGATTGTGCTGAGCACCAAGTTTATTGGGGTTCACATCACGGAGAACCTCACATTGACCCTCAAATCCAGCGTCATCATCAAGAAAGTCCAACAGCATCTCTACTTCCTGTGGAGACTAAGGAGAGGGTACCTTCTACCCCAATCTTCACTGTGTTCTACAAAGGGACCATAGAGAGCATTCTCTTTAGCTGCATCAGTGTCTGGTTTGGGAATTGTAACATTTCAGATTAGACCAAACAGAGGATTGTGAAGACGGCTGAGAAGATCATCATTGTCTCTCTTCTCTATTTCACAGACATTTACTTCACAGGCTGGATCCACAAAGTCACCAGCATTGTGGATGACGCCACTCACCCCTCACACACTCTCTTTCCTCGCTCAGGCCATCAGATTCCTCAACCAGAACTGAAACGTAAACTGTACCTCCAGCCCACAGGTACACCATCAACACACTCATCCCCAAACAACTTTATTACCTCTGTAAATACCCTACTATTTATTACACTGCGCATTCACTGTCCTGCTGCTGGTATATTTGCAAAATCATATGTATTCTGCATTTTTGCACTTTTTTATTCTGCATTTTTTTTTTGTCTTGTGGTGTTCTGTTCTGTTTGTGGTGCACCATGGTTCTTGAAGCATGTGCACATCCACATATAAATGACAAAATCTACTTAACTTGAAAAAAAAAGAAACAAAAACTTTTTTGTTTCATCATATTTCCATCATAACTTGAGATTGATTTCATTTTAATTAGCTGATTTCTCACTTCACTGCCACAGTGTTTGTCATTGTGAATATCTTTGAACATAATTTTGCTGACTAGATTAACAACGTATATGAACATATGATAGTACTTCCAGCCGTAGGCACTTTAACTCCAACACACTGTGATGACACAGGCCAGATATCGAGAACAAAAAAAAAAACGTCTACAGCTCCGGAGTCTACACCTAATATATATTCATACTCCAGCTCGAACTATATCCAGCTAATGACCATGTAGGCTATGATGCAAATGAATGTTTAAACACCCACCTCCTCCCGGTACAAGAACCCACATGGCCCAAGGCTGCTCCCCAGTCTGTCAGTAATTAGCACTCAGACTGCACCACTAGGCCAAATACCGCAGCTTTCCTGATGCAGTCTAGCTCTTCAGGCTAGCCCTTTAGCACCAAAGCTAATCCACAGCTGCAGCCGGACAGATAGGCTGGGTGACCTTGGACAAGTACAGGATGATTTACTCATCTTTACACAAACAGGTGATATTTCTTCACCGAGATAGGGCAGAGAGAGGAGGGCATACAGTGAGAAATAGGGGCAGAAAGAAACATGATGTTAGCAGATACAAGTAAAGTGACTGTCAGCATACAAATAGTGCCTGGTGAGGAGAAATGACAATTCTGGAGATTCGTTCACATTCTGTTATTCTGCTTTTCTTTGCTGCTCTACTTTCCACCTAATGTGAGCTGGGTGTGCTCTGTCCACTGCAGTATGGTTTAGTGATTCCCTTCACCTGTAAAGTTACCGGTATGATGTATCTAATAGTGTCATTACATCTAGAGCTATTGGTTAAATTAAATTTTTCATTTTGTCTAAATTTTCTGTGGTTTGATTGATGCAAGTGTCCTAAAAGTGTGGTTGACGTTTGCCCTAATGTGCCACCTGGCTTGGATGAGATGCAGACATTAGAATGTAACTGGCTTCATGGTAAGCAATCATTTTTTGGTGAAAATCGTCGGCCTATTTTTAAACGTGAAGACACACTGAATTCAAATCCCACGTCCTGTGAGCATTTGATCATTCACATAGTCTTGTGTGGCACAGGTACGCTGACTTGTGTTGGTGGAATGTCATCCAGTCTTCAAGCCTTTAGTCACAGTAAGCTTTAATCACTCAATTTCTTGCTCTGTAAACAAACAGAAGACTGAAATATCAGCTCAGTGTGGATTTATTCAAATGTAGAGTTGTAACACTGAATAGCTTATAACGAAAGTGTGAAACACAAGCGTAACTTTAATTATCAAGGAAGATAACCTACACAAAGTATTATTCAGATTTTATTCTTCAGGTTTGTTTGGGCTCTTATAAAGACCTCATGGTCCAAACAGTACAGTAATGATGCACAGGTTGACCAATACCTGGGTTGGGTTCGGCTCATTAACTAACATTTTTGTTTCATTATGAATATATTTGGGCAGGTTGGTTCTTTCGGGTCAGCTGGCTCTTACTTCTTTTGCTTAATTATTGGTATCTATGGTCCAAGCTATAGGTCTGTCACATGCTTCACACGTGATACATACTACTAACATGCTTCAAACAAATCACATCAAACAGTTCTAAATACTTTGTAAGTACTATAGCTGAATGTAGTTGTATGTGGTTTGAGACACTGTCTATGATGGCATTATCATTATTAATGTTTGTGTGTGTGCCAACATGCTTTTGTAAATACTCTTAGTTCATAGGATTTGTAGTGTTAATTAGAGGCCATTCCTTTTTGCTCTGAAATGCCCGTGTTGTCTGTCATCTCTCTGTATAGCGTCCTGTTCTTTCACACTGGTGCTTAGATCTCATTCTAACCCTTTCATTTGGTATGTTCGTTCCTGCTTTGTGTCGACATGCAAAGACCCGTAGTCTTTCATTTAATCCCTTTTAGCACTGTTCACTGCTGTCTTTCAGCATCGCAGTGAAAGAGATGAATCAAACTCTTGACCAGACGTCTACTGCATCTATAACAATCTCCCAGCACAAGCAGGGCCCTTAGCATTGACACTCAAAGCCCTAGTGGAGGTTACAGCCCTGCAACACTCTGCAACTTTTTAACTCATCTGAGAGCAGACCCTCGGGTACTTCAAGGAGCCCTTTGTGTGGTGAGAAACTCATCAGCAAGTCTTTCTCCATTTGGTCATCAGACAGTGATGACCATTTGACAGGTATCCAAGAGGGGCAGGCTTAACAAGTGTGAAAGTGGACAGGAACTTCCATTTACAGTAACCCCTCAGTTTTACGCGGATCAGCATTGACGGATTCAGTCTAACACTGATTTTTTCTGAGAACCGAACTGTATTACTGTCACCAGCCCAGCGGTGGCGGTAACACACTGAAAAGTTGTCAACCACCATAAAAAGAAGAAGAAGAAGAAGAAGCTGCTGCAGCATGTAGCATGACTCCTTTGTGTCTTGTCCTTGTATTTTAGTGTTTTAAACTTTCCCAAGGAACACAGAGCCCGGGGAGTCGTGTGTGGGGACGGTACCTTCCTCAAGGGAACCTCAGAGGTGCTTAGTACTTTTGTGAATCGTACCAACAACTTCATGATCGCAGGTCAAAGGCCCTAACCACGAGGCTACCGACCATAAAACGTAAAGTGTAAAGTGTACAACTGTCCGATGATGCTGAATTAGTGACCGTTCAAAAAGAAGTGGCAGTACTGGCTGGTGTGTATATGAATATATTACCATATATACGATATATATACTACCAGTCAAAGGTTTGGACGCACCTATTCATTCAAAGATTTCCCGATTTCCTATGTTTTTAATATCGGCTACACTGTAGGTTAATATTGAAAACATCACCTGTTGCTCTGATGCAGCTTTGCACACTCTTGGCATTTCACTGAGACCTGGAATGGAGTTTAATTAACAGGAGTTTCTTCCTCAAGAGTTCATTAGTGGAGTTTCTTAATGTGTTTGGGATCATCAGCTGTGAGGGTCGGGTCGGTCCACAGTTAGTGTCCTGTTCCACTACGGTTCTACTGCACATTATGGCCAGAACCACTGAAGAAACACAACAGTCCATCATTCCCTTATTACAGACATTCTTTTTTTTTTGTTTGTTTGTTTCTGCATAATTCCATGTGTTCCTTCATCAATTTGTTTGTTTTCAATATTAATTTACAATGTAGAAAATACTAAAAACTAAGAAAAAGCACTGAATGAGAAGGTGTGTCCAAACCTTTTACTGGAAGTGTAGGTCACAGTGAGGAACAGCTTTGGATGAGGAGGTTGTTGACCTGCTTCTTCATTCTTCTCTTGAAGGATAAAGGAAACTGACGCTGCCAAACTCAAAGAGGAATACAGGAGATTGGTAGATGGACTGAAAGAAGCCAACGTTGCTCGAGAAACTGACGTCTACTTGTCCAATCCAGTGCTGCCAGATGAAGTACTTCAAGGTCTGTTTATGTAATCAGTTATTTGAGATGCATAAGGAGCTTCGCTGCTGCGGTACATGTACACCTCCATGAAACAATAGCCTTCCCATGTTATTTCCTTTACTGGCTGTGGGCCTGCAGAGGCTGTTCCTGGTAGCATCCGCACTGCAGAGCACTTTGTGGGCTTCCTGAAGCGCTTCCTGGAGTACCTGAAGTCTCGGCTGCGCATCCACCACGTGGTGCAAGAGAGTTCACCTCAGTTCCTCAAAGATATCTTCGATAAGGTGTGCATTGACCGCAAGCCCCTCAGGTGAGTGGAACCTGGTGTGTTCTGTTAGATCTCTTCCAGTCTTTTTTGACTGAACCTTTCAGTTCATTTAAACGGGCAGAAAATCCTACATTAATCAGTTGTATGCCTTTGTTGTGATGTCAGAATTCAGCAACACTCAAACCTGCCCTGCTTGTGTTTGTAAATATCTCTTTAAAATAAAGAGTAAATTGTCCCCTGACTTTCGATGAGCATTATGGAGATATGGATCTTTGGCCTCGTTTACACTGTCAGTTAAATGTGACCCAATTCTGACTTTGTGCTCGTATGTGACACAGATCGGATCTGTTCCATCACAGTGTAAACGCATGCATTCGGATATTTTGAGATCGGTTTCAGGACTCGTTCATATGTGGATATAAATCAGATATAAATCAGATCTGTGCCGACTGTCATGTAAACAGGCAGCTTTTCCTAGGCGTTGCGTTCTGTACGTCATTAACTGCGACAATTTAGTACTTCATCACGGTTTAGTGACGTCGTGTGGGAAGTACGTGTGGAAGCGTGCAAACGTCAAACAACAACAAACACAAGGAATGCGGATAAACGTTGACTCAGCAAATCGAAAGTCGGCTCATTCTAAAATTTCAGACCCACTGCTCCTCGCTAAAGCCGCCACAATATTCTCCACCAATCCTGAGGTCTCTCACGCACCCAGGCGCTCCTCTGAACGGTCCAGGCCATAATAACTGAAGCGCAGGCTCCAATAATCGCCCTTTTCCTTCATTTTGCAAATATATCGCAGAGCCAGCATTAAGCATATTTCGCGTTCGTCCATCTTCGCTACTGTAACAACCCTCCTTTGCTACAGCGAGTGTAAACAAGCGAATCGGATTTGGGTCACAATTAAGAACACGTGTAAACAGAAGGTAAAAAAAATCAGATATAGGCAACAAATCAGAATTGAGCATCACGAGCTGCAGTGTAAACGAGCCTTTGAACCAGCTGGGCAGACTGGGTGGGGAGTAAAGAACCCTTGACCAGTGACCCAGATGAGTCAACAGCTCCTAGACAGTTCTTATGGTGGAATGAATATTGAACATAATTTCCTTTGGCCTCAGTAAAGTTTTCTTAAACCGATTCTGAATATACAGGATGGCTATTAATAGTAAAATTAATAATAGTAGTAATAATAGAAATTTTGACTGCTCTGAGCATTGTTAAAATGATAATGCTTCTACTCTAAATATATTTGTGAAGAAGCTGAAAACTTACTTTCATATGGTGCTGTTGAGTTTTTATTTTTTCATTTTTGAGTTTTTAGATCAGAAAACTTCAGTCCCTATTCGGATAGATGCTGGCTGTACAAAGAAGTTGCACTGCAGTGCTAGGAGTTCATCAGTACCATCACGTTTGCACAGTTTTAGAGATCTAATAGCTCTGTATTATACAAGCCTGAATACTTGTGTTACACAGTGTATCTAAAGTTCGTGAAAGAGTTTGATATTCTGTCCTTCAGCATTTTAGACAGAGCAACGATCAATAAAAGATGAAACCCCTGACCTTTTTGACCTCGAATAGGAGTGAACGAGGAATGAAGTATCAAAGGTCATCTATGCTGCTTTCATATTTGTCAGTATAATTGTATTGATCAGCGCTGACTGCAATGTATCAGCCTGACAGCCAATCACAGCTGTAAACTGCTTAGGCTCTTTCTGGGAACATCACACTCAATAAAATCTGTTCAGGCAATGCATCTTTTCAAACAATACCTTTTCCACAGAGAAAAGGAGAGAGAAACGTTGTGTGTAGCCATGGGGGGAAGAGACACTGTGTGTTTTTTTTTCTTCTTAGATATTGTTATTGAATTGTCCTTGAGCGCTTGTGCTTTGGGGATCTTTTTTCCCCCTCTGCTTCAGAGCTCTCTATAATTAGTCTCCCTTGTGAAAAAAAAAGTACAGTCAGATTTTGGAGTCAGAGATTTATTTGTAGTGGAAATATGGCCAGTGAGACAAAGAGCCCATTACCCCCTTCAGTTGCGGCCTCTCTGAATAGATCCTGAACATCATATTGCCTCTCATCAGCATCTTGTTCATCGGTCAGATTCGTATTAGTGCACACTCAGAGTGGGTGCTTTATCACTCTCGTTCCAAAGTGTTTGTGTGCAGTCGTGTTGCTTTCCCAGACTTTCGCATGAGCTGTGGAAACACCAAAATAGTGAGGGGACAAAATAAAGGAAACTCTAGTGAGAGAACTGGTCACGTTTTTAAGTGACTAACTTGCAATTAAGTAACAATGAATGTGTTTTAACTCCGATACTCGTCTGATGAAGAGCATTTTGGCTCAGAAAGTCACAACCGAGTGGTGAGAATGGAAACATTTGGATATTTAGAGTAACAGCTTTGTTGATAGCAGCGTTAATAGACCAGTGTCTATTTCTGACATGTTTGTGCTCATATAGCAACATGTGGGCTCTAGCAGATTGAGTTTTGGACCCACTGAGTTTGATCAGTTTGTTTTTGTTAGAATGTTCCATGTTTAATGTGATATTAGTCCAGATTATAGCTGCTTAGAGAAAGATCAGTTGATCAGAATCTTTTCCCCAGGGACTCTGCTTATGTTATGACTGCACAGACACACAAAGACAAGAACAATATCAAATATAGTCACAATAAAACTTACCAGAACTTGGATGCACTGGATGCCTTATGTAACATGAAGTGTGGTGGAATAACATGTTTTGATTGCTAACACCACAGGGATCAAACTAAAATAATGGCAGTTTTTGCTCAATTTTGTGCACAAATCTATTTATTTGATTATTTTGAATACTAGATATATATGTGCCATAACACATGCACTTGTTTCTTCTTATAAAGTATTTAAGTAACCGTAAATTAAAACGTGCAGAAGCGGGTGTTCTGTATTGTGTGTGTACCAATATTCAGTTAGAAAATCAACAAAACATCACTTTTGCGTCGGACAGGACTGGTTGAACTTTGAGGGTTTTTGGTTAGAACTTTTAAAGTCACTGATACAGTCACAGGCCAAATGTTTCTCTTTTTTTATGTAGCCTCTGCAGATGCATACAGCCAGAATGAACACAGAACTTGAAAATGAAGGACAGAGTAGATCTAGACATTCATATTTCACTTGACTGCTTCATCTACCAAATGTTTCAAGTAGTCATAAAAAGGCAGGGCCCATACATTTTGATTGGCATGCTATCGCTCTTCAGTAATGGAAAGCAAACAGTAATGCCACACTCATTCTGGACTGCGGTGTGTGATATGTGCAGCCTTGTGGAAGTCATACATCACCGTGGCTCTGCCCATCTCTCTTCCACTCCACAGCTCTGAAAGAGATTGGCTCCATGTTGTCGTATTAACATTAATGAGGTGCCTGCGATATTTGATGCATGAAGAGTGCTGTACTCATGATTGGGCTGCATGCTAGAGAGCCATTCGTACTTGTCATATTTTTAAAATCCTATTACAGTTGGACATGGCTTTTCCGTGCATTCGTTTAAATACAATTTAGTTTGACAGGCTGTCGTGGCAGAACTTGGTGTGCTCTCGCCTTGAGATGTGGACAGTGGTGGTGCGTAAGCTTGGATAAAATATTTTTTGTGATATGTGAAGTCAACAAAATGCATTATTTTGAAGGGTTCTTTGCAGTGACAACAAATACTGGTTGTACCCTAATGAACCCCAAGCTGCAGCAATCAACTCGGACAAGGGACCACCTACATCCCAACCGATGTATACAGTCGCAAAATTACTGACAACACCCATGACATGCTACAGAATTGTATTGTGGGGTAATTAATCACGATGATGCTGTCAAATTGTCATATTGCCCACCAATAGCTGACTGTATGGAGGGGCTGAAAAGGGCTGAATGGTGGCAGAGGCTGAAAGTAATAGAGGCTCTGTACTGACCCTGAGCGGTCAGTGGAAGTGCAAGGCCTCAACAGTTCAGCTCACGGGGAAATTGGCCAGCTGCTTGCTTCGTCCCCCCCAGCCTGCCCCAGAGGAACCTCCATTAAACAATGTGTCTGTCATCAACCGGCAGCCGTCTCTACACCGTGACCCTGGCCAAACCCAATCTACTGCACTGCAGCAGATGCTCTGCACCCAGTTAAGTAGCTGAAGACAGGAATGGGTGTTTCTCTGCTTTACCACTGTGCAGCTCACACTTTCTAAAGTGGAAAGCATTGAGAATGTGGTCCTTGAGGGCTCTGGACTTATTTGAAGGCCATTGTCATTGACCTTTTGGTGAAATCAAGTATGGAGAGGTTGTTTTGTGGCTAGCAGATGTGTATCAGTCTGTTTTTTGGGGAATAATCCCATGAAAGAACCACTTTGGGTTTGGTAAGTTATAGAACCTTGGACTCCTGAATGGTGCAACAGGCAATGTGTTACCCTTATCCTTAAATCTGCAAGTTTGATCCCTGGTGGTGCCACAGTCATCTGTTATTGGGAGTCCAAGAGAGCACAACTGGCAGGTATGGCCCCCTTCTCCCCCATCACTCAGGGCAATGCAAGCCAGCATAGGGGTCAATTAGCTGACACAGTGGAAACTGCGGTAAATGCTTTCATCCAAGTGTGTTACGCTGTTCCATTAACCAGTGGCTGGTGTCATGTGACTCGGAGGAAGTCTCCTCATGTCATGTTAACAAGTGGCTAGAACTGGACATAATTAAATCAGGACAAATCCCTCCTCCCCCAAAAAAGTATAAAGAAAAGACATTTATATTCAAGAGTTTTATCATTTAATACCATCATACTGGTATTGGTGTCCCCAAAATGTTTGGTTTTCAGTTTTATGTTTTTCTATATAATGGGCATTAGTCCTTTGATTCTACAAAATACCCCACATTCCTGCTGCCAAGCGCTATGATACATTTGGTTTGTGCTAATGTGGTCTCTACTTGGTGAGCAATTCTAAGACTACATCCCAATAAAACATCTTCAGAGGTTCTGGGGACATATATATATATATATAAAATATATCACCATGGCAACTCACAAACGTTCGACTGTTTAAATTCTAAAATGCGTCATTTGCTAAATAGCACAATTACTGTCTATTTAGCAAATGTCATACACAGATGTTATATATAGAAACAGAAAAGTAGAGGATGCATATTTATTCATTATTCATCAGTTTTGGCTTGCACAAATAATGGTATCATTTTTAAATTACATTTCTTGTTTGGTGGCACTGATTGGCCATATATGCATTCCTTTCATTATGATCGTGTGTGCGTGCGTGCATGCGCGTGCGTGCGTGTGTGTGTGTGCCCTCTCCAGTAGAGGAACAGAGCAACACAGCATATCCTCAGTGCGGCTGGATTTGAGGATTATTCGGAGATGAAGCTGGAGCACAGCTTAGGAAGTAGAGGCCTATGGCTGGATCAGATGTAAGACACAGGCCAGACTGCAGGATGGAGTGGGATCAATTTCCACTCTCTTTGTAGGAAAAAAAACACTACAGTTGAGGCATAAAAACTAACTCTGCCCTAAATTTCTGTTTGTGTACTGCACAGAACATGTGTACATAAAAGTCATTAACATTTATGATGTACTGTTTTATTACTCATGATGTGAAATACGGTGCCTGCATAGCGGCCCGAGATGCCAGCCTCAGTGAAAAAAAACAACAGGAAAGCCAGTAGAGATGTAAAAAAAGGCTTTATCTAAAGGTGGTGATAAATACATTTTGAAAAGATTCAGAAAGTGCAATATTCATATATTTTTGCACCAAAAACAAAACATTTGAACGCAAAAATCCCCCTCAGCCTTTTTTTTTTATTGCATTTGTGTTTGTTTTTTCACTCTTTATCAGCACAGTATTGTCTGTAAAAGCACTAGTTTTTGTGACCTCACAAAAATACTCTGCAGCTTTGTTGAGCTAATGGCATGTTTTACTTTGAAATTCGGGTTTCATGATATGCGCTCTTTAGAAACGAGTTTGACCTAAACTAAGGGTGTGTCCGAAATCGCTCACTTGCGCACTTTTAGTGTGCGATTTTAGTGTGTAGTGCGCTCACACTGTAAACCGAGCTAAAGCTCAGTCACTGAAAGAACCCGGACGCTGCACTGAAATCGGCCAGAAAACGCCGAGCAGAACGA
>JBBPDB010000001.1:19197823-19209414 GCA_037974465.1 Brachypetersius altus
ACTCGAAGCAGATATTTGTTTTGCTGTATACTTGAACTCCTTCTAAGTATCTTTTATTACACACTCCTTCTCTAGTGGTTGGAAAGTGCTGAACTCTGATCATACGCACCTTCTCTTATCTTTAGAAAGCAGCGCTGGGGGTTTTCTTCAGAGAACCTGCCCTAATTTAGTTAATCGCGTTAATCAGGCTCCTTAAGAAGTGCCTTTTATCTGCTGTGAAATGAGAGGTAATTTAGGTCATTCAGCGGTAATACACACTTTTATACATTTTTATGATGAGCGATATGAGTTTAATCTTGATTAGGGATTTCAAAACGGGTGTCAGACACCAGAGATAATGATCGCAGCCGGAGCTGTGCAGCAGTTTCTAGTCCTGGCAGAAGATCAAGCCGTACGGATACAGTAAGCTCTGATTACTGTTGTTCTATCCTGTTACAGTAAATGATAAAACAAAACATCACATTTCCTCAAAACACTTCTTTTCTGGACTCTTCAAAGAACTTAATAAAATGCTCAATCTGCAAACACTCTGGAAATTCCTTGTGGATGTTTGCCTGGGGTACACACACCTACACACACACACACACACACACACACACACACACACATGCACATACCCACAGGACTTCTTTTGCTGTGTGTTTGGCTGTGACTGATGAGAAACTTCATCTTGCTTTCTGTCATATAGCAACCACGGATCTTCGAGAGAGGACACATCTGAACTTGCTGAAGAGTGGCTTTCAATTCTCACTGTAAAATAGAATTCCATTAATTTCTGATGATACGTACACATTCATTTTGAGCAGCTTGCTGTGAAGTGGTGTGCAAGTCTAAATGTACTGATTTCTATACAGTGGTAGTGACAGGAACCAGAGATGGGGTCTCGAGTCGCACTTAAGTCGCACAAACACATACTTGTGACTTGACTTTAGACTCGCCCTCAATGACTCGAGACTTGACTCGGACCCGGGTGCTGTGACTCGTGAGTCATAACTCTTAAACCAAGTTCATTTCATGGAATTATGTATTTATATCCCGCACTCTTTCCAACGACCCGAAAACCGTTCACCTCGACCCGGTGTCCCATTACTTTTGTCCGAGGTGAACGGTTTTCAGCTAATAGCGATTTTCGAGGAGTCGTTGGAAAGGGGTCACCGAGCTCCATCTAACTGTGGAGTTCACATTTAGAGTGAGAGATATATTTCTCATATTTAACATTTAGATTTAAGATCATTTAAGGCAAATCCTCCGTGTTGGTGAGGGCAGATCACAGCACGCAGCCCCGCCCCCTGCTACGTAACAGCCAATTGGAATCACGGGGTGTGGCCAATTAGTATATGTTCTAAACATTTACAGTTCAACATTTACAGCTCAAACATCCCACATTTAGAGTCGCCATTTGTAGACCACTCAGACTTGATACTTGACTTGGCCTCGAGCACAAAGACTTGACTTTGACTCGGTAAAAATGACTTGGAACAGGAACCCGTGGCCCCAATATCCACAGTGCAAATGTACCCATTTTATTTACTATCCAGCATGACCACTGAACCTCTGAGTCTCGAGTTTTCGTATGTAATGATAGTGATGGTAATATAGGGGTAAATCTAAAACAAATATATTTTGTTTAACATTCTCCACGCATCTCTGTACTATGTATGGAATTATGCTTTAAACCAATCATCAAACAATTCCGGCAGCATAATAATTCTCTGTCGGATGGATTTTAGATGAATTAAACTCTGGTTCCTGTCACCACTTCTGTGAACAATTCTGAACGAATTTCTTTGGAACAGTCTAGATTTTATTCAAGCTGTAATTTTGAAAACGGGTTGAATTCATCATAGCGTGGGTTCGCAAAACCATATTGTGCAAATCAGTAATAGGTAAACGCTTGATATACACAAACAATGCTCACCCTGAACAGAACTAGCCCAGAATTAAACAGAGCCGTCTGAAGATCAGTTGGGAGAACAGCAGTGATGTTTCATTTATACAGCAATATTAACACATTTATGTTATGTTCATGATGGCAGACACCTCTGTCAGCTCATGCTCAGGGACGTGTGTGTAGGTACTGCAGTGTAATGCAGACGCCAGGAGGAAATACAGCACATCAAAGAGAGCGAGAGAGACCGGACAGCGCAAGGTCAGAGGCTCAGTGGGCAGTGGAGACACGGATAATCAAAAACAGCACTCTGATGACTTTGTATATCTGTATTTAAAGCCTCGGATGCTGCTCCGACCAAGCCTCGAGGCGAATTCTGACACAGTGCATTTTCTGTAGAATATCCTAGAATCCACTGGAGTGAGCTGCGACTGGGCAGTCTGTGTTCGGAAATTCACACAACACAGTCGATCAGCCAAGACATGTTTGGTGTTGGAAGTTTGCTTCTTTCATTTTACATTAGAGCTATGAAGCTAAGAATTAACGGAACACTCTTACACCCCATTAATGAGCATCACACTGCATGCCTAAACCAACACACTTTCCTCAGGCTCGGTTTCAAGTAATATACAACAGACTTACTTATGCAGTGCGTAATGCTGGAAAGTCTCTTGAGTGCTTTAGTATACATGATGTACTAAGTGGCATTATTCAAAAGAATGAATAATAAATACATATTTTGATGCATATTTTTTCACGAGAAAATGAGTTAGAATGCACTGAGGGAGACGACAGTATGCACACAAGACACACATGAAACTGTTAAAGCACACCCTGCCACACCCTGCCACACCCTGCCTCTTGTGGTGGAGGGGCTCAGTGGGTAGGATACTTGGCTCTGGACCAAGAGGTCATTGGTTCGAATCCTACCTTCAGCGCACCACTGGGTTCCTTCTCTATGGCTTGTGTGTTGTTGTGTTAGGTGTTGGCTAATTATTATTTGACAGTTGTTGTATAGATGCTCTGACTGCAGTATCTCTGTTAAATAGACTCGGATTTAAGCTGTTTTTCAGGTAAGAAACAGTCGTGGACTTCTTAAGCTCTGATGTACGTCACTCTGGATAAGAGCGTCTGCCAAATGCCGTAAATGTAAATCTAAATTCTGCCTTAATTTTATATAAAAGAGACATTCACTCAAATTATGTCAAGAGTCACACACGGCGAGTGAAGAGCCGGTTCTGTTGATCTGGAAGCAGGAAAAAATGCCAAAGTGTAAGGATCTGAGTGGCCAAATTGTGACGGTCCCATGATGACCCATGTCCACGGCTTAAATTGCCTAGAGAGGGCACATAAGCATCAGAACTGGACCATGAAGCAATTGGAGATGAATCATCTTTTCTTTTACGTCATGTGCAGAGCTGGAGCATGTGTGTCACTTGCCTGGGGAAGACATGATTCCAGGACACATTTTGGGAAGAAAGCAAATGTGAAAGCAAGGATCTGATGCTGGTGTTCTGGTGTCAGATCCCACAGCACACCTTCAGAGGTCTTGTGGAGTCCATGCCTCAATAGGTCAGAGCAGTTTTAGGAGGACGATTGACACCTTCTCAGTATTACATATGTGTTTTTTTTTTTTTTATGGCTGATCGTTGCAGTGTTATCTCACGGCTAAGAGCAGTAGTAGCAGCCATCTTGAAAGCCGAATCCTGTCTCGTTTTTGGTGCGTTTGATATTTCACAGAATTATCTCTTAAAGGCCTGAGTGAAATGGAAATGAATATTGAAAATGCTGCTGTAATCGCTCCTCGAGCCTTGGTGCAGATATGAAAGTGTTCCTACGTTGCTGTCGCGCTGTATGACGGCTTGCGCAGTAAGCCGGAGTGCTGAGATAATGGCTCTGTTCTCCAAACAGAGGAGAGCTAGCACCCTTGCTATCTCATAGGCAGATTAGCACGCAGTCATCGATCACAGCACGACTTCATACATTATCGCAGCCAGCATCACTGATCCTCTCACAGACTTCACTGGATATGAATAGCGTTACAGCAGCAGGACTGCGACAGCTGTTTCAGCCCTTGTCGCTCCTTACAGCGCTGTTCAACAGAACCAGAGCACCTCCTCGGAGCTCAAACCGACATCTGTAGTTCTATAACACCTTTAAACCTGAAGAGTGAAGTTTAAATGTAATGTAATCACATAATAAAAAAAAAATATCAGTTATGGAACAAATTACATTTTTGTTTGATTTGTCCAAATGGGATAGTTTGCTATCTCAAAACTCTCCCAATCCACTGAGTGAGAAACAATATTAAATTGTAAAACCCCATGTGTCCAAAAGATGGAAAAGTAGTTTGGGTGCATTTTCATTGGCCCATTCATCATATGCTGCCCAGGGCATGTTATAATGGGCAGCTTGTTTCAAATGATTTAAAGGGGACATATTATGCAAATTTTGCTTTAAAAAAAAACAAGTTATAAAAGGTCTATGGGCTGTACAAAACATGTTCATAAAGTTCCTTGCACAAAATCACGCTCACATAAAGAGTCCTCACCAGCTCTTCTTAACAGTTTCAGTCCGTTTCAAAACTAGCTGTTTTGATTGCTCATGAAATTTGCCACCCATCATCTGTCGAGCCCCCGCCCACTAGATTAGTTGAAGATCCGCCATTTTTGTCTGCTGGTTTTACAAGCATGGATAAGACACAGAGCGCTATGGCTACAGGCAGTGGCAAGTCACACATGAAGTGTTGTGTTAATCTTGCTCTGGGTCCGACTCTGGGTCCAACATATAGGGCTGGATGGGACGTCTTTGTCTTTTTTCACACGTGTTAAGCGTCCCAATACTTTTGTCCATCTTGTGCATCTCTCAGTCTGTCTTTCTCCATCCCCTCCTTCCTTCAGCCTCTTCACCATACAGGCTAGAACCACTGTCACAGATTGAATGGATGGAAGGAAACAAAGAAAGAAACACTTTCACTGGTGTTAAGGACGTGGATTTTAATGTAACATCCAGAATTTAATCGCGCAGCTTAAGCATGGGATGGGTGGGGGGTGGCCAGCAACAGCTTATTTGCATAAAAGGGACAGAGCCCTGAAACGGCTCATTTTGAAAGGGACTGAAACTGTCAATAATAAACCTGCGAGTGATTTTGTGAACATGTTTTGTATAGCCCTTAGACCTATTAAAACAAAAGTTTTGCATAATATATCCCTAAGGTTTTCTTACGGCTTTTGTATTTTAATGCAGCCTGACAGTTTTGCTGTGCACCCAACAGATGGACAAGTGATTGTGAGTGTGTTCAGTTCCGCCAACCCCTTCGAAAAAGTACAGAATGAAAAGGTTTTGGTTTCAGGATATGCCCCAACATGTAAACCTATTTTGAATTCTTCACAGCTAGAAAGAACATTCTCAGCCCTCGGCATGACCTCCGTGTGTCTGAGTGTTTCTTATGGTGAATCTTATCTGATTCACCATAAGGTCATCGTATCTGTATAGATAATACACAACAGCCTTTTGAAAACAACACAGCCTATACGGGTGTCATGACAGCGCTTGTCTAAACTAAAAACTGTCCTGCGATCACATCTTAACAGAAAATGACCTAAAGCCATTCCTGAGCTAAAGCAGAAGGTGACATTATAAAATAAAGTGTATAGGAGGCGTAGACCCCTGCACATCCAGTATTTTCTACTAAATCTGTTGAAGAGTTTGTGAATGAACAGCCTCTACTCTTCTGAAGGGGTTTTACTGAAACACTGCTGTGAGGACTGATGGACACTAGTGTCAAGTACTGATGATGGATGACTAGTTCTGCATCACAAACACTACTGCAGCTCATTCCAGAGATACTGGATGGAACCGTCATTGTAGAGAACACCGTTCCACTGCTCCGCAGCCCAGTGATGGGTGGGGGAGGGGTCTATGCCCTTTGAGATAGTGCTTGGCGTTGGGCATGCTGACCTGCTCCAGAGTGTCCCATTCGATTGCCAGTGGTTTTCATTGGAGATTATAAATGCTGTGTGTTCAACTGTACACCGAAGCCAGCAATGGATGCACAGAGGACCTGAACTCACTGATGGATGGATGTGTCTCGGCATATAGCGTAAGTTCATACTGCCAGTTCCACTGTAACAAATGAATGAAAAAACAGGCTGCTGATGCTGAACAGGTTCATTTTTAAACCAGTATGATTTCCCAATACTTGTTTTCTTCTCTTTCTAAAGGATTTAGAAACTATTATAATTTTCATCATATATTTTTTTTAGTCCATTTATAACGTTTATGTGGTTGTACTGATGTTCTGCTCTGATGACCTGTATTGTGCCATATTCAAAGAGCAGCAGCCACTTGTGAATGAAAATTGCTGACGGCTAAATAGTTGAATGAAAATACGTTCATGTTTGTGATGTCACAACCATATTAAACACGTGGCCTGTTTTTTTTTTTTTCAGCTCAGTGTTCCTATGCGAACTGTACAGAATAGTGCTGGCATAGTCCAACAAACACAAAAAAAGGATATTTCGTTTTTTCAGTGATATGAGACCTTTAAACCAGATTAAAGATGCGGAAACAGTGCATTTCCCCCCCAGTTGTGTATTGGAAAGCCGTGTGCTCGGGTAAAAAGCATATTTTTCTTTTTAGTTTTGGCAAATGTCAGGCAATTTTCCTGCCCTCTTTAGAAAGCAATCCAAACCAATACAGGGTCACATTTGTCTGCAAACGGGAGCAAGTCAAAATAATCTGAAACAAATCAGAGTGTGCTCAGGGTCGGTAATGCACTCAGGCTTGGGCCAGCTCAGTTCTTTATTTACAGCAGGTTTGCTCTCTGGCTGGGCCTCTGATCCTGTAATCCTGCACACTGATTAACTGCTACATGCAGCTCAGACGCTTTTATCTGTCTCCATACAGAGTCATGGTAAAGGACAGTAAGCCGCTCCCCAGGCAGAGAAAGCAGGTCAGAGTCGCCCCCTCCCCGTCTAATGGAGGGACGTAGGAAGGAAGCGGACAGGTGTGCAGCCTCAAGGCTCCCTCCTGCCCATGTCGCTCGGCTTAACAAAGATGAATCGACCTTGGCGCGTTGGTGTAGCCTTGAAAAATAAAGGGGAAATTTGTTGACTACAGATCCGTCTACATCTCCCGCGGTTCGGGGAGAGGTTAGCTTGAGTAAATGAAGACGTCCCACCAGGTCATTTGGAATCTGACACTTGAAGTAATGACAAAGATGATGTACTGGAGCGGGCTGGGCCATTACTCACTGTAATGCCTCCATTAACTCTGCAGAGATGGTGCCAAGGCAAGGAGGTGGAGACTAAAGTTATGGCTCTGATTTGGACTTATTTCCTGTGTGTTTGAACCCCCTAGACAAGGCTGTTCAGGCCTCGAGTGGAAGGGAGGAGGGAATAAAAGTTCTGGATCGAAATTCATCTGCGTCTCCTGAGTGCTGTACAAATTGTTATTTATTAGTTATCCAATAACAGTGCGAGAGAAGAGTGTGGAAAAATGAAGCAAATCATTCTTGATTATGGAATTTAACGGCACCCCCCTCTCCAAGTCAGTAATGACTTGAGTTTTGCAGTGTTGATGTAAGGGCTCGACGGATCGGAGCGGCGCGGCAGAGCAGAGCCGATACATGTTAATTATTTTTGCTCCATGCAGTGGCTTCTTGCCTCTAGACCAACACAGCTGTGTCTAATCCTTTACCGGGTTGAGGGTTAATATGATAGATAATTGCTTCAAGGCAAGGAGGAGGATTCTATTTATTTATGAATTTGAAAGGAGCTGTTAAATCCTTGGAGAGGCAAAAAAAAAACAACAACCAGAGGGAATCCTTCACTGCATCCCTGTGCATGTTATAATGATCTCAGAGTAAACAAAACGAGAGAAAGGAGTTATTAGGGTCTGGATTGGTTGTTTGGACATTAAATATGTGGATTTGACAGCTAATTGGATCAGCTAAACATTTGTAATCCGATTTGCCATGAAAACAATCCATATTTCTGCAGTTCTGTACACTTTTTCTTGGTGGCTGCAGTTCTAGGGCCATATATTTAATTGGTGCAGAACCTTAATATGAGTGGGCTCGGACTGCTGGCCCCGGTGGAGCTGACAGGTTCTTACAGCCTATTTAAAATTCATCCTTAAATCCAGTCCACAAATATACGTGTTTTGCTTTTCTGTGGATATATACATATTGGTTAGATTTGTTGTACCCACCAGAGACTATGGTGGGTTACATAACATAAACTGTGTAAAATTACATCAGCTTGGGCTAATGCTTATGTTAAAAACAAAGCTATAGAAATCATCAAACAAACAGCATGAATACAGCCCTCTGAGGAGCCCGGCCATCACGATATACAATGTAATCAAAATACATGCTGCGATCACATTTTAGGACTTTTTTCTCGTGCTAGGACACCGCTTCACTTTTTCGGGCTCGGACAACGCTTCACTACCCTGTATTTTAATGCACACTGCATAACATCGGCAGTATCAGCGGTAACTGGTTACTAAGGGACAGTAGGAGAGAAATAATAATTTGTTTTTATAATAAATTTTTGTTTGCAAAGCGGTTGAAACAGGTTGAAATGCCGTGAGACGGGGAAAGTGAGACGAAAATGCCGTGAGACGGGGAAAGTGAGACGAAAATGCCGTGAGACGGAGAAAGTGAGACGAAAATGCCGTGAGACGGGAAAGTGAGACGAAAATGCCGTGAGACGGGAAAGTGAGACGAAAATGCCGTGAGACGGGGAAAGTGAGACGAAAATGCTGTGAGACGGGAAAGTGAGACGAAAATGCCGTGAGACGGGGAAAGTGAGACGAAAATTCCGTGAGACGGGGAAACCCGGTTAGGCTTAGGGTTAAAGGTAAGGTTACCTTTAACCATAACCCTAACAGTCACCAGTTAGCACAGATACTGGCGGTGTTACGCAGGGCGTATTAAAATACAGGGTAGTGAAGCGTTGTCCTTGCATGAAAAAAAAGTCCTAAAGCGTGATCACAGCATGTATTTTGAATACATTGTATATCATGATGGCTGCATGAAAAGTCATGAGTGAACATGTTCGAAATGCGGTTATAGTTCACTACAGCTATTATTCTAATTCTGACAGAAAGTAAAATCTGCTGTCATTGATTCAATCATGATGACAGGAAGGAAACTATCAAACAAACACACTGAGAATGCAGATATGCTGCTTAGTAGCCCTTCACTCATAGTAATTTAACTGACACTTGGTAGCACTGATGCAATCAGAGATTTGTGCTGTTCACTTGGCCTAAATACTCATATATTTATTAAAGCCTCTGTGCTGCCATTACTATTTCTTCTATTGCTGCTGCAAACACCACACCTGCCTCTGTAAACACCACACTATTTATCGTACACTGCACATTTTCTGCGATTAACTGCACAATTATTAACATCTACTCCATTCTGCATTTTACTTCCCTCAGTACAGTATCAGTCAAAATATTGCATTGCACTAAATGTTGTCTTGTCCTGTTTTTTTGTTTCTTGTGTTTTTCTAGCATTCTCTCACTTGCTCTCTTTGCGCTCTACGTATTTTGTCCTATCTGCACTTTAGTCTTGTGGTGTTTCCGTTTTTGTTCCATGTGTTGCACCAAAGAACGATGATTGTTTTCCGTAATAACATTTATGATGACGTTTTTTTATTATTTTATTAGCAGTACCTGTCACGGGAGGGGAGGCTAGTCCTCCTCCTCCGTGAGCTTCCTCTGACGAGAATGGAGACCAAGGTTCCATGCTGTTGAAAAGGCAACAGAAACCTGGCTCAGTGGCCGTTACTAGAACATGAATGTGAAAACGAAATGAGGTGCTCCAAGACGTACGTGCTCCAAGAGGTGATGGACTGACGGGGGAGTGAACACAAACCAGAACATAAATACTGCCAGTCATTAAGGCCCTAAACACAAACAGATGCAAACTCAATCATGTGGCATAAAACAGAATGACAGACACGTGACAACAGAACTAAACAGAACAAGAACATCAAAATAAAAGTCCCAAAAATACAGAACAGAAACATGACCAAAGAACAGAAAAGCTACTTATAATAATAATTACCATGATCATCAAAAATTGTTATTAACTACTACTACTACTACTAATAATGCTTATAATAATAATAACGTCATCATAAATCGTTTAGGATAATGATGTTTATTCTATTATTATTAGTGGTAATTCTATTTCTTGTAATAATAGCAATATGAATAATTTAAGTGACCTTTTATGAAAACTTCTTTTTAATAAAATATTCAGTCAGTATGTTCTATGTAGCCCTTCCTGTCAGAGTTTGGACTGAGGAGGCCGTGTGAAAACATTAACTACAGCTCAAAGGCAGAATAATATAGAACCGTATGCTTTGTCAAGGCTGTCATGTCCCTGCCGCCTGAGTGCTATTATTCACCATTTAAAGCTTTCTTAAAAAAGGTCAATGCAGGTAGCCATGTTGTTATTAACTTTTCGAGCTCTTTCTGACAGCAGGACGGCTAGAGGTCATCATCGCTCCAGTTTTGTACTTGGTGAATACATCTGGAGAGTGAAAGGAAAAGGCACACGCCGCTTTGCGTCATTTCACTCCTGCTTCGATTTAAGCTTGGCCAAAAGAACGGAATGTACCACATGTGGAAGGAGCACATGCAGCGCTGTAACAGAAGAGATAACACCACTGTAAGATAATGAGCTCTAATTGAAGTATATTTCTGACCCAGGGCTCGGAGCTGATGAGCTGCATTATCTCCAAAGAAAGTTAGAACCTGAGGGAGAAAAAAAACAAAAGCGATGAAATTGAATAAATGGTCTGCATTAGCATTCCAGTTTTGCACAGTTCTCCTCAACTGAAAGTGTTGTTGTCTCGCGTTCTCCGCCGTGACTTTGAGTGTGTCAGTGTTTTTCATTTTTCTCCGTGACGCTGGCTTGAAAATCCAATACACTCGTTATCGTATCTCATCAGTCAAGGTCATCTGTTGGTCACTGTGTATCTGCCAAATCAATGGGCTTATCAGTTCACCTACTTTTATTTACTTCAATCTGGCGGTGTCTGCACTTTCTCGGGGTGGCGTTTGATCTGCCAGCGTGACGGGATTTTATCACACCCTCCCTGCTCTCATCTGCCACCTCTGCTTTATCTCCCCTCACGTCTGACAGGGCTGTGTGTTAGGAAGTTCCTGGAAGCAAAGCTGAAATTATTCATATAGAGGCGGCAACATTCCTCTTGTCCGATTCTGGTAGCGATACTGAAACCTGGGCTGATACTAAAACCTGGGCTGATCCTTTTTTTTTCCCTTTAAAAGAGGTATTTTAATGCCATCTTAGCCTCCATGTCACTGAATATACAGTTAAACCCCTGACATTTGCGAGGGTGAAAAATGGTGACGTTAATTTGAGATGTTTTTATTAAGTAAACCCTAAATATGCCCCCAAATCCAGTATACTCCCAAAACCCTAGTATTTCATTTTAAACTCAGTTTAATACTTTCCCCTTTAAAATAAAACAACATAAATGTGTTTCCATAATGTACAGTGTATACTGAAGTAAGTAAAGCGACCATTTGTCATACGTGAACACACCACAGCACACAGCGTGAACAGCACAACCTCAGCATTTAACCCATTCACCAAGTGAAGCAGGGGGCAGCAGGAACACGGCGCCGGGGAGCAGTGTGTGGGACGGTACCT
>JBBPDB010000001.1:19214253-19226361 GCA_037974465.1 Brachypetersius altus
ACTGCCCCCTGTAGGTAGAGAATGGAAGTCGCTTTGGATAAAAGCGTCTGATAAATGCCGTAAATGTAAATGTAAATTTTTGGGCCATCCACTAAAAGGTTCTATAGATAAACAACACGGTTGTTGTAAATAACCCTTTCTGACACATTTCTTTCCTAATTTCCAGCTCTGGTAACTTGGGATTTGGCTTTGAAGGCCAGCTGCCAGTCATGTTCAGTGAGGGCTGCAGGTAGAACTTGCCAGTGCACCTTTGTGCGGCTGCCCACAGCAGTGCGTGGGTTAAGTGTGGAGGCAGTAATAAAGTGTGGAGGTGAGGCCTGTGCTCCGCTGCTTGTAGAATAACCTCCCCCGCCTCGGACATCTTGACATTTCTATCGGCAAGCAGGAGGGAGCAGCACAGGGGGCTGCAGATCATGTTTATTATTTCGTGGGAAGTGATTTCCGCTCCCCACCGCTTCAGGAGAGTAAACCACACATCACTTACTGTCAGAGCTGCGGCCCTCTCCACCCCTCTGTCCCCTCACCTGCCTCCCCACCCCTGCCTCTGTTTATTCAACCCCCCCCAACACACAAATGTTTGGACCGATCACCTCCCGTTTCCCCCACCGTCACTTTTAATTGAGGCCAGGGGTGAGAGCGCAGGTGCAAACAGGAGCTGACGTGTAATCTTCCCCTGAAACGGGTCTGTGCTCCGCTGTCTGTGGGAGAGAGCCTGTTTGTGCTCAGGTAATCCCAGCCTGCTGGTTTCTATCACCATCATTCATCACTGATCTCTCCCTACATCCAGACTAAAGCTGTAGTATTTGCAGCTATAAGTCTGTATAAGTCAAGTGTGATAGACAGGTTAAATGCATTATTTATTTATAATGTGTTTAGTGTGTGTTTAGTGTGTGTGTGTGTGTGTGGGGGGGGGGGGGCATTTGTGTGTGAGCATGTATGTGTATATGTACTAGGGCCTTAACGACGATTTTTTCAAGTCGACTAGTCAGTCAGAAAAGTGGAAGCCGAGGCGACTAGTCGTTTGGTGATGTCATCACACACACAACGGAGGAACACAGGCGTCCAACACTGAGAACAGTTTAAACAGACTCCCTGCAGTGCTAGCGTTAGCCATGTTAGCTAGCGGAGCCGTTTCAGACGCAGAGCGCCGGTTCTGTTACTGTACTTTAACACAGTCTTGCCGGTTCTGCAGCTCTCCGTGCTGTATGTGTGTCTAGAGTGAAGGAGCTCCACACATGTGATGTGTGTCTGTCTTCTCTGCTGCATGTCTCTCGACTGTCACTTTTTCACTTCACTTCACTTGTTGTGGTCTCGCGTTTAGATTCACCTTGCGCCAACGGTACCGGCCCTTATATGAAGGGACTACGTATAACAACTGGTTAAACCAAGGAACGCGTGTCAGCATAAACCAATCATAGGTATATATATATATAAATAATGTATGTGTGTGTGTGTGTGTGTGTGTGTGTGTGTGTGTGTGTGTATTGCTATAGATTTAAATGTACACTTAGAAGTAACGAGATGTAAACACTGTTTGAAATGTCTAAAGTCATAGTGCTTTGAATTTGAACGCACACACAAAACATAAATAAATAATGCCTTTATCTTTTCTTGTTCTTTGTCAAATTTATATGTAAAAACATAAATCTCACATCCTTAAAAGCACTATCAGCTACTACGGTCCTATATACTCTGCATCCATATATCCCTCCACATGCTCCCAGCTCTGCTGCTTGTTGGCTGTTAGTGGTGCTTTGATAGGTAGCAGGTAGCAATCAGTTTGGGATTCACCAGCATCTTCATGATAGCATGTCCAATTAAAACACATTTTTAATGATTCCATAATTATTTTATTTCTGACAGCTCTTCTCTCGTAATGCGCCGTATTTTTAGATGTTTAAAAAGTCTGTCATGCCTGCGGTTCAGAGTGAAGCTACTGAAATGGCCTCAGGAATCTGCACTTTGTTTACCACGTTTGCCGTACTTCATATGTAATCACTCTTACATTACATTTAAATACTGCATGGACAGATTTAAGTGCACTTTGTTTTGTTTTTTTGATTTATTTAGAAGACGACATTCTTTTGTATTGGACGTTCATGAAAAAAAGATTTTTACTGCTTTGTTCATTGTGAAATCAGCTGTTGTTTTCAAATTAGGTAAAATATTAATGGGACAGTCTGTTTATCCCCATTACTGCATACTTTAACAATGTATTTACAGGGTTTTCTTGGTTTGTTTTTTGTTTCATCTTGCTTTATTCAGCATTCCGGTACCTTCATTAATTATATATAGTAATTAGAAAAGCCACAAATCTTTGTGAAGCATATTTGTTTCTGATGAGCAGCAGTGTCACAGTGAGTACAGTACCTCAGCCTCATCAGCAGTGACTGTGCGCCGCAGCCATCGATCCGCTCATGTTAGACGCTGGATTCCTTCCAAGAAAGGCCCTTTAGTGAATGTCACTTGAGGCACTGCTTTGGCAACTCACTTATTTGAGAAATTGTCCCTGGAGTTTCATTTACGTCAAATTAACAGCGTCGCAGGAGAAAATCTATGGAGCGAATGGGGATCTGCCAAAGCAGAAGGATTTCAGTCGGCTTAATTTAAGGTTAATTTTCAACTCGTGACCTTTCAGCAGATTGCTGTCCATAACGAAACACATTCAAATGAAGGTCTGCTGTCAGCTTTTGCTGCCAACACTCTTAAATAAAAATGTCCTCAAAAAAAAAAAGGTTCTTTGGAGCCAAGCCATAGAAGAACCACTTCACCCCAAAAGAACCTTTCAGAGGATTTCTTCACAGAACCGTGCTTTAAAGGGAAATGAAGAACCTTATTAAAGCTGTTAAAGAACGGCCTCATAATCTAGAGGCTATTTACCAACTGACGGTTTAGTACTGCACATCCACATCGTTCAGGAACCTATTTTTAAAAGATATATTAGTGATGTTATCATTCAAATTGTGGCAAATGTATAGTGGCAAACAAAAGACTTTCATTTTGTAAAGCACCTTTATTATGGAGGCTCTCATACATTGGAAGGTTATTCTCTCATTTATAAAATTGTAGAAAAATCTCATTTCTATAATTATTACATGGGAGGATGGTTCTTCAAAAACACTGCTCCAAAGCACTGCTTCATGTTTAAACTGAGACACTTCAGAAAAATAGAGTTGATTTGACACCAGTGATTGTGCAGTTCTCCAGCTGAAACCTTTTTATGCACATTTTACACACTGTGCACTGATATTATACAACGTGTTAGAGAGGCCTAACTTCAGTTTAAAATTTAGTTAAGAATGAAAAAGTAAAATTTCATGAATGTCAGGGTTTTAAAAGCGAAGATCTTTGGTTCTGAATGTAGCGAAAAGAGGATTTTTAAAAGCAGTTTTAAAAACAAGCCTTACCCAGCTGTCATTAGTGCAGAGGAAACAGACATGGGGATATTCTTGGTAAAGTCTGTAACAGACAAGCTTTTCAGTGATGGACAATAGCATGGCTATATTTAAAGCGGGCTGGCGTAATTCTTCTACACTGCTCAGTTTTATAAAATGCAGTTAGACATGACTTGAACAGAAAAAAAAACACATAATGAAATAAATATATTTCTGTTTTTATTTCATCATTTTATCATAATGATATATTGACAATGTATGATTTACTGTATCATTTATTTCTGTCTTATTTTAGATGTAATGTAATTAATCAGTTTTTTCTACTGCTTACTAACCTTCACTTAATTCATCTGCTCTATTGATGCAGACAAATACATTACTACTGAGGTTTACTGTGTCTCTCTGCTGCTGTAACTGTTAGCTGCAATTTACATTTTGTCATTAGTCACATCCGGCATCCTATGACCCATGATGGCCCAGAAAAACCTTTACATTTACATCTATGGCATTTGGCTGATGCTCTTATCCAGAGTGACTTACAGTCATTAGTTACAGGACAGTCCCCCTGGAGGCACGGAGGGTTAAGCGTCTTGCACAAGGACACAATGGTAGAAAGTGGGGGTTTGAATGTGTGACTTTGTGCTCATTGGGTTCACAGGTTTAAAGGCATCTGAGATGTTGCCCTTTTAGAGCCGTAACTAACAGCAATATCATATATATATCAGTTGTGTTCAATTAAGTAATTAAAAGCAGTTGTGTTCAATTAAGTCATTAAAAGCAGTTGTGTTCAATTAAGTAATTAAAAGCAGTTGTGTTCAATTAAGTCATTAAAAGCAGTTGTGTTCAATTAAGTCATTAAAAGCAGTTGTGCTTTTAGTGGTTACCACATCACTTAAATGCCACAAGTAAAGGCTGCATGTGGCCCAGATTTGAGCTTTGCCCGCATTACTATTTGGGTTGTAGCAAAAAGAAAAATACTCACATTTGTGAATATACTAGCTCCCCTCTGTGTCAGTTTTATGTATTGTATTACATAATTAATCAATGTATTACAGTTTAAATATTACAGGCGCATTTTATCTGAAAATCGGAAAGTGGTGCTAAAAAGTGTTTAAACGAACAGGACTTCATTACACTCCACAGATTTGACACCAGAGATTTCAGAGCAGTGTGTGTTTACTGGTTTTGGTTTTCTGTTGTGATACAGGTTATGAGTTTCATGATCATGGGGGGGTGGGGGGGTCTTTGCTGCTGGGAAGCAGGTTTGTGGGGGGTTTTTGGTGGAAATCTGTGATTGAATTGGGCCGGAGTGTGTCAGGGTTATCGGGAGGTGCTGGGGGAACAGGCTCTGTCTTCTTGCAGGTGTCAGTAGTCCTCTGTGTCTGCCTGCCAGATAAGGCAGCACTGTCTGCCACAGGACACAATTACAGCCACGATGGCTGATGGCCATGTCGATGGGACCCTGTCACTGCGACGGCGTCCCCTTACCTACCGCTGCTTCAGCACACAGACAAGTCCAGAGACAATGAGAGCAGCACTGTGGAAGCAAATCAATTATGAAATCCTGGCATTGGCCAGACGCAAAGCTCAATTACCTCCAAGCAAGAGTGCCTTCCACTTTATTACATTACAAATACAGGCTCATTCTTACAACTTTCATCTGTTCTCTTTTTTTATTTTCGATCTGAAGCCCTGGTTAATGCCTTCTGTGGAGAGGCGTGTTGTGTTCTATGGCTGTAAAGTGCATTGCCCACACAAATGACTAAGAACCATGAAGGATCATGCAGAAAGTACTGCAGTGATAGCTTTCTAAGGTCACCCCTCTTTACCTACCACTTACCCGCCTTATGCTTTCACTTCTGATTCCTGATTCGAGCGCCACTTGTGTGCAGATCTTTTTTTTTTTTTTTTTATCATTCCACATGCATTTTTCTGTTTTCGGCAGCTTTCCTCAGACACTGTGCTTTCGTTGTTTGCTTGTTATGTGTTCATTCCCGTGGTCAATTTTCCACCTTCACACTACATTGATTAAGCCTTCTGTTGGGAAATGAGAAGCCACCACTCAGAAAAACAAAACAAAACAAGACACAGACGAGAAAAAAGCCCCTCTTGCTTTCTCCTGTACTTTGTTGATGCACTTTGTGCTTCTAGAAGGACCGTTGGCTGATAGTCTGAAAGTCCACGCACTATGGCTCTGATGGTTTACCCGACAGCACTCTGATGGATCTCTCCTTCCGCATCGCTGGAGATGCGGGTTTCACACCTGCCACCCCTGCAACATGCACACTGAGTGCCGGCAATCCCTGCGCTCCCCTCTGTCTAGCCAGGCAGGGCAGTCCATGCAGAGAGTGACTGGCACCTGACGAGCTTTGAGCTGCTGTCACCGTGTCATGGCTCGCTGCCCTACTGTCTCAGAGGCTACATTCATGCTACAAAAGTGCTCGTTTTGATTTCTTGGCCATTCTCAATTTGTCATGTGTTGCTGAAATGATCTTTTGAATATGATTTGTATCCAACACTAGTCAGAACAGGTCACCTGACTGATCTGCACACACAGAAGAGCAGCAACACACTGGGTGGGCTCATCCAAAAACGAAACAAAGCAGAGGCAACACTATAATCGCTAGCATAAAGCGATTACATTAAGAATACTCTTATAAAGGGTTTATTAATGAGTTATCATCAGTTGTTATTTGGGTTTAGGCAGTTTATAAATCATTAATAAGCAGTTATAAACAGTTGTCCTACATTGATGCAGGCTCAGTATTTGGGAAGATCTAGTGTTTTATTAGTAGTAGCATGTTAACAAATCCCTGATGAGACATTGACTGGACAAGCTTAGCAACTAGCAAGAGCTGAGATCTTGCCAAATAGTGAGACTGCAACATTATAAACCTGATTAACAACCTGATTATAAGTCATTTATAAACGCTTTATAAGGGTAGTCTTATTGTAAAGTGCCTCTATGGTTAACTTTGAGGGTAATGTACAGGGGAGGCTGGTTATGAGACCTTCAGGTCTCGCTTGAATAGAAGCATCGCTCCAGCGCGCCTCTATTTTTCCTCGCACTGCACTGATTTAATTCTTTGAGAGATTGTATTACAACACGTGTGTTATTTGGAATTATGCTTTGATATGTTTTTGATCATCACGCTGTCATTTTTTTTTTTTTTTTAAATCGGCCCATTTTCACCTGCAGCCTAATTCACATTCCTCATGCTTGTAATTGACCGCCATGGCATGTTACGACTCATCCGAGCGGGAAAGATCAATTTCATGAAATGTGTGGCAGCATTAATTAAGGCCCTTTTGCATGAGGCTGATGTCTGTGAAAGGAGACGCACCTGTGTTCATTTGTGGCATCACTTTCTGTTTGCCTGATACGCTCATTAGCTCTTTGTTCTCTTTGTTCCTGCTGCATCTTTTAACACGACCAGGACCTACTGGAACAAAGAAGACCCCACTGCAGACTGATCCGACCTCGGCCTGGAGCAGTAAACTCTCATTTTTGTTGCTTGTCAGTTCACTGAAGCAGGCAGCCATGTGGAACACTGCTGTATTGGCTACACCTTCAGTGGTGAAAATAGAGTGGCTTCAAGGCTGTGCTCTCAAACCCTCCACACAGAAAACACCACTATTGCTTCAGACACTGATGTGTGTGTGTGTGTGTGTTTCCATTTTTATGATCTTTAAACCTTGAGAAATGAATGTCTGGCTCTGTTTTGGCTGTGTCTGGGTTTGTAGGAGGTTTTTCACTCATTTATTTCCTCCTCTGTTCATTGGAGGTTTGTTTTTTTTTTCTACTGTTTACTAACCTTCACTTAATTCATCTGATCTCTTGATGCAGACAAATACATTACTACTGGGTTTTACTGTGTCTCTCTGCCGCTGTAACTGTTAGCTGCAATTTACATTTTGTCATTAGGACCCATGATGGCCCAGAAAAACCTTTACATTTACCTCTATGGCATTTGGCTGATGCTCTTATCCAGAGTGACTTACAGTCATTAGTTACAGGACAGTCCCCCTGGAGGCACTGAGGGTTAAGCGTCTTGCACAAGGACACAATGGTAGAAAGTGGGGGTTTGAATGTGTGACTTTGTGCTCATTGGGTTCACAGGTTTAAAGGCATCTGAGATGTTGCCCTTTTAGAGCCGTAACTAACAGCAATATCATATATATATCAGTTGTGTTCAATTAAGTAATTAAAAGCAGTTGTGTTCAATTAAGTCATTAAAAGCAGTTGTGTTCAATTAAGTAATTAAAAGCAGTTGTGTTCAATTAAGTCATTAAAAGCAGTTGTGTTCAATTAAGTCATTAAAAGCAGTTGTGCTTTTAGTGGTTACCACATCACTTATATGCCACAAGTAAAGGCTGCATGTAGCCCAGGTTTAAGCTTTGCCCGTATTACTATTTGGGTTGTAGCAAAAAGAAAAATACTCACATTTGTGAATAAACTAGCTCCCCTCTGCATTGTGTGAAGATCTCATGATGAGAGGTGGAAAAAACGGTCAAATGTTAATGAAATTAAGATCTTCTTACATTAAAATAGCTTTTAAAACTGTTTTGCTTGTGAAATAAAGAGAGTACTTCAGAGATACAAGGTAGCACTGTATTCATTCAGCACTCTGTTACTTACAGAATGTGTGGGAAGTGAAAGCCAGCCTGAATGAAAGTACCCTTGCAAGAGTTTATGCCTGGACAAAGAAGGGACCAGTCATAGCTTGATTAAGTTTGAAACGTGGACCTTGAGGATACACAAGTACAGATTTATATTAAGAAATCATTTTGAATTATTATTTTTTGAAGGCCCGGATCTCATCCTTCTCGGCTTGTTCAGCTGCATGCAGTTTTGTGAAGTTTAGTTGATTTTCTGGGTGAAAATAAGTATATGTCCTCTACAGGGAACACACTTTAATATGGCATTTCTCTTGTAATTTGCCTAGTTTCAGTTTATTTGCTGGGGAAAAACAATCCATTAAAAGCTCAGTTCAGTTCAGTAGTTTATTGCAACAGTAAGAACTGTGTTCTCTGTAGAGGATGCATCACTAAATGCATGTTTTGAATAGAAGTACCCAAACATTCAAACCAGGATTGCATCTCCTTTGCAAAAAAAAAAAAACCCTGCTCATCAGCTAACTTACCAAACACAACAAAATCTGCACAGCTGCTTCTCCTTATTTAATTAAAAGACAAAAATGAAAAGCAACTTAGTACCTTGGGACCAACCTTATTTCAGATTCTGATTATGTGTAAATGCTCATCAGCTTGTTTGTTGTCCATTACCTTGAAATACTTGGCATTCGTCTGAGAGAAAGCCTCTGAAAGCCTCTAACTCACTGGACATAATTGGCTAATTAAGAGTGAGGTTGGAGCTTCGTTTCTCTCCAGCCTCTCTTTCTAATTCTGTAATGCTACAGAGGATTGACTTCACAGACTTCCTCTCACGACCGTGTCTCACCAGCATGTCCACAGCTAGCGGAGGATAGACACACTCTGATGGCCCCTGTCTCACCAAAAGCCTCGGCTCCTCCTAATGGCAGGGAGAAATTGCTTTCAGCGTTAGAGAGATGCTATCTGAGGGCTACGCCAGCCGAAAGAAGCCAAAAGCGTGGGAAGTGGAGGAGGAGAGGAAAGATGGACACTCTCCCTCTCTCATCTTGCCTGCTTTCTTGGAAATTAATGGCCCTCGTGCTATCATGTCATGGAGAAAGAGAGGAGAGAGAAAGCCCCAGATTGATTCTTTTACACCATTCATATGTGAAAGATCTATGCCCTGCGTGGAGGTTTTGGATCTCTTTACGGTCTTTGTATTCTGGTACCTCCACTCTGTGGCTTGATTTATGCAATACATAATTTATTGTAATGTCTAGACAGATGTACATGGATTAAAGGCCCATATCTTGCATTTTTTTTGTATTTTTTCCTCGACGATTAAATCCATTTATGACTCTTGTGTGGTTCAGTGTACAGAAACCAGTCATAATTCATGACGTTTCTCCCACTTTTCTCTGTACTGTTGGCTCTTTTTGTTACTGTGCCTTTAAGAAGAACTCTGAAGAGCGATGAACTCTGGTCTGATTGGCAGCCCCCTATTGTAACTAATTTAAAAAACATTCTTTCTAATTCTGGGCTGAAAGACATGTTATGAATTAAAAACGCTATAATCTGAGATGGTGGGTTTATTTAAATGACGTTTTGTGACACATTTCACAAAACTGAAGAAAATTGAATTGATTCTTGGCCCCTTTAAGGAAATATGTGCTCTCTTTCATTCTTTTCTGAAGGATACCATTTGCCAGGCTTGTATATAATCATGTTACAGTATTTAAGCCCTGCATTCCTTTTCCTGAGTTAATGCAAGCTTTTACTCCGGGGGCTGCTGGTGTGTTTGGTGACCGCATGCTGGTGGATTTTAAATGGAGTGGCTGCAGCATCAGTCTCAGTGGCAGGTTTGGCCTGGAGTCCAAAGGGAGCTTTGGCTGCTTCATCTTGCGTGAAACTTGCAGCTGCTGATAGGTCCCATATCTCCATCTTCTTGATGCTGTATTTCTTCATTTAATTGGACGTTAAGATCCAGTCTGTAGCCCAGGCTTTCTCTCCTTGGAGCTAGTCCTGGACTGATCTGTGCTTCAGTGCACAAGTTATAGACCTGCTCTTTTTTGAGCAGGTGGTATATTTCTTTCTCTCCTGTCTAGTAGAATATTCAACTGGTCTTCCAGCCAGTGGTGTCTCTATACAGAGCATTGTGAGTGATGGAACTCTGTCATTTTAGACTCCGGACTGATAGGTTGAGGAATGATGTGGCGAATGATTCGGACGCTGACGGAACAGAATGGTTGAAGACAGACTCTGCTGGTTTTGTCCATGTCCCGCTGTGCCTGCTCGATTCAACTCATTGCTGGACTTTGATTCGGAACGTGCATAATTTTGCTGCGAGTGTGATTTACTTCAAAGTCCTGTCACAATGCATCATTTTCCAAAAGTATACAACAATCACTGAAATCAGGTTCTGATGCTGGTTGAGCTCCTGCCCCTTTAGTTTAATCTAAATCACCCCTAATCCCTGATCATTTAAGCAAAATAGACATACTATTTACAAGCCCACCACTTTGAAAAGTAAACAGAGCATAGGCAAAGGACATTTCAGTTCCAGAAGGTTGTGAGAGGGTTACAGTATGTAGCATATACATGAATTCTATATACAGTAACCTCTTAGTTTTACACAGATAAGCAAATGCAGATTCAGTCAAACTTCTTCAGTCTTTTTCTGACAACCGAATTGTATTATCCCTACCGGTCCAGCGGTGGCAGTAATACGCTGAAAAGTTGTCAACCGCCATAAAAAGAAGAAGAAGAAGCCTATTGCAGCATGTAGCATGACTTCTCCGTGTCTTGTCCTCAAATTTTAGCGTGCACCACCTAATTTTCAACAGTTATCTCAGTGTATTTAGTATTAGTAAGCTGTGCTCTGTCTAAACATGTGGGCAGAGAGAGTTATTTCAACCTTTCTTTTGTGTACGAGTCTTTGTACGCTGCTAATGCTAACTGTTAATGCTAACGTTTTTTAAGCAATTTTCTGATTCTAATTATTTAATTACCTTTACATTTTCTTTAAGTGTAATGCATTAAACTGAGATTAAAATTAATGTGTTCTGGGAGCATAATTTGGGGCATATTTAGAGTTTGCATTATAAAAATAAGCATTTTAGGTATTTTTCTTACTAAAACACAACACGGTTTTTCCCTATACGTGGGTGCTCTTGGAACGTGAAAAGCTGGGGATTACTGTATTGTACCAAGAAGGTTATTTGTAAGAAATGGGGTCCTTGACTAAGAACGATTCTTAAAAGCAGTGATTCCCAAGCTAGTGGTATATGGCTAACTGGGGGTCAGCGCAAGAGGCCACAGATAAATCTCAATAGTTGTATTTTTAATAATCTCATTTTTTTTAGCTTATTAAATCTGATTTGGCCGTCATAAAAAGTGGTACTTGTTGATTAAAATGGTAGATGGTGAACATGATTAAAACTAGTCACTTTTCATGCCCTCCAGCACACACTAAATGAATTTTCTGTAGGCTCATAGAAAAGCGTATGCCTCTTGCATTATGTCAGTGATAGCTGCAGAAAAATATAGGAAAATGGACAAGATTCAGGTGGGTGGGCAAAATGGGGGAGTGGAACAAAGTGGGCTTTATACTAAAGTTGGGGAATCGCTGCATTAGAGAACAGTTTCTCCATTATAAAGAATCATTTCACCATTTAAACATTTTTGTAAATAATACATTTATAAATAAGACCCAGTTCTGATGTAATTGTTTTCACTTGCTTGGTTTTATAAGCTGTACTTTTAACATCAGAGCTCGGTTTAGTCTCACAGCAGCATCACCAAGAACTGTCTGCTTTGACAGGAAATGGGCATTTGACTAACATGCATAAACCAGTCACAGACCATTCGTTTTCTAGGATGTGGTGGTACAAGCAAAATGCATGGAACATGTAAACTACTGTGCAAAAGTCTTAGGCACCTGAGAAAATGATGCTTAAAAGCTGTTTACTGCTGGGCAGTGGTGTTGAGTTAGTGTTAAAACTCTTACATTACAACAAATACAAACTACATTAACACAGTAAACCACATTAATACAGTAGATGGTGGTTTTCTGTGGTAAAGTGTTGCTGAACCAGTTCCAGACCTCTTTCCTCATGGAAGC
>JBBPDB010000001.1:19226461-19239428 GCA_037974465.1 Brachypetersius altus
GACTGGAGGCCCTGAGCAGAACCCTGGATCCAAACCTGTTCTTCTAACAGCTCACAGAATATCCACCACTGTTTAGAAAATAGAACTCTTTTAACTGCTTCCTTGTTTGTTTGCATTTATTCTAATATTCAGCTGTTTTTTGCTGCAGAAAGAAGTCACTGCTGATAGAAACGACTTTCTTGGAATTTCAGGTGCTTAAGACTTTTGCACAGTGTTGTATATGGCATAAATAATGTCAACAATCTCATTTGTAGTCTTCTAAATATATCTATCTATCTAAGAATGTTCTCCAGAAAACAAGCAAATAGTCAGTGTGTAACATTCCGAACAGTTATAAACATTTATGAGCATCTGAAGCTGAGACCATGTACATGAGTTTACTAGGCTGAATTGAGTTACAGCTGCTTTTGCTAAATATACTGATGAAAATATGTCTGGACTCTTGATCTGCGGGTGGTATTATAATTTTTTTTAACGTTTAAGTTATGGTAACAGTTATTATCATGTGGATTGTAATTTAGTCGGTTTGCAGTTCATCAATAGCGGTAAATCTGTACGTTCAGTTTGTTTTCTCAGTCCAGTTTATGTAAATATGGCCCAAAAACACCCACCTAGTAAAATTGCAAAATTAGCCACAGTCTGCCCATTTGTCGGTGTCTAATTTCAAGGGTATTAGACAGATATGCATCTGGTCACTTTCATTAAACCACTTTCCATATTTAAAAAAATGAATGCATTCCATCTCTTTAAGGAGAACATCAGTTCAGTTACAGTGCTGCAGGTCTTCAGGCAATTACCTGAAATTGTGGTTCAGAAAGAAGCAGCTAGGCCAGTTACTGAGTTTCTGTACAACCCATGTTACGCCCTAGATCTCTACACAGACTCCCAAATGAGTGTGAGAATTTGCTCTGGATCTGCACACCTTTAATGTGTGCTAAAAGTGGCATCAGCCTTGAAGTCCCAGAAAAACAAACGCTACATCAATTCAGCACCTAACGTTTATATCTTGTAGGATGACTGACATCAGAACCTCATCGCCACAAAATGAAGTCTCTCCTGAATAGGTTTCTGTAACAGTCTGCATATGAGAAAGTTCATTGTGGTTCCAAAGAAGTCGTACATATGCTCCCAGTTTTGTTGGCTGCTGCTGTCAAATATTTGAAAAGATGTCACGGAAATCTGCATAGGAGCTCGAGTGTGTACTTTTTGTTTACCAGTGTGTACTTGTTTTTATCTTCCCCGGGCTGATTTGTTTATCCAGAGATGGTGCCGCTCATGTCCGCCTCAGTGCGACAGCTTGACATCTCTCCGGCATCCTGTGCGAAGGCAATTCCGCCATTACTTGAAACAGATTATTAATGCCTAGCTTTCCATCCACTTTGTTGAAAGTGTTATTTCCACGAACCGTGCAGATTACAGACCTGGGACCAGATTACAGACCATTCTCTCTGACACAGTTATGAAATCAGGAGGTTTCATTCCACATCAGAGGAACGCAACTCAGGCAGAGTCCATGTACTGGATTCTCTTAAACTCGTTTTAGTCATGCAAAATGTCATTTACTGCAGCTTACACTGAGTTGAATTTCATATCTGGTAGCCTTACTATCTGAGGACGCGACAACTAAACAAACCTTTTTCCCCGCAAATGTGTTTTCTCAAAGCATTACCTCCGACTGCTACAGAAGGCCAACTTGAGCTCAAAGATTCCTCTGTTTCTGAATAATATTGAGGGCAGGAAATTACGTCTTACTTGGGAGTCACCCTACTTTTAGGCTGAATCGTAAATGGCTCCATACTCACTATGTAGAACACTACAAGTGAAATAAAGTTGTGAGATGATATAAAGTTGTCTTCAGAGCAGGAGGTTAAAGCTGCACACTGGTTAAAGGACATTGTTGTTTTGTTACTTTGTCAAGTCTTCGACTCTCATCCGTTTGTACAGAATGGTCCCTCCTCTCTGCGTGTGTGAGAGCAGGGCCTGTGTGTGAACATGTTGATCAGCTGCAGGGCTTGATATCCTTCTGCGCATCTGATCAATGTCTTGATTGGACACTTACAGCATGGAGATGAGTCGTGATTACAAAAATATGTCGGAGTTTTTTTTAAAGAATGTATAGGTCAGTGTCCAAAAATAAGATTTCACTAAGGACCTTTTTTTTTTTTTTACGTAAAATGACAAAATATTTTTGTACTTTACCTTACTCTGACATTTCTTTCTCATTTCGCTGTGTGTGTGTGTGTGTGTGTGTGTGTGTGTGTGTGTGTGTGTGTGTGTGTGTGTGTGTGTGTGTGTGTGTGTGTGTGAACTCCAGCAGATGCATATTCAACACCACCTTCTGACTGACAGCCTTTGCACCGAACATAACTGTCCTGTTTAAAGGCCTTTGGTCAGGGGGTTCCCAAACATTATATTCAAACGTCCAAATCTAATTTCTAGATAGGGTCAAAGTTCCAGGACAAGAAGTGATGAGCAAATCCCTTTTATTAAATTTGCTATTAAACATACAGTCAAAAGAAGTGGCACTGTTTGCGAACCTAATCCACTCTCACTTTTGACAGTAAAGACTGAAAAAACCTTGATAAACTTTATTACTTTTACGCATCAACAAATATAGTGGCGACGGGACATAACACTTCCATCTCCGCTGAATGGAGCAGAGAGCAAGGCCTTAACTTACTCCCTCACGCAGTGCTGAACAGTGTTTATTAACTCCACTGTTCTGTTGATGTGGGCACACATGCTGTGTGATGTGGGAGGCCAAGTTGATTTCACAGTTTATTAATATGCGCTTTAAGGTAGACTCTCAGCAAACACCAAACCAAGCGTAATTCCATGGTGCTTAGGGGGCAATGTAACAAAATTTTGAAAACTCAAAGGTCATTTTATGTTGGTTTTCTACGTCACATATATATGCAAATAATAACAGGTTTGCTAATTGGTACTATGCTAGTAATTCTAGAACAGATTTTGCCTCAAAAATGTTTAGATAGAGCTCTTTCTGCATCAGCTAATAGTGAGTTAAATACAGAATTAGGTACAGAAGTCTTTTTTTAATGTACACAGCGAATGAGACATCCTTTGCTTGTCATATCGTGTTTGTGATACACTTGATCTCAATCCTTTTAACTCAAAAGGTGGGAAAACAAACAATAAAGAGCAAAGTTCTGATAACTCAACCATAGTCTGTCACACTCTGCTTTGTTTTTTTTGCCCCTTTCTGTCTTTTCCTCTGTGCCAGGTGGCCTTTTTCCTTTGGTTCTCTGCTCCCCCCTAGCCCTGCCCCTGTCTCGTCCATGTCTCCGCCCCTTCCCAAGTGTTTCCTATTCTGACCCAGTATATTTTCCCCGTCTGTATGTTTGTTGTTTGTTGGTCCACTGTGGCCCTGTCTTGTTTTCTGAGCCTTGTCTTGTCTGGTGTTCACCATGTCTCCTGAGACCATTCCCTTTGTATGCTTCCCTGTTATGTTTTTAAGTTTACTTGTGCCTTGTTATTCTTCTTTGTGCCTTTGGTTTCCTTTGTAAATAAAATCTAGTCATCCAGTGAGCAGCACTGTATATAAAAGATCCTTGAGTGAAGTAAACACAAGCCTGGTGTAAATGTCTGAAACTTGACACTCACAGCACACACTAAGACAGGATGCTGAATGGACAATGATCTCCAGGTCAAGCTGGGCTTAAGAAGGATGTGAGAAACAAGTGACAGGGGATTGAGTTCATGAGAGAAGCCAAAAGGGGAAGTGAAAACAGGGAGAGCCCAGGCTCAGTATTCCAGAGACCAGGGTAGCCAGAATTAAATTGAAATGACATTAATTCGCCAGCCAACTATTGTGTATGTAGCTCTAAGGCTGTCAAAACAGCTCTGACCCTTTGAGGCATAGACTCCACAAAACCTCTGGATGGGTGATGTGGCACCAAAATGTTAACAGCAGATATTTCAAGTCCTGGAAGTTACAAGGTAACCCTCCACAGATAGGAGTAGTTCATCCAGCACAGATGCTCAATCCAGCTGAGATCTAGGGAATTTGGAGGTCAAGTCAACACATGATGCTTATTCACATCTGTCCCTAAAACCATTCCTGAATCATTTTTGCAGTGTCTGCTGAAAGAGGCCACTGCCATTTGGGAATACCATTGACATAAAGGGGTGAATTTGGTATGCAACCATGTTTAGGTTCATGGTACTTGCTAAAGAATTATCCATACGAGTGCAGGACACAAGTTTTCCCAGCAGAACACTGCCCAGTACATCACACTGCCTCCAACAGCTTGACATCTTCACATAGTGCATCCTGGCGCCATCTCTTCCTCAGGAACAATGCCCTGTCCACATGATTTAAAACAAAAAAGGCACCACCTTTTTCCATCGCTCCATGGTACAGCATTTTCTGTGGTGGCCAAGCATCAGCCAAGGGCACTCAGACCAGTCTGTGCCTGACACCTCTCTAGCATAGCCATTTTCAAAACCTGCTATTATGGAAATGTTCTCACCCAGCCGTATAACCATCACAATCTGGATCTTGTCAAAATTGCTCAGACCCACATGCTCGCCAGTTTTTTCCTGCTTGTAACACTTCATCTTCCAGAACTGACTTTTCACTTGCTGCCTAATATATCCCACCCCTTGGCAGCTGCCACTGTAACAAGAAAATCATTGTTATTCACTTCACCTGGCAGTGGTTCTAATGGTATTGCTGATCAGTATATTTATGATCGACATTCTTTTTTGACAGGCTCAGGATTGCACTTGCAACTTATTTCCACTTTAATCATTCTTCACATATTTGGCACGAAGTCAAATCATAATTATGAATAAAAAATCTTTCTTGGCAACATAGCAGTGGCCTTTTTCATAACAACTTACATCTTCACGTCAGTGTGCTGTACTGCAGTTAAATGTGGTTGTTCTCTGAAGACTTTCTACATGTCCATGTGCTGAAATTAGAAGCATGCTAAACTCTGCCAGGCTCCCAGGCTGGATAGATTTACTGCTGTTAATGGACTTTAAAGTGCAAAGCCCTGTCTTTCCTTTAGCTCTCTTACAGACATCTCTGTTTTTGATGGGGAGGAGAGAAGTGCCAGAGTTGGAGGTAATGAAGCAAAGGAGAAGAAGATTAATAAAGAATCAGTGCAGGAGTCCATGCCACTCTTAATCCTGATTAAAACATAAATGCTGTTTTGGCAAGCCTGTTTGAATAAACTCATTAACTTTTACCCGGCCAATAAATGAAACATATGAGAAAAATATCTCTCTCTCTCACTTTCTCTTCTCTCCCCTTCCATCCTTCTCTGGCCTGGTCAGTGGGTTGTGACAGAAACTGGCTGGAGGCAAAAGATGGAACAGCCCCATCCATCCAGATTGATTACAGACTGATGTATTCATCACCTGCATGAACTGAGTTGTCAGTCTTTATTTGTGTCGCTGAAACTACCAGTGACAGTTCTTCAGTAAGAGTTCACTGCAGATTTACCTCGTAACCGAGGCTTATTTGTGTTAGGCACTGATTTTTATTGACCTTCAATTTTTAAGAAAAATATTTTTAGAGCTCTTGTATAAAAGCAATTTTCATGGCTTTAGGTCAAAATATAGCACTGAAACAGCATTAGTTAAATTAGTGAATGAATGGAGAACAAATGCTGATGCAGGTGGTGTTTGCTATACACCATAGTATGGGCAAAAAATGGCCTGAAATTCTCTGTGGTGTACCACAAGGCTCAGTGCTTGGCCCTCTTTTTATTTTTTGCATATCTTGTTGCTCAGTCAGACTCCAAAAGCATGACACCAGTTTTATTTAGAAATGCAAATGATACACCAATGTAGTGCCAGAACACTCAGACAGTACTTTTGGATTGTGATGTAACTTTTAAACCACATATTAATATCACCACTAAAAAAGCACTCTATGAGCCATAGAATACAGCAAGAGCGAGACCCCCAATGGAGGGGATTCCAAGAAATTCATCCATGTTTATATTTTCTGTCCTTTTAAAACTGTCCAGTTTTAGTTCATCACTCACAGACCTTCCTACAACCACAACAAGCAAACCACAACAAAATGGAGCAGCGAGAATATTAACACATACTAGAAAATAGATTGTTAGACCAGTTATAGCATCACTCCACGGCTGCCTATTTGTTTTACATTGAAATTGAGACTTTAATGGGTTGTTTTAAACCTCCCACTGGTATTGCACACATGAATCTTAAAAACAGCAGTGAAGCATTTTTTAGATTTTATGGGGTGAATACCTGAATCGGTATTTCATTTTTGTCACTGCTTTTATTTTTAACGCATCTTACTGTTTGCTTATTTTATAGCTTTACTACCCTTTGCTTCTTTTTCTCCCCCTTTGTTTTTACACACACTGTAAAGCACTTTGAGCTATACTGTGAATCCATCAGAGGTTCTATATAAATAGCTATATTTATAGAGAGGACTGTTATCAATAAAAAAAGAGATAATAAACGAAACTGGATGTTAACAGACCTTGCATAGCATCTCAACGATGTCAAAAGCAGTGCAATTTTGCATAAATGCAATAATACACAAGAGGTAGTGCTGTACTGTGTGATAGTGGCACTGATGTGCTGAGGCTATTGTTGCTTGCTTGTGTCTCTTGCCATTATAACAAGACGTTGTTTTAGTTCTTTTTGGCAGACTTCTCGTTTGCAATGAACAACTTGTTTTTATTGTTGCTTGGTTACAGGTGGAATGATAGATTTAAATAGATTTAGTGGGCGTGCCATTATCAGAGAATCTGCAATGCATGATGGGAAGAAACTACTCAGGCAGTATTTTGAGGAAAAAGGTATCCAGTAACGTCCTGATCAAAGTGTCTCAAACACAATTCCACTCTGGCTTCCTTCATCACAGTTCTGCCCTTTAAGGCATTAACTATACAGTCAGCTTTGCCCCGAGGCAGATGTCCTCAGTTTTGGAAGAAGCCATAGAATACCTCTCATCCATTGTGAGGTTTAAGCAGTTGGAAATCTTAGTTAATGTCTAAAGAATAATAAGATTTCTATTTATACATCACTTCTGCTAGAATCTCGTACCAACAAAGCAAAATTTATCACTTATATTTACATTTACGGCATTTATCAGATGCTTTTATCCAAAGCGACTTCCGTTCCCTACCTACAGGGGGCAGTCTCTCCCTGGAGCAACTTGGGCTTAAGGGTCTTGCTCAGGAACCCAGTGATGGTTTGCTGAAGGTAGGATTCGAACCCATGACCTCTTGGTCTAGAGCAGTGGTCCCCAAACCCCGGGCCACGGACCCGTACCGGGGCGTGGATCATGTGGTACCAGTCCACGAGCTGCACAGAAAAAAAACGTGGATGTTACCCGTGTATGTTGTTGCTCGTTGTTATGAAAATGCTGTTAATAAAGCTGTGAGTTCACACTGGATTTACGTTTATTATATTTTAAAGATACCCCCATTATTATATTTTTAAAATATCCCCATTTTTATGCGGATCATTTATTTGTATAAACACGTATATTTATATTTATCTGCCGCTCCTTAAAGGCCGCGCCGTGAAAACTGACTGATATTAAACCGGTCCGTGACGAAATAAAGGTTGGGGACCGCTGGTCTAGAGGCAAGTATCCTACCCACTACGCCACCACCACCCTATACACCCTCTTACACCATCCAAATCACAAATACAGCACATTAATACATAAATTAAAATGTTACTGTCAGCCAAATCCAACTCACCTACCACAGGACAACACAATGGACGCCCATGCAATATCTGGGGAAAGTTTTCCATCCTGTCCTTTGCAGAATTTTTCTATTTGGTTTGAAGGTATGCTAGCCTCAACTGATTTATTTTACTCTGCTGTTCTGCATTTTGTCTCCAGATTTTCCAGTGACAGCCTTTTCTCCGACTCATCATAGCATTTGCACCACAACAGATACACATATACACGTATCCCAACTCTGCAAGTGATCAGATCACAAAGTGTTATGGTCTTTAGTGTTGTCTACTGATCTGATCGCCCAAAGCACTTTTAAAAACAGGTCCAAACTGGGCCCTAGATGCCGAACTGTGGTTAAGGTAAAGGAATTCCTGTATCGAGAATAAATCTACATGTGTAAACTTCAAGCTGTTGTTTATAGGTGTGTGTGTGTGTGTGCTTGGGTGCGTGTGTCTGTTCGTACAAGATAAAGAGAATGGAACATTTCTGGAACTCTGTGAGGTCAGCATATATCACTTTGATCCAGACTGCTTTCTTAGCTATTGATTATTAAGGAGGTCGACGTAAACAAGAACACCTGATTTACATCTTCTCCCGTCAGCTGGAGGAATACTAAAAGCCAGATGAAACTTTCCTTCAGGTCAGGGTGCTGGAAATGCAACTTTTTTCACACCCAGGGTCACATTTTTGTGGAGTAATGTAGTAAAACAGTGACATTTTTACGTGACTGTTTCCCAACCTCTCATTTTCTTTTACAGCTAAAATGCCTTTTTTGTTGCTGTGCCTTCAAAAAGTATACCTGTAATTGCCCTCAGGTCTGTATGGCTGTGTGTTATCGTTTCTAAATGAATGGTAAATAGCTGTAGGCTGTTGTATTTGCACATTATTAACATGATAGAAAATGATACTGACATGATATTATACTCATATCTCTGCAATCATATTAATTTATTTCTCAAAACACTGATTCCAAACTCATTTGTTTTCTGTAATATGGACCCTGCAAAAAGTCTGTAATAAATACATTTTAAAGCAATATTTGGCAAAAGCAAATGCATATAAATGAGCATGTCCATCAGGCTGTGTGTGAGTGAGGTCAGCAAAAAGAAATCATCGTGAAACCTGCTAATTAGTGACAGCTGATCAAAAAGGTAAAGGTAGTTTTTTCAACAAATTCCTTAAGCGTAAAGTGACCATTCTGTGATGCGTGAACACACCTCAGCACAGCAAGAAGGTCTTTCTCTGCATTCAATCCAAGTGAAGCAGGAGGCAGCCTGGAACACAGTGCCCGGGTGGCAGTGTGTGGGGACGGTACCTTACTCAAGGGTACCTAAGAGGTGCTTAGCAGTCTTGAGATTCGAACCCATGATCGCAGGGCAAACCACTAGGCCACCTTTAGGCCACCTTTAAACGCCCTAACCACTAGGCCACCTTAAGAATAATGATGGCAGTTATGACTGATGTTCCAGTTCTAGTCTTGGATCAGTTTCACACTGGTCCTGCAGATGCAGTCGGCGCTGCTGCATCGTTTTTCGAAACGCGTGGCCCTTTTCCTGTGCAGTCTTTAAAAATGGTGGAAAATAAATGTCAATTATATGTGATGTTGATGTCCCTATTAGTGGTGTCACTGTGGCTATTGTACTGAGATGGGCATTTGGCAAGCTTTGGTTTCTTTGAGGAGCAGCAGTGACTAACATCATGCTAATGTACATTCAGGAGCCAGCTTTCTGGCATTAACAGAAGGTCATGTGAGATTAGCACATTTGGCGCCATTAGGATGCAGTTATTGGAGAGAGTCTCTGAAGAGCAGAGTCCAGCGAGCTGGAACAGGGGGAGCGTGTGTAAAGTGTTCTTTTGGGGGTTGTTAATGAGGAAAATGAGCACTCTGACAGAGGCAACATGGTGGCAGGTGCCACATGCCCATCTCTCACACACACACACACACACACACAATCATACAGAGGACATTGGTAAGAGCTAGTCCGCTGTTATGTGAGTGGACTCTTTGTAAACGTGGCTGTCCTCATTTTTAGAGTAGGTCTGCATGGTAAAAACCAAATGTCTGGATTATAAACCAGCAAGCTTAACCCCTTTACACTGAAAAGTGAAATCTGTCATACAGCTCTTTTTAAAACTGGTCATATCTCTTTTTTAACTTAAAGTATACTAAAAACATCTGTGTACTCAATATACTAGAAGCTGGCCTACATTCTTCATCGATTTCGCAGCCTCGTGTCATTCTTTATAAACTTAAAATGAAACAGCCTATTTGTCACATTCACTAGCTGGAAGGACGCACAAGGAGGAACTGCATTTCCATTGCAAAGCCCAAAATGCTGGAACTCAAAAACACCACCCGAGTCGCGAGCCCTCTCTCTTCTTACTGGAAGTGCGCCAGAGAGCATGAAAACAAGCCAAAAAGGTGCAATATAGTTAGACCCTTCAGTCATTTCCAGTTCATCAGTCCTTCGGTTGCTTTCTCTGAAATGGTCACTGTCCCACTCCAGGGAGTCTGGTCCACCATGTAGTATTCCCTGGGCTACACCTGCGGGAGAGTGGGGGAATAAGGAGTATCACGCACCCACACACAGTCCACCCCAGGTCACGTTTCCTGGCTCTCCCTGTCTGGCATGCGTCTGCAATAACTTTCCCCATGTCACGAGGAAGACGAGAACGAACAGGTTTGTGTTCAGTTGTAGCATGGAGGAAGAGCTCGAAACGTGAGCGACACCAGAGACGGTCACGCGGTTTATTCTCAGAACGCTCCTAGTGGAGGTAGGGTTCATACCAAATTACCTCTCGTTCTGAAACACGCACACAGACCGGTATATAAGCAATTCCTGAGAGTCAGAGTACTCACGGTACCGGAGAGATGAGATGAGAAGGTTGGTTAAACACTCGGGCATGAAGCAAGTGACTTCAATGTCAGTGTGCAGACATACACTTACTTCCTGTTTCTATACCCGGACGCAAGTCACTTCCGGTGCCGACTGACGTCACGTGACCTGGTGCATTTGACACCCCAGGCTGTGCTCGCCACTCCAACCTTAGATAAGACTCCAACTCTAGATACGTTTCTAAGCTAAACTCATGACTCTAGCTCTAGATATGTTTTCTTGTCGTTCAGGGAAGGCTCCCTGGTGACGCACTGATTCTGAGGTTCGGCTAGCATTTAAGGATCACACTCGCTCTAAGAACCAATCACACCTCAGATACTATTTTTACGACACTTCCACACGATGCTTCAGCAACCCGGCCCCGCTCCAATTACTCACACCTGGCACCTGGGTTGCCTCCACCCCCTACCCCTGTGCCCAGAGCTGTGTCTCTGGTCTCTGGTGATGAGCTCCTCCGCGGGCACGGCTGAAACAAGCCCCGTGTGACACTATTTTTGTTACTGTGCCTTTAAGATTGACCATGCCCTCTGACTGGCTGCTGAAAGACAGAAACACTCCTTATGACTTCAAAGAAAATGTTTGGCTACTAGTAAGCAAAACTAGTTTGGTTGCGTGTGGTGGAAGAATACGTAGTAGTGTGGCAGATGAGTGAAGTTTAGAATAATCCGGAAGTACGAGGCTAACAGTGTAAGCCGAGTGAGAGTGGGAGTGAGCATTGTAAACTCGAAACGTTGTATGTAGAGACTGTTGTAACCCGAGGATTTCTATGTTTGTAGACGTGCTTATTTGTATTTGCATACGTTCCAGCTTGTGCTCCCTAAAGCAGGGTTGGGCCAAGTACTTTTTTGGGCACTAACTGTTTACTGAAAAAAAAACGAAACTTGTATTGGAAGTTGGGCTCCAGAAAGTACATGATTATAAATCAATAAAAAAAACTAGTGCTTCGCTACTTTACTGGCATGTAAAGTTTAAAACTTGGGGCTTGAATGCTGAGTACGGAATGACCGCAGTGGACATTTACTGGTCAGTAGGGCTGGGCGATTTGGCCTAAAATCAAAATCTCGAATAATTGAACATTTTAACTCGATTACAATTAATGAACGATTATTTTATTTATTTATTTATTTATTTATTTATTTGCCCTCATAGTTCACTGACAAGTTGCTCAGTTGTCTCAGTGTTTAAACTCTCCACGCACGACATGTCGGCGGAATAACGTAACATAACGGAGCGGGGTCACGTGACTGTTCTTAAAGGGAAAGTAATAGAAATAATCGACCTGGAAAAATGTGATCGATTATAGGTTCTGAATATCGATTTAGATTACTTTTCGATTAATCGCCCAGCCCTACTGGTCAGTTAGCCTCAGTTCCACAATGATGTTAGCCTCATTTGTGCTCTTGGTATTTTATTTTCAATGACATTTTAGTACCTAACTTATGTAAGTGTTGATGTAAGTGTATGTAGTGCCACCATTTACGCCTGTTCTTTAATAATGTCTACTGAATTGTTTTACTCATGCCACCTAAACACCCTCTGGGTGTTCAAAACAACTCCACTATTCAGTATTTTAAACACAAAGACCTGTTCAAAGTATCTTTTTATTGTTTTTATTGTTTGTGTGGATTGATAACTGACCTGTTTTTGAAAGTTTTACTGTTGAGTAAATATGCATATTGTTCCATATTAAATTGATATGTGAGTAAAACAGAAGCAGTTTATTCGATACGTGTTGGAGACTTAGGGCATACTTTGTTGTCCTCGAATCATCTGGTTAACGCAGCTGCATTTTCCTTGCCCTGCACAGAGAGGAAATTGGATCTTGTTTTGCTTTCTGAGAGTAATAAGATAATGACAGTTGAAAATTGAACCTTAATGTCATTCAATGGCTCCTCTTGTGTATTGCCTGAAGAGGCTGATTAGCCTGCTTTCCATGGCAAAGTGCTCCCACACTCCATTCATATGCTGCAAACCCGCTGTGCGAAAATTTCGAGATGTCGATACTGTTGACATCTAATCATAATTACTCAGCACCTGCAGATGAAGAACAGTTTTTTCCCTGATGAACTGGGTGGCACTGATGTAGGGATATGTATGAGGAGGTGAAACTGATATGGAAATTATGAAGTCCCATTGATGGTTGTATCCCTGCTGTTAAATTACTTAGTACCACAGCTGGGTTTTTTAGATAGTTTAGCAGTTCGGGTTTTCTGGAATCTGCATTTTTAACCCAGTCTATCTGTTGTAAATGTAAAAAGGAGGGCTGGGAAAGTTAACGCGTTATTATAGCGTTAACGCATTATTTACTTAACGCCGACAATTATTTTATCGCGCGTTAACGCAGGTTTTTAAAATCCTTTTATTT
>JBBPDB010000001.1:19325272-19335896 GCA_037974465.1 Brachypetersius altus
ATCCTACCTCCAGCACACCACCACTGGGTCCCTGAGCAAGACCCTTAACCCCGAGTTGCTCCAGGGAGAGACTGCCCTGTAGTTAGAGAATGGAAGTCGCTTTGGATAAAAGCGTCTGATAAATGCCGTAAATGTAAATGGTCCTCAAAGCAGAGTTGGAGAGGTATAACCATCATGAGTCTGTAAAATCAAACACGAGGCTCTAATTTACTAAACTGGAGGACAGTGTTCTTTAAGTACAGACAATATTACAATTTGCTCAGAAAGCTGATATCACCATACACACCCCTGAAACACCAGAGCAGGCCTGTGGCCCGGATCCTGCCCTTTGGAAATGTTTTATGGGCACAAGACTGCCAGTAAATCAGTGTGTGATTGGTGTGATATAATAAAATGATGGGTTCTGGATCATGATTGGCTGGTGGTCCCTCGCTACTCTCTGCTGTGTTGTATAAAATTAACCAATCTGAGCACAGAGGTTGCATATTATTAGCCAATCACAGCCAAAAGAGGCAGAAAATGGGTGTGTTAAAGAAAAGCAGAGCAGAGCTGACAGTAACGAAGGAGAATTCGGTCACAAACACACACACACACACACACACACACGGCGAGGAAAGGATCTGTGTAGTTTTAGCTCTGTGATGTATCTACTCTAATGGCTTTAACAGTCAGAGTTCTCGTTTAGAACCGGACGGTGTTAAAATGGAAACGACAGCCTGGACAGCACAATTCTGTGGCCCCTGAACCCCCAGTGACTTTCATATCCGGCCACTTGCTACTGAAGTTGAATAGTCCTGCTTTAAAGCATTACTTATTATCAACACATAACAACCTCAGCTGCTTTGCTTAATGTCTAAGATGTGACCAGCATTTATTTTCACAGTAGAAGGGGTCCGTAGCTGGAGAGCAGATGAGAACCCCAGACCTGAAGAGTCTTTAAAGAGCACGGTTCTTTAAAGAACCATTTATGTCTGATTGTGGAGAATTTCAAAATAATTGACATTTTTAAATAACTGTTGAATAATCTTGAATATGAATGTTTGTTTATTTAAAATCAGTCGATGCATCCTGAAGCCTTTGCTGTTCCTTCACCATTTTTTAATCAACAGCAATAAGATTTAATATTCCAGCATTTTGCAACTATCAGACACACAATAAATAACTTTAGTTAAAGGTCTGAAGCCCCCCAAAATGATCCCAAGCCACCCTATTTTTAAATTATATATCCAAACATTTCATACAAGAGATCACTGAGCGCAGATACACACTTTACAAACAGAAACAAGACTATGAGTTGAAATGAAAAATAATAAGTCTAGCTCTCATTACTGAATTAAAATGATGTAGCGGCTGTTGAAGCTGCTGTAGGTAGCAGGCGGGCATTAGGACCCAGGCGGAGCTACACAGTTTTTAAGAACTAACTGTTAATTTTTCCTAATGTATTCCACCCCTTGACAGGTACCATTGTACCAAGATGATCAATATTCCTGTTTTTTTCTTTTTTAAATAGTGCTTCACCTGTCAGTGGTTTTAATGTCAGATCAGTGTAAATAAGTGTCTATGAGACTTTGTTAATCAAAACCAATAGCTCTGTAAAACGGACTCCATTTTATGCCAGTTGTCAAGTAATCATTAGTAAATTCATTCAGAAGGTAATTGTGAAAAATGATTGTGTTTAACTGAGTGTTTAACTGAGTAACTCAGCACAGCTCTTCATGACCACATTAATGTGGAACCTTCGAAAGAGTGTCATTCATTTACTACATATACATTTGATTTTTCATGTTTAAAACGTTTAAAATGTTACATCATGTTAACATTAGAGTTGAATAGATTGAAAGTAAGATGTAAATATACTTATAATCCTGTTATAGGCTGAAGAACATTTTAGAGTTTAAAGTTTTGTTATGGCTGAGACAATGTATTACTTATTAGCTTCTTAGTATTAAATAATTCATTGTAGCTGTAGAATAATGAGCACGGAATTTAATTGTAGTCTAATATGGTTTGTTTATTTTTGCTTTTTTTTATTCCTTCGTCTTGTCAGCAGCAACACTGGAGTATGTAAATGAGCGCAGACTCGATGGTAAGAACTCTCACCCATCTCAGCGATGTATATCCTCCTGAGACCTGCCCTCCTGAGATTCATTTCTGTCCTTTATAGTGGACATTTTGTTCACCTGTATCTTCCTTAAGTATTTTGAGTTATCCCATCAAGCCCTATAGTGCTCTGTAGAGGAGGTCCTGGGCTTTCCAGTGATGGTCCTGTGAGGGGTTTGCATGCTGGGAACAAGCTCAAACTGAATGTGTTCTTGGGTTAATATCACTTTTTTTATTTTCACATTGAAATGGTCCTGTTGTCCTCTACAGTGGACATGCTGGGACATAGAAATAAAAAATATATTGAAAGAAATTGTAAAGTGATAGAAAAATAGATCGAAAATCACAGAAATTTTACGCCACTTTTTTCTTCAGTTCTCAGGAGGATATAACAGTCCTATGGTTATTATTAGGCCTGTGGTAAATGATGCCAACTTGAGGCAGTGCAGTGTAAAACAGAGTCTCTTTTCCTGAGCAGTTGCCAGAACAGATTTCAGTATGGAGGGAGTCAACATGGCCATCGCCATCTTCATCCCTGTGGCTATAATCATGTTAATCGTCATGTCAATATACTTCTACTTTTCAAGGTAAGCTTGATTAATGCGTTTTGAAAGGCTGTCAGTTTTGATGGCTTTGCTCTTCATGATGATGAGTGACGTGTGCCATCTTTGCTGTTGCTCTTTTTCTTTTTTTAGAGTGCAAGGGAAGTCTCTTCGATTGCCCATTTCAACATCACCACAGTACGATCAGATTAGAGGGGAGTCGGCTTTTGAGAACCCGACCTATGAAACTGCAGTAAGTACAAAGATCGCGCCAGGATGGTCCAGTCCCACATGTTCACAGTCATACACTCAAGAGCACTAAAAGTCCTCATGGACGCATTTTTGAAGGAAAAACACATAATCCTTTTCCTCCTTGGTCAATTATGTACCTTAACCAACTTAAAGGTCTAAATGTGCATCTAGGGTAAAATAATAACCCAAAAACACATATTTCAGGCTCATTTTCCAAATCTAGCCTGTTTTGAAGAAACGTTCTGGAGTCTCAGTGCAGTAGAGAATACATTTTCTCATCATGAGCTGGACTTTTTATAATAACATTCAACCCATTTGTTTTTGCATTTCTTTTACTGGATTGCCTCTGGAAAGAGTTTTGTTTTGCATAAAATTTTATCGGATCAACAATTAATAATACAGTAAACCCCCAGTTCTACATGGATCAGGAGTCGCAGATTTAGTCACACGCGTTTGTTTTTTTTTTGAGAACCGAACTCATAGTTTTACGCGGAAATTCCCACAATAACGCGGAAACTGCAGGTATCCTCTGCTTTTTCTTTGCTTTTTTGTGGCAACAAATATCTTTTTTCTGGATGTTTTCACACAAGGGGACACAGGGCAGGCTGTAGTCGACCTGGAAGCACTTTTTTCGAGCCGCGATTTCTCCGTGGTGCAACACTCAGACGCTTCAAACTCCACAGTTCAGTAAATCTCCTGGAGACCTTTCCCTCGTTTGTATTTTTAGCACCTCGCCACTGTGTCCCAATACTTTTATCCTGCGACCTTCCGATTTGCATATCTAGACGAGAAATTTATCTCGGGTTTTCCATTACATTTTCTTTAAGGGTAATGCATTAAACTGACTTTAAATGACAAAGTGTTCTGGGAGCATATCTGGGGGCACATTTAGGGTTTACACTATAGAAATAGGCATTTGTAGGTGCTTTTCCTTTCACTATACACATGTGCTCTTGGAACGTAACCCCTGCGAGGGATTACTGTACTCGCAGTTCATTAAGTGCAAGCTTAAACTCATTGTACTCATTGTAAACACGATGTACATAAATTAATCTTGAATTAAACGTATATGCTCAGCTATTTAGCAGTAAAGCCAAACAAGTAATTATGTGTATTCAGGCTGGAAAGAAAGACATTATTCTGTGGAATGTATTTAGCTGGCTATCATGGAAAAAACATTTCTTTGCTGTTTACATTCTGACCAACAACAAATCAACAACAGAGACTGACTGAGTGCATCTCCACATATGTGCATCTCCACATATGATTTCTTATTTTTAAAAAAACTAGGTCATTCAACACTCGATTAAATCAGTAGACGTGTTCTTGCTAAAAGTTATAATTGTAGATTTTCTTTTTGCATTTTTGTATTAAGGAAATTATTTTCTGTTCGCGGAATGATGTGGAAATGTGTTGTTGATGAAACACTGAGAGCAGAAGAATCACTTTTCTATTATGGTTACCCTAATATGATGCTGATGCTAACACTATATGATCAAAAGTCTTGGGACGTAGCTGTTTTTCAGGGTTTGGGTTAGACCCCTTACTTCCAGTGGAGGGTAATCTTAATGCTTCAGAGATATTTGCTTCCAGTGCACAAGGCGAGCTCCATAAAGACATGGCTGCATGAGATAATTGTAGAAGAACTTGACTGGCCACACAGATCTCTGACCACAACCCCAACCAGCACCTTTGGGATGAACTGGAACGGAGATTGTGAGCCAGACATCAGTGTCTGACCTCATTAAGGCTGAATGAATGGACACAAATTCCCACAGAAATTCCAAAATCACATGGACAGACTTCCAAGATGAGTGGAAGCTGTGAAAGGACCACCTTTATACTAGAGCCCATTTGAGAACAATGTCATTAAAGTCCCTGTTGGTGTAACGGTCAGACGTCCTAATACTTTTGTCCATATAGTGTAGCAAAGTGAGGTGGCAAGGCTCCAAACTGAGCTGCCTGTTTATTAGGTAGACCTTGTACTTTATCTGCTAAACCTATTCATTTCTGACTTTTCTGCGGCTTTTTTATAGCTTCTGAGTTTTTTGTTACACTGAAGCTCAGTTCCACTCCTTATGCTACAACCAACTGAATCTCTCTCCCTTTCTCACTCTTTCTCTCTCTCCTTTTGTTACACCCTGAAGAACAGTGAGGTGAGTGCGTCTGACAGATCCATGTCAATAACATTAGCTTGCGTTAGACACTGCCTGTCCATGTCTGTGTGTCAGAGTGGAGTTAATTCACACCTGCTGTATGTGCCATTCGTCTTCTGACACATGTTCCTGTGGTCGGCCCCTCATGATAGTCTCCCATATAGAACTGGGGACAGCTGTGGATATACTATATGTGTGTGTGTGTGTGTGTGTGTGTGTGTGTGTGTGTGTGTGTGTGTGGATTCACATTAAGTGGGTCAGTGAGTAGATCTGAAGCAAACATGGACTCATCAGCTGCTCTGTCAGGTGTGAATGAAAATGCCACCTTAGAAGAAAAGCTCCCTCAGGTCCATCCATAGTGTTTTTATATCTTCCATTCAATCGGGGCTAAGGGTCTTTAGCATTTGGGACAAACAAAATTAATCTTGCGGATTCCCTTTTGGATTGAGCCGGCCGTAAGTACTCAGTCCACACTTTCAGTCTGTCTTGGGAAATTGTTTTTTGTGAATTTGCATCGTACCTGTTGACATCTTGTCGTTTTCTTTTTTTTTTTCCAGCATGTTGACTTTTTCCAAACCTTGCTTTTTTTTTTCTCTCTTTCACTGTATTCGTTTTGATACCATCAGCTTCGGGTGGATTTTCATGACCTCTCATTGCCTTTCTTTTGACGGTTTCGTGTTTGAACAGAGACCGATCATTGTCCCCAGACACCAGCGGTTCTTCCCTATAGGATACTGTTGTAATGACAAAGCCTGTAAGGAGAGTTGATCAGTGGATTTGCGCCATTTGGAGCAAAACAGGTCGGAACCATTGGTGTAATGGGTGTCTTTTTTCATCTCTCTCTCTCTCTCTCTCTCTCTCTCTCTCTCTCTCTCTCTCTCTCTCTTTTTTTTTTGCAGTTTATATCTGCACTGGCTTTGATTTATAATTTGCTGCTTCTAATCACTGATAGTGATACTTACATGCACACAGTAGCCTAGCTGAATTCTTAATTAGACGACGAAATTGGCAATTAAATGATTTATATAAAAACTCGTTAATATGTCGTCCCATTAACATACACACCAGCGTAATCTGACCTGATTTGAACATGAACCACCCCCTGGCAGCCTCACAGTAGTGAAGTCGTTCAGTTCAGTCTGGGCATTAATTATTGTGTATTTGCTGAATACAACATTGAACGAAAAATGTAACTGTGGCTGTTTCCTTCTTTCTGTTTACTAGTTTCCTTCTATAAAACTATTACTGATACGATTTTTCAATATGAAAATAAATGGAAATTGTGCCATAATACAGAATGCTACCTACAGAAAATCTGTGAGGGTCCATATTCCACATTTTTCTTGTTTATGTTTTTACGTTGTTAGGTTTTATATTCAAAAACGTAATCTATTTTACATGACCAGTTTATGGTTTATCTGGGCACTGAAGACTGATTTATGCAAGTCACCATTCTTCTTATTATACAGCATTCAAAAAGCAATCCAGGCTGAAACAATCCTTCTAACTCCAACATGGAGGATTTAAAGTACTTTTTAATGCTTGCGTCTAAATATGTGTGTATTAGTGGCGGCTCCTGGTCAATATATTTGGTGAAACAAACCACCCTTCATCCCCGTAGCGCACGTCAAAACAAACTCGCGGTGCCCCTGAGCAGCTTGATTTTCTTACCTTAAGTACTTCACCTCCATGTTCTGCTTCCGCTGCCTCACATTTTGATCTGTCTTCTCTCTCCTGCTCTTCCCTCAGTAGTTCCCTCAATAGTTAGTGTTAAATCCTTACAAAATATAAAAAGTATTTTATTGTGCATGTGTTACAAACATCCCTGGAGGCGGGGTACACCCTGGACAGTCGCCAGCACGTCGCAGGGCCACACAACCATTCACACCTACAGGCAATTTAGAGCACTCAATTCACCTATCCCCCAAAGCACACATGTTTCTGGCTGTGGGAGGAACCCGGTTCCCCACGCGGTCACGGGGAGAACATGCAAACTCCACACAGGAAGACCCTGCGTCCAACCCGGGAGTCGAACCCGGGACCTTCTCGCTGTGAGGCAACAGCGCTAAGCCCTGCGCCACCGTGCCGCAGGGATGCGGGAATAAGGGGTAGATAATGGATGGGATGGATGTTACAAACAGACAATAGAAATATTAACTTCAACAGAACATAATTAACAATGTTTCTAAATCCCAAGAAAACGTATCTAACCTCTTTCTAACCTTAAATAAATGAATTCTACCCTCCTGGTCTTCTTGGTGAATCCCTCTGTCAGACCAGCAGGGGAGCCGTATACAACTGTAACGCTATGGAGGAGCTGAAATTAGGAGAGCAATCTTATTTTTATGAGCATTTTTTTGTGCTCTTTCACACCAATTAAAAAAAGTGATATTTATAAAGTCGTTTTGTATAATTTTTCTTGGTGAAACAGTGTTTCATCTGTAGTCTTATAGAAACCGCCACTGGTGTGTGTATATATATACATTTTTTGGGACAAAAAGACAAACACTGTACTTAAAACGCTCCACTTTGCAGCTTGGTGTGTATGGACTGGGCAGTGGATAATGTTTCAGAAATTTTACCAACATCAAAAAGTGAGGAAAATTCAGATTACATTACATTATTCCATTCATTCATTTGACAGAGGCTTTTGTCCAAAGAAATTTACAGTAGGAGGAATATCAGTTTCCATGACATGGACCAATAAGAGCTTAGATTCCAGAAATGGCAACTTTCAGAGAAGTCTGACCCCTAATGGGCATAATGAGGATGACAGTATGAAAAAAATCTTGAGGAAGGTCATGGTAGCATCCATAAAATATCACAAAATATTCGTGTTTCCTTTTCCATCCTAAAATCTCTAAATAAATGTCTAAGTGCAGCGTTCTATCACAATATTGTAAACCTAATGAATAAAGCCACCACACCATATAATATTGCAGAAAATGCTGTATAATATCACAAAAACTGCATGTGCAACATGTTGGAGCGATCCAAGTCCACCCACAAATCCAAATCCCCAATAATCCAGCCAGTACTGACCATGTTTAGGCCAGTTAAGGCCTTAATCCCACCCCGATCATATCCGCTCAAATCTGTTTTAGTGTGCATGTAAGTGTAAGAATTTACTCTTTCTTTGTTTAGACCATAATTAAATCTCAAGCTTGATTTTACTGCACTCTGCTTTAGCTTATTTCGTTTTTAATATGTGTTTGTTTTTGGTTTACAGGACACGAGAGAGTACGAAGTCTCCATTTAGGTTCACTGCTGATGTCCACCGTGGGGCCCCCGGGCCCTTCTTTGCCTTGTGGAAGTTCCCCAGCACCGTTTGCCCTTTTTTGTGACGTCCTCCGCTCTTCTGTGACGTCCACTGATCGTCTCTGACGTCCTGTGATCTTCTGTGACGTCCTCTGATCGTCTCTGACATCCTCCAATCTTTCCTGACGTCCTCCGCTCTTCTGTGACGTCCTCTGATCGTCTCTGATCTACTCCGATCGTCTCTGATCTTCTCGCCCTCATTCTTTCCTTTCAGCTCCACTGTAAATACTCCCGGTTGTCAGTGAACTTCCACAAGCACTGCAAAGAGTGTGGAGAACATGATCTTATTTTTGTAGAGATTACTGGCCTAGCAGCAGTGCTTGTACAGTTTTTAATCCAGTGACGGAACCTACAGAGTGAGATAAAACCAGCTGGAAATCGAAAGACACTATCATCCAGTCAATTGATGTCTCGTTGAATAAGACTTTTTTTTATTGATTTGATTATTTATTTAAATGTTCTGGTCTTGTGGCTTCACAACTACACCGAGGCTGTGATGAAACGTAGAACAGGAAATCAATGTTTATTCATCCATGAAAATGTATCAATGATCATGGTATGGAAATATAATTTGGAGAAAAAAAGAAAAGATCTTGTTGATTTACTGTATGTCTAACACGCACACTTTCTGGCAAATAAACATATGCATGTTTTATAATTTTCTTTGCTGTTTTCCATGTGTTCAAATGTCAGTGAGATGAAAAGCTTCTTGCTTTTGGAACCCACATGTTATTCCAGATATTTTGTTATAAACTGGGATGATTTCTAGAAGTGTGTGTTTGTTGATGTGCCGATTCCTAGGAAAGCGGACAGAAGCAAAGCTTTACTCTTAACTGATTTGAGCGTGTACATCATTCCTACATGAATAAAATGGGTAACAATTTACGATACTGTTTCTAAATGACTGCTTAAGTGCTTAATATAAAAAAAGTGATAAGGTGTTATTATTGTGTATTCAAGCAATGGAGATCTGCTCCAGTAGCCGGCTCTGTTGGCGTCTAGGGCAGCGGTCCCCAACCTTTATTTCGTCACGGACCGGTTTGATATCAGAAACTATTTTCACGGCCCGGCCTTTAAGGAGTGGCAGAGGGGTGGAGGGGCTCAGTGGGTAGGATACTTGCCTCCAGACCAAGAGGTCATGGGTTCGAATCATGCCTACAGCACCACCACTGGGTCCCTGAGCAAGACCCTTAACCCCAAGTTGCTCCAGTGATAAATGATACGCATAAAAATGGGGGTATTTTAAATATATAATAATGGGTATCTTTCAAATATAATAAACGTTAATCCAGTGTGTACTCGCAGCTTTATTATCAGCGACAACAGAACACGGGTTACATCCACGTTTTTTTTTCTGTGCGGCCCGCCGACCGGTACCATGTGACCCACGGCCCGGGGGTTGGGGACCACTGATCTAGAGGAAGTGTTTTAATGTACATTCACAATAAGAATGGAAGCAAACTGGATTAAAGCATTAAATGTGCTTTTCACATCTAAATCAGCTATGTTTGGGGGTGAATCCCATCCATATCTGCAACAAAAAGGTCATTTATGCTGTAAATAATGTCATATAATGTATAAAGGATTTCTTTGATTAAAAAGTGGCCTTTCATCGGTTTAGCAGTGTTTGGTTTGAATAAATCACATAAAGAGCCCCGCGCTAGTCTGTCCTGTCCGTGAAGTTTCCGTTCATTTTCAAACACTGGACTGTGGGAGCTGCAGCCCGAGGGACATTAATATGGATCTTTGTGTCGGGAAAACAGTTTCTTACTTTATATACATTTTAGCTGTATTCCTTATACAAGCTCAGACCCAATGAGAGCAAAACATATATTTAAATGAGAAAAAAACAATAAATGTGATCTGGGTGTTTGGTCCTCTTTGTTCATCTCCATATTTTCAAATCTATGGTTTCGTTTAAGTTTTAATGGCCATTAAACGCAAACACTTTTATCCACCATTCTTTTTTTCATCTTATATGGTAACCCCTCAGTTTTACGCAGATCAGCATTCAGTCTAACACAGACTTTTCTGAGAACCCAACCACTAGACTGGTGGTGGTAATACACTAAAAAGCTGTCAACTGCCATAAAAAGAAGAAGAAGAAGAAGAAGAAGAAGCTGCTGCTGCATGTAGCATGACTGCTCCGTGTCTTGTCCTCGTATTTTAGTGTGTTAAGCCCCCCCGCCCCATTTTCAACAGTTATCTCAGTTTATTTAGTATTAGTAAGCTGTGCTCTGTCTAAACATGTGGGTA
>JBBPDB010000001.1:19359541-19372522 GCA_037974465.1 Brachypetersius altus
GCCAGAGGTTACAGCAGTGTAAATGCATCTGTCTTTCTCAGCCACATTCGACAACCAACCCCCCCCCCCCCCCTTGCTGAAGAAGAGGTAGCTCAGCTTCACCTAAACAGTCCAGGCTTATTTCAAGGAGGATGTTAGATTCAGATTCAAACTGAGCTCCATAGGAGGGTGGATGTCCTTGAGGAGCATTGTTGATTACTGCAGTATGCTAACGTAGATACACACCTCAGCCAAAGATGTGCTTCCAGAGCGAAGTCACACAGGGCTTGGCAAATTGACATACCTTTCAATGAAGTTCCTAATGAGTAGTAAAATAGTTCTGGTGCACTGGGAGGCCTTGCTCTAGGCGATGTCCTAGTTTACACTGTATGAATGGGCAAGTGCTGCATAGGTCCAATATAACGTATCTACAAATGGTCACAAAGTATCTGTTGACTGTTAGGGATAGTTTTAGACCAGAGGGTTTAGGTACAGGTTTGGATTGCGGTAAAGCTCAGGGGTAGATTATTAGGTGTCAGGGTTTAGCGAATAGTCAAAGTAGAGTTATTATAGAGGTAAGAGATCATGTAGAGCTGAATTTTACAGATATTTATTGAATGTCCTAATGAGAAACAGCATGCTGCGAGTCCTGGCTGATAGCGACATTTGCGTGTTCAAAGGTTTTCTCTCGACTCTCTCCAGGCTGCGGCTACTTCTGCACAGCTCCTTCCTCTGAGGGAAGAAATTGCAGGCTTTGGGCCCTTTGAAGAACAGGTGTTTGGACCTTTTTCCCCACACGAACACAAGTTCCAGGAGGAAATTACAGAGCAAAGACCCTCACATGCCCCTGTGATAAGAGGGTCTTCTCACTGCCTATGTCTGTATGCTGCTTTATGAGCACTAAATCCCTCTGACTTTCCTTTCACGGGAACATGAGGGACAGTAAAAGTCAAATTGCTGTTGGCCTTTTCCACAAATGCTACAGAGCATTTCGTCCTTATTCCATTCGTGCTGAAGTATGATTCATCTTCTCTTGAGAGATGAATGCCTTCCATAACATCAACTCAACTCATTTGAAGATCAGGCCTTGTGCTCCTCGAGCGAGCCCAGATCTGTGTGCGGTGGAAAATATGAATAGTGCTATCGCTGTGGCTTATTTATACCAAAGCAGGGCTCTGTAGGAGCTCGCTATGTGTGGACTTCCATTTGTGCCACTATATGTGCGTGTGTGTGTGTGTGTGTGTGTAGGGTTCAAGTGACTGGCTGAAATAACCCTAATTCAAGCGTCAGTTCCTTCACATGCCGTTCATTGTAGCTGGTGTTCCATTCCACCACCCCAAAGTTTAGTGAAGCCCGAAGGTCAGAAGCGAGAATATCCGCTCAGATTTGTCGAAGATCACAGCCTGCCCAAGGTTCTTCATCAAAACGAGCTTTCAGCTTTCCTCAGACCACCTTCGGAGCATAAATCCAATGGTTTTTATTTTCCCTGCCAGTTCCGTGCCTGCTTGGCAACAGCATGCAGGCCACTGCTCAGTTAGATTCTCATTATATTCACCGCTGAGATGTCCAGGCCGAGCTTGTGATAATCCACGAAAATTCCTCTGGTTTGTACCCCGACATGTTTCAGGCAGGTAGCCAGCAGAGGGGAATTCTCGGCAATCTCACATGGGACAGCTCTGACATTTAAACGTACATGAAAGCCTTTCTCTGAGGGGAGCCTATTGTCTTGTTCGGCACTCGCTGTTCCACCCTGTTGATTGGGCCGTGCACAGGAACCTCTAGGAACACAGGAACCCTGGGTGCTTCTTTCCGCAGAGGAGAAGCCGCCATTCTGCACGTAGTTTCCTGAAGTAGGTCGATCCACTCACGCTCTAAAGGCCACGGCACACTGACCTAATGTCAACCAGCTTCATATCAATCGACCCACCATTTGAGTTCACTAATGCTGCCTGGAGAACATCGAGATGCCGTGTTCTGGGATTAAGCCGTGTCTGTGTTGCCACAGTTTCTCTGTATCTTATCTTTTAGAGTCTCAGGAGACAAGAACCACATTGTTCCCTGTGGGTTAGAAGGCGATCGGCTCTTCTCCTGACAGCCTTAGAGGAGCTCAGGAGCCACGGCTGAGGGCTTTCCTTGTCTAATATCTCGCCTCCCTGCTTCCTGCTCATATTTTATTGCTCCCTGCTGCATGTGTGATGACGCACTCGCAGAGACAGGGGGATTTGTTGTTTCTGGAGGGAAGAGGCCATGCTTGTGTGGCTGTATGGGAGACTTGTGTGTGTGTGTCTGTTAGCTATCAAAGCAGTGGACTGACCCGCTGAGAGAAAACACAACAAAAGTTGCTCCTTTCCACAGAAATGATTAGCCAACAATGTCGATTGGTCATCTGAAACATCGATGTGACAAGATCACTGCAGCTGTAAAAGCAGAAGTGATCTGCAAAGTGAACTGTAATGATCAGCAATGTTGAAATGACATGAATGTACATAGTCATTCCAACAGATTCCAACACACTACAAAAAGTTATGGGGGCAGACTGTCTTCTGCTGTGTAGTAACAAAGATGTCACTTGCAGCTTTGATTGATTGCAACACTGTAACATGGGTATTTGATTCGGTTTTTTGGTCAATTGATTACACAGGTATATCAAACACACGTCCTGGAGTGCCATCGCCCTGGAAACTGTAGTATTTTCCCATTTCTCTGAATTTATGGGTGTTTTTCTAACTAGTCTTTGAGTTGTCGTGCTAAAATTTATTATCAGATTAAAGGAATAAACATTAGTTATATGACCCCGCTTTGGGGTTATACACCAGTTTAGGCCCTTTATCTCTACAGGCTTAAGAGGCCACTCTTGAAAGGGCACGTGTCAGCAGTGCTCCCTATGAGGGGATGGCCGCATGACTCACCACTCCCAACCTGAAAGTTTCCACGGCTGGAGCTCTGCCATGTCGATCAGCGGAGAGCCGTGTGCTCCACCAAAGAACCGGAGCTGCGTGATTTTCATGGTCGAGGGGTGGATTCTGTCTCCCCCTACCTCCAGCTGCTCCAGCCCCTCGCCCCTCCGAAATGCAAACCCCTCCAACGTTCCTCCGGGCTGACGTCACCTGGCTTGTTCTGCACGGGCTCGATTACCCCTCCACATCGCACACTAAGGAATTCACTTTTCTTTTCACTGCAGCTATATGTGTGCGAGTGTGTGACTGCACTGCTTATTTTTATATTCCTGGCACATAATGACATGTTTTTACAGTTTTTACACCCCTGCGTCTGTTTGTGCTTGTCCATGCCTGTGAGAGGGTGCAAGTGAAGAAGTAACAAGTTCTCAGAAAAGCCGAATGTGGACTCCCTTGTTAATAAGAGCTGTCTTGTAGTAAAGACGGTTGGGTGAGTGGCGGGGGGCGCTGTGTCAGATATCCGTCTTCTTCTGGGAAGAAGTTTTTTTAAGCACTTAAGGACCACATGGACTGATGACTGAGGCGCTGATTTGATTTGTGTCACGAAAGGCAACTCACTACTGTTTACGCGCTTCAGGCTCTTCAGTTTCAAGGCCATTGATATCAACAGCCATCTATTCCTGCTCTGTTGGAAGCGGCTCTATATTTGCGGCTCAACAACTATTTGACGGTGCGCAGCATCCGGTGTTGTAATTCCAGATTAAAAGAGCCTGGTGGTGATTAGTGGCAACACTAGTGGTCATGATAGAGAAAGAATAAATCTTGTTCTGAAGATGGACTGATTAGATTACATCAGTCACTTCTAGAGAACCCGGAGCTCCAGAGGAATGCAAGACTCTTTCACCTCACTGATTAGACCGCACTGGATAATTACATTAGACGGCATGTGATACTGACTCTGTTTGGGTGTTAGTTCTTAGTTCCAACTCCATTCTGATCGAGCCAAAAAGAATTAAGCCTGTAATTCATCTCGTGGAGAAAAACCTTTCATATGCCTTTACAACAATAACTGATAGCCATGCAAAGTAATGACTCTTGCGCTTGTCACCACAAGAAATATAAGTGATAAGAATATTACGGTTTGTTCAAAATGAATGATTCAGGGCCGATAGGCTCCTCACTGTGTTGCCAGACAGGCGCATGGCACAGACCCAGCCAGCTGTTCGGGCTTGTTTTTGGAATAGCACAGGAGATAAGCCAAGAGAGTGAGACAGAATCCGTATTTGCCTATTCAAATGACTTAGGGCAAAAATATCCTGGCAAACAAAACAGCATCAAGGAAACAAGACAAATGAATGGATAATAAACCATGTCTTAACTAGGCAAATATAAGGGTCATGTATATTATGTTGTACCTGCCAAGCATCCATTTGACCCTAAGCGTCTGCAACCCAGGTCAAAAACGATCCCCACCATCACTCTGCTTTCTTACTTTGAAGCAAAAGAACAAATCACAGATGACACAAAGCAATTCTTGTTTAATGGTTGAACTGCTGGCTCCGTGTATCATACCTCAAACTAATCAAATTACTTTATTTTGATCAACTGCCTTTTTTTTTTTCTCCAGATCAAGTAGAGGAAAAATGATGGAATCAATCTATGCGGAGGAAAAAGTTACGTAATCGCCTCGTAATTTGCATTTCTAAAACAAATACTGGCACACGTCTACGAGTGCAAATGATCCCGTTGTTAAAAGAGAGTGCTTGCAGACTATAACAAGGAAACATGGCCCCAAACAAGAGAACTGTCAATTGAAACAATGAAAAGATTTATACAAGTCTTTAAAGGGGGAAAGCCAACGCAGAGTGTGGCGAAAAGATGTTGGTTGTCCGGGCAATATCTAGAATGTGGTGCAGGTATAAAGAAAATGGGAAGGTTGTAAAAGGAAAGTTTAGAGGCATCAAAGAGGTGGGATAGAGAACTCAAAGCAATTTAGAAAATGCTCAGCAAAACAAATGAGAAACAAATGGGTGGTAACGGGAAGCAATGTGTGTGTCAGAGCTGTAAGAAATGGGCTTAATGAAGTGGGATTTACACTATGAACAGTGAAGGCAAACATTCTGCGAAGCCGATCTTCATCTGCTATTCAAGAAAGTTGAAGGCAGCTTGAATATTGTTTTTCATTAGTGACGCCCATGCCTCAAAGAATTCAGGCCCAAGGAGGAGCAACAAAGTAGTAATTAAGATTCTCTACTTGACATGGAAACAAATAAAGCAATAATTCACATTTATATGTATTTTGTTTGTTTGAGGTAAGCCAGAAAGTTCAGCTCTGTGCTTTGGGTAATATCTGTGATTTGTTCATTTGCTACAAAGTTAAAGCTGGGTGAACATCCTCCAAGCTGCCAGGAAATATAGAGGTTATCAGGAGATAAATATGTGGTGTGCTCATGTCTTGCAGAGTATCGAACGCGAGGAGCCCATTGAGGTTGATCCAGTTCTAACTCCATCTGGACTTGAAAATGGCCACACATCTACAGCAGGTATTACTTCATGGCTCATGTCTGGCTGTCTGTACTCTGTTTGGCTTTTGGCTTGGATTCGTGGTTCTAGGAAAAGCCTGCAATTGGCAGAGAGCGCTTGTATTATGTAGAAGTTATTTAAACTTAAAGGGTTCTTTATACTCATCGCCACATTTACATCCATCATATCCACAAAGGTCTTGCATGGATGCCAGTTCTCATTCCACCAAAGCAGGAGCAGATGTGATCTATTATTAAAGGACTGAGGCTTATTGATTGAACACATGCAATCCTGAGCCACACTGGCCTTTATGGACAAGACTGCAGTGGGTTTTTTTTGTCTGGAACTGTGCCAAATAAGTCTTTTTGACACTTTTTAAAGAGTGTGATGAGACCACATTTGTCATTATCCTGGATGTGTGATTTCAGAAAACACCCTGCCTTTAAGAGAGAGTCCTCCTCCCATTGGGGTGTCACAGCAAAACTCTTCACCTGTATCTATGGCGATGCCACACCTGCCAATCACTGCAACCACCAAAGTAGCAGAGTCTCCAGCTTTTAAGGGTCTGGAGTCACCAGGTAGTCCAATGCAGTCAGCTCCTTCAAATGTAACCGAAACACAGCCAGACAGCCAGTCAACTAGCAGAGACAACCAGCCACAACTTGAATCTCCAATTCACGCAGGTATACACGTCACCTACAGTCATCACACTTTGTAAATGCATCCATTTTTTTTTCTTCATCGAACTCTGTGTGTCTGGCTTGTTCTTCCAGTATCTTCGGTGAAAACATGGACTCCAAGTCCCGTGAGAACAATGGGCTCTCCACGGCTCAACGGTAAAGCCAGTCTTCTCTTAAAAGCCTCTGTTTCCATATGAACCTTAAATTCGTGTGTTTGGATAAACCAATCGTCTTGGTGACTAGGTTCAGAGAGATGAACTAGGTTCAAATAGCTTTGGGTTTATTTGGGTTTATATTTGCTTATTAGTGGTGTTCCAGTTTACTTCAAAACATGATGCATGTTGGGAAAAGACTTGACCAGGTGTGACTGTGTACTGGTTTCAAGAGCAGAGGATTTATATGATTCATTAGAGATGTGAAAAAAATGACTGAAGCCAATGTATGTTCATCTGCAGACAAAGTGTCCTCTTCAGCACCATCCAAGTCCATAACATATTCCAGCTATTCGGGCCTCAACCAGCACAATACAGACAGGTGGGTGAAATCAAAAGAGTGTTTACAAGACAGTCACATGCTGTATTTACCTTTGAGCAACAAGGCAAGCACAGTGATCCTATGAATCCTATGATCCTATGTTGCTTATACTTCTTTGCCTCTGTCTCTCAGTAATGTGGATATTCCGGGAGAGCTGTCCTTTGGTAGAGGCACTGAGCGAAGGCGGGAGCTTGTGAGGTCACAGACTCTCCCCCGCAGTCTTGGAGCTCAGGCACGCAGGTCTATTTTTGAGCGGCTAGATTCTGAGACCAACAGGTAGATTTTTTTTCTCGTCAATATCTCTTGACTGATATCACTGCCTCTGTAGGAGCGTTAGCTATATCTGCTTTTCCTCTCTCTTTTACCTCCCGTTTCCACGCCTAACTCTGCTTGTTTTATTTCCCTCTCTAATCCAGTCGACCCAAACCTGTGGACTCCAAACCCAAGCTGAAGCGCTCGCAGAGCTTCGGGGTGTCCAGCGCAAGCAGCATCAAGCAGATTCTATTAGAATGGTGTCGCTCCAAAACAATCGGATATCAGGTGAGGCGTTCTTCAGACGTCTTTGTTCCAATCTACAATGCAGCTGCAACATGTTAATGTTTTTAGTTGATCCAAAGGCATGTTGCTGGAGAGTCAAATTATACTTTTGCTCATAGGGGGACAGAAGTTGCACACAAATATTTCAAATGTGGTTACAATTTAGACCACATGATCAACTTTTTTATTACATGATCAGGTGTTTTTCCTAGTTTGATCCTTTAAATCATCTGTAGCAGTGCAGAAGAGTATCCTACATATTGCTAATTCGAGGCCTAGGGGAAAATCAATGAGCAGCAAACTAACAAAAGTAACAGCAAAAACCATCAAGAGAAGCTACAATCATGGAGGAGCTGGAACCATAACTGTATATAACATATATAATCATATATATAATATTTATACATATTAATATTTCATGTGATTTTCATGTCCAGGTTTGTGTAAACCCTTGAAAGCATGATGTGTTATGATGAAGCTTTTATCTACGTATACAGCTTTAACAAAGTGGACAACCGGTCCTTACCCTGCACCAGTTTTTGCATGAACCTATCCCTTAAGGAATGACATTTTTACTTGTTCCTTTTGTTCTACATTGTCATGTTGTGTTCCTGATGCACAGCACTGCAAATTTGCACAACACTACATATTTGAAAGAGTGCACACTGGCTCCAAACTCATTCTGTCTCTATGCAAATCTCTATGCAAATACAGTAGTATGTAAACAGTAGTACATTTAAAAACAAAGCCGTTACAGCTTCCACATGCAGCAGTGATGAGTACAAGACGGAGAGGACCCTGAAATCTGTGGAGAAGTGGTTTATAGAACTATGTAGGGCTGAGGCTGAGTTCTAGTACGCCACCCCTGTTCTAAAAGTATAGTTAATAAAGGTTTAGGTGGGGAGTGTATGAGACGAGCTGTGTAGAAGCTCGCTGCTTCTTTCTTTCACAGCTGTTTCATTCCATGCAGATTAAGACAGCGCTCTCATGGTCAAGGCAAATTTAGAGAATAGAACAATATATGAATACAGAGCACCAGAGCGCCAGACTCATGACGACTATGATGATGTTGATTTTCACACTGACAGATGGGGTTTTATCTGCAAGATGCGGATGAGGACATAACTGGACTCAAAATATTTCAACATGTACAGCCTGCCTTCAGCTGTATGATTGAGTAAAAGGGGATGACTTAAAAGTTACAAAACGACCTTTATATTTATGATGATGCTTTCAGTTCCTGGGCAAAATGCACGTCGGACAGATAACTTCAGTACGCCATCATAAACCAAACTTCAGAAGGCCTGTGAATGTGCTTCAGATTATAGTAGAATAGAACAGCACTGCAAACGAAACTCTCCCGTTCCAACACATCAATTTAAAAGTCATTAAGGGCTTGTAACCAGCTGAAGTGTTGATTAAGGTGTAATTTAGCAGGGAACAACCATAAATCTGCAGTCCAGAGCTTGTCATCTTGGACCAAGACTGAGAACAGCTGAGGTAACAATATATCTTTACATGCTAACGTCCATTCTCCTCCAGAATATCGACATCCAGAACTTTTCCTCCAGTTGGAGTGACGGCATGGCTTTCTGCGCCTTGGTCCACTCGTTCTTCCCCACCGAGTTTGACTACAACACCCTGTCCCCTGCTGATCGCAAGCACAACTTCGAACTGGCCTTCAGCACCGCGGAGTAAGTTGTTGCAACATCTACACTCTTCAGATTTTCCCGTGTCAACATATTTTCTCACATATCTCTTTGATTCCATCATCATCTGGAAAACATTACGTAGGGCCTCTGTGTTCAAACTCGCCGAGGATAAAAGTCCAGATAAACCCCTAATGAACCATTTGAACCGTGGAAAAGACTCAGAAGAAAATAAGCAAACACGTCATCTACTTGATATCCCATTTGCTACGCGGTGTTAAAAGGCTAAATGAAGTGAAGACTGAGTGTTGAGAAAGTTGACCTGAGCACAGTCCTTGAGCTGCTCCTCCAGTTCAGCCAGACCTCATCATCTCTCGGGGTGGCATCGGAGATACTGTTACTGACTTTCCGATGCGTCCGAGAACTCTGTGTCTGTAACATAACCCACACTTTAAATCACAGAGGCAAGCAAACTAACCCTCGGCTCGTCCCCTGGCTTCCCCTTCCCCACAGCATGCTTTTTTCCATTACTACAGCCAGACATTGACAAACTCCACCACTCCCGCCATACACAAACACATACAGGATTGTGTACACACTTGCCAGGTGATTAGGTAAACTTATCTAGTTGCATGTCTCACCTCCTTTGGCCTTCTGAGTGGCATTAGTTAGACTGGATATGGATTCCTCACGACATAAGATGTGTTCTGCAAGAATGGAGGAATTGGATGGCGATACCTTATTGCTACAAATAGCCCATTACCCCTCAAGAGATGCTCTGTAGCAGGATGGGGAGAAATAAGGCCCTCTCTGTTTCTGGCAGCAGTTCTTGACTTAGTATCTCAAATCAACTCCTTATTCTCTTAAAACGTTCTTAATCTTTTCTTAATTTTCTTCATCTGATTTACTATCCAAGACAATGGTGCAGTTTCTCATTATTTTAAGACACTAATTCAATTTAATGTGAAAAGAATTACTTCATGACAGTAACCCGTCATTTCAATGAGACTTCTGATGTATTCCGGCCAAAAATGGACGAGGAAGAAAGCTTGGCGATTTATTTCTCCTTTATCAGGCAGGAATGGGCTTCCTCAGCTAACCTACTAAACTTGGCGATTAACTGGTGCACTGAATCCGGCATGTTTGCACTGGGAACTCATCAAACTGAGCAGGACGTTTGCTATGCCTGCTCTATAGGATCTCTTTGATACCTCCGATCCACAAGCTCTTATCATCCAGAGTCGCTCATCACTGGTAGCTCCGGTTTCCAGTACTGGTAGCTAAACCTTTGAAACAGTTGTTCATAAAACACCCAGCGGTTTAAGAGAAGCTAGAACTAGCTTGCTGAGCTGTGCGGTTTGATGCCTTGGGTTGCAAAGGGACAGACATTTCCTGGTAAATTTCCAGTACATTTCTAGAAACTTGCCATGGAAAAATGAGAAATTTTGTGAATATCAACATTAGCTGGTATGAAATGCCTCTGCACAGCACATGGTGTACATGGCATTTTGAATGTGTAAAAAACATGAATGCACAGCAGATATATGTAGATAGTTAGCTGAACAAATGGAATGCTCTGATGTATAAAATCGGGTTACATAAAATCGTCTAGAAGGAGGCAGAAGAAACAGAATCACATTAACAGCAGCTAGCATTATGATAAGCTAGCCTCTTTGATGAAATTGTGCTAGCTATCTTACATATCTGGTTTACCAGTTGCCAGTGCAGCTATTTTGATTGAATAGTTGCAAGTGAAACTTTAACACCATAGATCAAATGTTACCTACTTCATATCACTTGACTTTATGTTGTCCTTGGGCTAATGTGTGTGGCCTCAATAGTCTGTATCTGTGCAGTGGGCTCGAAAACCACAGTGGGCTCAAAAAAAAGCTTTAGTAGTTCATAATTCTAGAAACGTGTTGGAGAATTTGCACGTGATGGAGGAATGTGCAATGCATGTAGGCGGTGTGGCCTCTATAGCCCAGCAGCAAGCAGTGTGCTGTGTGCCTGTGATACTCGACTGTAGTTGCATTAGCTTTGATTATGCGAATGTGTTTTTTACCAACTTTATTTTCTTATCCCAGACTTCCAGTTTAGTCCCATCACTTCCCATGTATTCCCATGGAAAGTTTCCAACTTTGAAAATTCCTGGAATTCTGCATATATGACGCACATATAATTGACAATAATGTGATAATCGACAAATATATAATTGACAATAAAGTTTACTTTGATCAGGCATATGATATTGGATCAGATCATTTGTTTGAAAGTAGCACCTAATAAAATGGCAGTTCAGTGGATTCAAATATGTATGTTATGTTTAGGATCACACCATGAACCTTATCAAATATGGACAGTCAAAATTGTGGGACATCTTTCTCTCTCTCTCTCGCAGGACGAAGGCTGGCTGCGACCGGCTCATTGAGGTGGAGGACATGATGGTGATGGGGAGAAAACCGGACCCCATGTGTGTGTTTACATACGTCCAATCTATGTACAATCACCTGCGAAAGTTTGAGTGAGCCTTCACATCATCACAGAAAGACTTTTCTTTCAGCAACTGCTGAAAAGTGCAACACTGCCCCCTGCTGGACTGGATGTGAGTGCAGTTCAGGAGGTCTCTAGTGAAAAGGTGCCAAACGAGGAGGGACACTAGTGTGATTTTCTCTTTTTAAAAGAAATACGGTTGTATTGTAAGAAGGGCCACTATTTATTTCATTTTCCTGTGACAGTCTGTGCTGTTTGAATGAGGGACGCCGATGGATGCTGTATGCTCTGAAGTATTTTTTACAGGGGGTAATGAATTTGAAGGAAATTAATTTTGCTTACAAAGAGATGCCAACCAGTAGACTGCAACAACAAACATTATTTTATCTTAATAGTCTTTAAAAGCCTGATATGCTTAGATGTGTACAGAAAAAAAGGTACAGTGTATTCTTAGATTTGAGACATCACGTTTTGTATTTGCTATTTTTTTCTATTTATCGTTGACATTGTTATAAAAGTGTGGTTTCAAGTGTAGGTTTGAAAGATTTTGTCCATTATATCCAGCCTCGCCAAAGCTTACCTCCTAACACCTGCACCATGTGTTTTCATTTAACGCAAGCACCTCACATTAGAACTAAACGCTGTTAATGAGAATAAAGGCCCTGCGTGGTGAGAAGTGTAGCTGGCTCATTCTTGTTGTGGGGTGAGAAGGTATGGGCTACAGCAATCTATGGGCTGATAAGCAATAAACACTTTTCTTGTTATAACGTTTATTATCAACTGAAACATATAATAAAAGCAAGTGTGACGGACATACTAACTAATAAGAAAGTCAGAGTTTACTCTCCAGAGGCCTCAAACTGGATTGGGTTCTCTATGTGGAATACAATAAAAAAAAACATTTGAACATGTTAAATATAACAGTACCATTATGCATCACTTCTTTAAGGACCATTAACAGACTGCTGGGACAGTTGTCCATAGTTTGAGCCTATAGATTTCACCATAAGAACAGTTTTATGCCTTTTTTTCCAATTTAACAATCTTTTACTCGCCATGTCAGAACAATCTTATACGATACATACAGTAAAGTAATAAAGAAAGGTTATTTTAGCTGCCAGACACTCAAATACACCCACCATCTGGATTTTTCACACTTATAATCCATTTTGAAGATATCCTTGTGGTGTAAAAGGTCGAAGAAGGCTTATATCCCAATTATGTCCCAGATCATCAGCCCATGACATAAATCAGAATGACAAGATGTGAGAGGGCTACTTTGAAGGAAATGGTCCCTGTTATTATCACTGGACTAGGCCCCAGTGCAAAAAGCCCTTTAATTATCAGCTGGTGCTATGGCTCTCCCAAGTCGCCCTCCATGGTCCGAACCAGGACATACAGCTCTGCTAGACCGACTACAGAGGCTGCAATCACTGCTGAAATGACTCTCTGAAAAGGAAAAAGGTAAACTTGTGTTATCATTCCTATATAGCTGGAAGTATTACATTACATGTTACACAAAACCATGGAAAACAATAAAAGACTTTTTTTTTCTGTTTACTGTTTGCAGCAGTTTCTGTTTACTGTGTGAATTAGTGTGTATAGAGGCTGAAATCTTTTCACCAAACCTTTCCTTTCACTTAAGGACACAGTAAAGTTCAGCAGTGAACAGTTATGGACACTCATAGTATT
>JBBPDB010000001.1:19406453-19416813 GCA_037974465.1 Brachypetersius altus
TTCCACACTGAACTCCTCCAGCAGGTCTTTATGGAGCTGCTCTGTGCTCTGGGACACAGTCCTGCTGGAATAGAAAAAAACTGGGTCCACAAAGTTGGTGTTGTCCAAAATGTCTTGGTCTGCTGAAGCATTAAGATTGTAAGTGGCCCATCTCAGACCCTGAAAACAGGTGAGTACCAATACTTCCCATACAGTGTATATCAACAAAAATACATAATCAATAAATATAAACAAAATAATTTCATAGATAACGTTCAAATACTATTGTATTAACGTTTTCAATGTATACAAATAAAATATAATTTTATAATATAAGGGATACACTATACAAATATTAGAAATATATAAATAGATAAAGTTTATACCAATTATAGAATCAAATTGAATGTGAATAAAAACTGATAAATGGTTGCCCATTATTTTTTTAAATAACATTTTTATACTTTCCTCATTGTGCTGAATACGAGTAAAAATAAATGCAATTATATTATCCTCGGGAGTTTGGTAGCAGCAGAGATTAAAAGAATCAACGTAAATATGAGCAAAAAAGCTGCACGTGATGCACACAGTGATACTGTTACATTGTATCAGAATTTACTTTATTTGATTCAGTGAAGCTTTCGAGAGTCTCTGTTTTTTCCTCGACAGCAGCCCGTTCTCATGTGTTTTACAGCTCTGGGGTTATTTCTGGAGCCTGGGGCTCTGACTGGGGTATAAATGTGGGACTGGATTGCATCACGTCCGGGAAATAAGGGCAACAAAAATTGTTGCCCCAGTCCGCCATTTCAAATATTTGAACTTCCAGCAGCCCCAGAGAGAAGTTCTCGGTGGAGGAGACAGTCGGATGCTGGGCTGATCTGGGAGACTGGTGTTTTCTGCACATGTGCTGAGGGAGAGGAGCGCCTGGCTGCAGGCTGGTGAAGCGGAGGGCTGAATGCTGCACGGAGCAGCGTGTCCAGCGAGAGGAGCAGAGTTTTTCTGATTTTCCTCCGTGTTTTTGTTTGTATGAGGTGAGGGCTGGTGGAGGAGAGCCTCAGAGCAGAAGGGGAAGGCCGGTGAGAAGAGCCTCGGCAGTCTGGTGGCAGGCATGGCCGGGAATTTTGACGCCGAGGACCGGGGCAGCTGGTACTGGGGGCGGCTGAGCCGCCAGGAGGCTGTCTCTCTGCTGCAGGGACAGAGACACGGTGTCTTCTTGGTTCGGGACTCCATCACCAGCCCCGGAGACTACGTCCTCTCCGTGTCTGAGAACTCAAAAGTGTCCCATTATATCATCAACAGCATCAGCAGCAGGCAGCCTGCCCCGGGTGAGCCTGCACCACACGGCTAAAGCTAACCTCCAACTTCTAGGGTGTGCTAACGCTAGCTGCCGCTTTCTCTCTTTCTAAAACCTTCTTCTCTCACACAAATCACTCACTTGCTACATTAGAAACTGACATTTTTATTTACCTGTTGACCTCGTTTCGTTACACCAATTGCTATTTTTCTTGCATTTTGACCATTTTGTCCAGCGTTAGCTGTGTGCTATCAGTAGCGGCTAGCAGCCACTTGCAGCAACATTTAGGAAGAATTTGTGGACGTAGTCGTTATTAGTGGTCGACTTGACTTGATTTGTATGCACGGGGGGTTCCTTGGTTAAATAACAGTATGTGTGAACCACAAATGAGAGAGAAAATCTGATCTTTGCTGGCTAGTGCAGCTGCTAGCCAGGCAGACATCTCTTCAGTTTGTACCAGACTGCGAGAGACGAGATGGACTGACGTGATTTTAGGCTGTGCGCCATATAGATATGTCTATATGTGTGATTAAACGAGGCAAAATTGTAAAAAAAAAAAAACCAAAAAAAAACATTTATCACACATTGTTTTGTGGTAGGTTGCGATATTTAGCTTCTAATGAAGTGCATGACTCAGTTCTGCAACATCCCCCTCAACTTTCATGCATACAAGAATTTGCTGTTAATTCCGTCTTCAGGTTGTCGTGGATAGGTTTGTACTAATTATATAAACGCATGGGCATCTGTTTTGAATTGCTCATCTCCTTCAATTGCTTACATTTGTTTTTCATGCTGTGGCGATTTAGGTCATTATTGCAGGGTACAGTGTTTGAGTTTGGAAGTACATCTCTCTTTACACTTTTTTGCACCCCTCATTCAGGACTGACCGCCTCCAGGTTTCGTATTGGAGACCAGGAATTTGATGCCCTCCCAGCTCTCCTGGAGTTTTATAAGATACACTACCTGGACACCACCACTTTAATTGAGCCCATCAACAAAGCCAAGCACTCGTCAGTCATCAACACGGGAGGAGCGCCTCAGCGGCTCGAGGAAGAGTATGTTCGTGCCCTGTTTGACTTCCCTGGCAACGATGAGGAGGACCTTCCTTTCCGAAAGGGCGACGTGCTTCGGGTGCTGGAGAAGCCGGAGGAGCAGTGGTGGAACGCTCAGAATTCAGAGGGCCGCGTGGGGATGATCCCAGTACCCTATGTGGAGAAATTCAGACCTGCTTCTCCGACGTCTGGGACGCTGGGCAGTGGAGGAACGGGCTCTGTGGGTAACTCGGATGGCCACAATTCCCAGCCTCCTCCTCTGCTTGGTGAGCCAGGCCAGTATGCCCAACCCACATCCTTACCCAACCTGCAGAACGGGCCTGTCTTGGCCAGGGCAGTTCAGAAGAGAGTGCCCAATGCATATGACAAGACGGCTCTTGCTTTAGAGGTGTGGATTTTTTGATGTATTTATTTAAGTGTAGTTTGAAGTATGATGGCGAATGCTATTTAGAATCTTTTAACAAATGTTTGCTCTTTTCCCAACCTTGCTCTGCTTTGCTCTAGGTTGGCGACTTGGTGATGGTGACTAAGATCAACGTAAACGGGCAGTGGGAGGGAGAGTGCAAAGGAAAGCGAGGCCATTTTCCCTTCACGCACGTCCGCTTACTGGATCAGCACAACCTGGAAGATGACCCAAGCTGAGAGCAGAGACTGACTTCCCTGCACAGCCCTTAGATGCACACACACACAAACACTCTCTCCTCACATCTCCTCATAACTGACATTCCCAGCAGTAGCCTCTTCTACTAGATCCTTTTCCTGTCTATCCGCTCATTGTTTTGTGCCATCATGTCATTCATGCCAATATATACAGTATCTGCCGTAATTTCCTTATTAGAACTTATGCAAGGAATTGAAGTTATCCTAAGTAGACACTAAACATCATGGACATCTCTATAGGTTATCCTAAGTGGAACTTTGGAGTGTGACTTTATTGTGAGTTTGAGAGAGAGGTGCTGTCTGCTTGGACTCAAAACTTTAGCAGTTGGGTGTTGCTGAAAGGGACTGTTCCTCTGCATTTGAGTAGCAAACACTACTCATACTGATTTGCTAAAAGATGACTGCTTGGAAGGGGATTCGTTTTGAGCCCTCGATCACACTACAAATCACCTGCCGTGATTTATATACAAGGTGTCTGAAGAAGAAATACTGATCATACGTATATTAATGTTTACCGTTACATGCTTAATTTGTATTCCTTTAACCTTTTCGTGCACGCAGAAGTATTCCGTTTGGCTTTCGTTAGTTGAAGCGTCCGGTTCTCCTCCTTGTTGATCACTACAGCAAAGAAATTATGGATGATGGAGACTTTATTTTGAAGACACATCAGTTTTGATAAAAACAAAAGCACACATTCAGAAATCTTGCCACTTGTGTGCCTGCCAAAAAGAAGCATTTCCTAAGGCTGAATGTAATGAGAGTAGTATTTGCAAACATGTCTGAAACATCCCACTGAAATGTTGCAGCATGCAGATGCTTCAAGAACAACCCACTCCACCACTTTGATATACACTGTTAGATTTCCATCACATGTAAAGTGTTAACCCAATGCCTCAAACATGTTTCTCTTTAGAACTGTCTTGCACATAAACTGTAGCCTTCATCTGCGGTCGTTTTCTGCATCTGTGCTCCGTTTCAGTTAGTTACGTTTATTTTTAAGGTTATTTGCGATCACAGCACACTGCTTCATAGTGGCATTTTTACCCGAGAGGTGAGCTGGTATTTATCGTTGTATTACACCGACAATTCCTTTAACCTGCTGTTTGCCTTTTATTGCAGTTCGACACCTTAACTGCTTTCTGATTTAGCCTGACATACGAGATTGGAAGCTGAAAGTCCTGTTTTAGGGCACTGAAGCAAGTCTCACAACCCTCTTTTAGTCTCTAAAACCTATTGGGATGGATTCCCAGATGAGGATTAAGCCTAGTTCTGAACTTCCCGGGATTCTGAATGGAGATTTTCCACTGAAAGGAAATCAGTCCATTAGTAAACTTAATCCCTTTCTGGAAACCAGCCTGTTTGGTCTGTTTCCTGCAAAGGGATTAAACCTAGTCCTAGTCCTGAACCACGGCATTCTGAATTAAAATGTAAGTTTTGTCCAGAACTAGACTTAATCTCCTTTGAGGAAACCGACCCATCATATGTTCCACAGAGACACATACTCCGTCTTTTGGAAATAGAACTAATGAATTGGGTTTCATGAACAAATGCATAAATCGTAGCACTAAATGAAAGAACATCAAACAGTGTGAGACGTGCTTCATGTTTGTAGTTCCTTGGATGGTCATGATGTACATTCAATCATCTGAATGCAGACAATCACCTGAGCAATGTAAGCTATTGTGTAAAATATGAAGGTTAGGTATGAAGTAACCGTGAACGAGTCATGGTGAGCAGCCAAGTCACGTTAATTAAAGAGGTTTCTGTTTTAAGGCCATATGCAAATGAAGCCTAAGCCTGTGGAAGAAGAATTCACGTTTTAACTACGGCCCCGTTTCAATACGTGCGCAAAAGTACCGGACTTCAGGGCCGCAAACCTAAACGGACTGAAATATGCCGAGTGTCACTGCTGATTATTTCATGTTGCAGTCCAGTTCTAAGCGACTAATGCCACACATGATTCTACAGCTTCAGTGTAACTCATTCCAGTGTTCTGTTGTTTATTGCAAGGCAGAAGTCTTACTAATGCGCCTCAGAAGTGCCACTTTGAGCTGTGACTAGACTGACTGAGAAATGTAACTTTACCCCATAGGTTTTATTTGTACTACTACTAGTATTGTTTACTGTCTTAATTCAACAGTCCTTTAATAACATCGTTTGTGATGTTAATTTATGTTCATCCATGCCCTTCACACAATTGCTTTTTTTGATCAGCCTGTTCCTGTACCTGAAATGAAGATAACCCCCTATAGTAAACCATTTAAACCCCTTTCCTTTGACTTTGTTCTGTGATTTCAGGACCACACGTCAGTGACGGACATGTACAGCTTACTGTGTTAAATTCACATCCCAGCTCACAATTTGCATTTCAGATGCCATTTGTCATGTAACGTATAGTGCAGCATTGCATGCTGTGGTGTCACTTATTCTGGCACATTTAGAAATTAGGAATCCTCAGAGGCTAATTAATACAGACATGGTGTTTGACTTCCTAGCAGAACTGTAAGTTGTCTGGTTTCATTAGTCAGCAAAAAGAACATATCATCCATAATAGAGTGTAAAACCCCCTCATGCTGCCACAGCAGCTCTGACCTGTTGAGGCATGGACTCCACAAAACCTCAGAAGGTGTGCTGTGGTATCTGGCACCAAGATGTTAACGGCAGATCCTTTGATTCGTGTAATTGTGAGGTGGGGGGGGGGGGGGGCCCCCAGGGACCAAACTAGTTTGTACAGCGCATCCCAAAAATGCTTGATTGGTAGGATTTGTAGGTCAAGTCAACACCGTGTTCCTCAAACCATTCCTGAAGGATTTTTGCAGTGGGGCATGACACATTAACCTGACGAATGAGGCTGCTGCTATTAGGGATTACCATTGCCCTGAAGTGGTTTCCTGGATCTGCAAGTGTTTATGTAGGCGGTACGCGTCAAACTAACATCCACATGAAAGCCAGGACCGTGCAGAATATTGCCCGGGGCATAACACTGCCTTGGCTGTGTTAGGACCCAAGATTTCCTAGCAGAAGGCGGTCTCTGTGCCTTCTTCCCATAGTGCATCCTGGAGCCATTTTTTTGCCCAGTTAACAGACATTCGCTCTTGGCCAATCACACGGTGTAAAAGAAAACATGATTCAACTCCTTCCATTGTTCTAATATCCAGTTCTGATGTACCCATTGTGCCCATTACTCACTGTTTTTAGCAGTGGACACAGATCAGTACAGGCAGCAAGCAAAATTTACCTAAAGCAGCACCAACCGCATATGGCCTATCTGTCAACAAGCCTGTTCATTGAGGCCTTCTCTTGCTATTTATCCCCATTAAGACTCGCTTTTCTTTCTCTCCGGGTCGACCTGAGGAGGATGGGTTCCCCTTTTGAGTCTTGGCTCCTCCCGAGGTCGCCTTATATATATCTATATAAATAAAATTGAATTGAATTGACGCTGCATCGCACAAAACCTTTGTGCCATAGTCAGCATTGTTTTCAGCAACTTGTGCAACAGTAACTGGTCTGTGGGTCCAGACCAGAGGATCTAGCCTTCTCTGCCCATGCGCATCAGTGAGCTTTGGACACCCATAACTGTTCCTGGTGCTACTTTTGGTAGCTACTGACCACCACACACTGGCAATACCCTGCAAGACCTGTCGATTTGGAGATTTGCTCTCACCCAGTTGTCTCAGCATCACAATTTAGCCCTATTTAAAGTTGCAGAGATCCTTAAACACACATTTATCCCTCATCACGTCGACTTCAAGAACCGCCTGTGCAGTTGCTGCCTAATACAGCTCCAAGGAAACAAAAAGAAACCCCTGCAATTGTGTTTTCTCAGGTTTGATCTTTTATAGGTGCGAGTACTGAACTAATTACTGGTGACAAGATTTCACTTCATTTCCAAACTGAAATATTGTTCTTTGAAGCATAATTTTAAAGGAAATGACAAAACATCTCCTTTAAAACATGTTCCAGTGTTTGCAGAACTTGAATAATTTAAAGAAAACAAATATATAATTACCTTTGAGGAACTCCACCTGGGGCTGTATGCGAGAGCGTTGATTACAGCAGTGTTTTTATACTTTTCCTCATTAAATAAGATGTGATTCAGGTAATCAGTCCCTCATAAAGCAGAATGAGGTGCTTGTGTAGGAATATAACAGTATGGGATGGCTGTCACGCTCATAGAGATACTGATTTTAAAATAAATTGCAGTGCTCTCTTATTTTTTTCCCCAGAGCTGTATATTCCACTCCTAGACATATGCTACTGTAAACAGATAATTAACGTTGTTCACTTCATTCGTCAGTAGTTTCAACATACAATGGATAATCTTAATATAGCAATCTCAAAATGGATAAGGGTCATTCAGTGGAATCGATACATTTTGCGTCCCAGAGAAATAATCTGTCATAAAATCACTATAATACCAGATACATAACATTAGTGTGTCTTCTATCATCAATACTACCTCAAAATGAAGTAAATTAATTATTATTCTCCATGGTTAAATTTGCACATATGTTGATAAGGCAAGGGTTTTGGCCTGTCCCTCACTATGAACGTTATTTTTCAGCAGGTCTTCTTAATAGTAAATTGTTGGGAAAATGATAAAAATTGTACATCGTTCTAAAAGCAAATCTCTATAAAATTTTAATTTATGTATCAGTGTCCCCCAAAGTGGTCGCCAATGCGACTGGATTTATTTTGCCACTAGTTTTTTTTTCCTTCATTTCAGTCGTCAATGGTGATCGACCCTCACCACCAAGAGAAATTTAAATAACAAAGTACAAGAAAAGTGCGATCTTATAATGCGCAGATATGCTTTTTAACGAGTCGGATCATTTGGATCGGATCACTAAGAAGATCCGGCTCCTAAACCCATAGACAGACAGGTAAAGGTCAAAGCCCAAACGGCCTCCATTTTCCCAAATTTAGTCAAAGAACCGACTCGTTCGCTCCCAATCGAGTGTCATTTCACAGGATTCACACGACCTGACAACCTGTTGCTGAGTGCGTTCTAAGCGGTTCTAGACCAAGATTAGCGGGGGGCCGAGGTGGGGCCAGTGTGTTTTTAGGGGAGCACTTATAACGACCAAACAGGTCAATATTGTATTTAATATATTTGATTTTATATTTAGCTTTTTGTTTATTTTAATTACAGTTCTGCCTTCTCCTCTTTGCAGTTAGTACATTTAGGGCTCCAGCTGTTAGCTTTTACAACCGAAGTTTACAATTCGCACTGCTGATCTTCAGCTTGCAGATAACAGCGAGTGTGTAGCGCTTTAAGCAGTCCGTCTAGAACACACGGAGCGTTCGTTCCGTTTTTCGAGCCAGTGCATAATAAATTACAGGGGCCAGGAGCAATACCCAGTACATATGGGGGAACCTACAGGCTGGACTCTCATCCATATGACCTGTGACAAAGCACCATAATCACAGAACCTTGAAGTCAACATTTTAAGGCAGGTACCTTTTGAAACCACTGATCTAGAAATGTGTATGTTCACCTTATCATAAATAAATAGTGTTAAATATCCTCATCATAAATACAAAGACAGGGTTTCGTGGTACTTTTTGAGTATCTGTTTACCGTGTAACAAAAATCGATACCAAACTCATTGTGTTCCATATTGTTAGTACAGAGACGTCCTTTTTATCGTCTACATCCACACGAATGCTGCACTGAGCATTGGCCCATTTTAAAGCCAGATACGGTTTCAGCCAATCACAAATTGGAAAGAAACAGCAAAGCCATGCATACTGGGTTAGGAGGGCGGGACTTTCCGTAGAGAAACAGAAAACGCTGGCTTTATTTGAATGTTTTGGTTTTAAATTATTTCTAGGGACAATTCACTAGTCACTGGATATTGGTAGAGACGCGTCCCTATGCAGTTTCACACCCTTGTGTGTGTGTAGGTGTGTTCATATATCTGTACATATACAGTATATTGTGTGCCATAACTACTTGAAATTCACTCCACTGCAAAAACATGTGCATTCATAATCGTGTTCTAATGCACTGCAGTGCAGAGGGTTATAACGATTATTGTTTCCTTCCAAAAGCAGCAGCGTTTCCTCCATCAGAGGCGTGAATGACAGTAATGACGCAGAACCACAATAATGACAGAGAGCAGAGTGTGTTAGCACAAATGTGTTTAACAGTGGGGTCATGTGAGTGTGTGCTGGGGGCTGAAACAACACTTCATTTTGAACTACAGGAAGTGTTTGGTGAGGCCTGTGCTGAGATACATGTCTGATCTATCTGTGCTCCAGTCACAAACCTGTTCTCTCGTAGCTGCTGAATTGAACACGCTTTACAGAATGTTGGCAAATATTCCAACACATTCAGCCGATGAACTTTCCTGCTTAAAAATAGAACGCTATTCCGCCAAGATGGGCAACGTTATTGTCACTAATTGAATTCAGTAGAGCCAGAGGGTCAGTTTGGGTTCCTCAATCTTTGGAACTCTAGGCATATCTTCAGTGCTCACAGTTGGAAAATCCATTCGTAAAGCAGTTTTTTATTTTTTTTTACACATTACATACTGTAATGCAGCCTGACCTAGTGTGGGCAGTAAAAGGGGCTGATAACTAAACAAGGAGTGCATTATTGTAAGAAAAAATGCTGTAACAGATGGGACACCTGCTTGCAGAAACCATAACTCACTCCTCCCTAGTAGTAAGGAATACAATAGATAACACTCCCATTAAATATGCTGGAGACTGGGGCTCAGTTCCTTGCTCTGGGAAAAAGGTCCCCCCCTGAGCCCATGCCCCCCAAATGTATCTGCACACCCACCTCTTTACAAAAGTTGCTACTTTAGACAATTTTGTATAGCCACACAAATGCATATTAACACGTTTTTTAGTGTTAATTTCAGGACAGTTCCTTTCTCCACTAATGTGAATGTACATTGACTTTCAATTCAGTGTGTGAATCCTATCTCCACGAGCACATGGCACTGTAATAAAGTTCACCCTGCCTCCTTCGTAATTGCCTCTCTGCGGCACTTTTTCTTTGCATGGATTGGTCCAGAGCTCAAAATATTCCATTAAATTTCAAACATCGTCGTGCACCATTATTTACCAAAACAATCACGGCGTCTTGGTTGTTTACATATCGCGCGAAACGGCAGCTTTTGTACTGGATCCGCATCTGTACACAATGGGAATTAGTCGAGTTCTGCTCTGTACATAGCAAGGCCAAGAAATTCCTTCACTGGCAGGGTGTAGATAATCTATCACTGTATTGTTATGGGTGTGAGGCAGGCAGACAGCAGAGAGAGAGAGAGAGAGAGGGAGAGGGAGAGGGAGAGGGAGAGAGAGAAAGAGAGAGAGAGAGAGAGAGAGAGAGAGAGAGAGAGAGAGAGAGAGAGAGAGAGAG
>JBBPDB010000001.1:19416913-19427961 GCA_037974465.1 Brachypetersius altus
AAAAATGAATATTAACTACACGAGAAACACTATTTTTATGTTCTAAAATATATAAAAATGAATATTAACTACACGAGAAACACTATTTTTATGTTCTAAAATATATAAAAATGAATATTAACTACACGAGGAACACTATTTTTATGTTCTAAAATATATAAAAATAAATATTAACTACACGAGAAACACTATTTTTTGGCAACGATTTGGTCCGTATCTTGATTTCTTGTTTCGTTTTAACATTCTTTACATGAAGTAAGACTGGAGACAAAATGTGCCATCCCAATATGGTTTTGTTATTTATATCACATTTGACAGAGATGACATTTTGGCTTCTAAATATTTTGTGTTGGCTCCTAAGGTTTTTTTTGTCTGGAGCCCTGTCCCCTGATATCAAGTCAACGCTGTTACTGGCACAAAAAAAACAACTATAAAATAAAGGCACATCAGTGACATCATTTACAGGAAGTCACATCATTTACAGGAAGATTATTTCCAACATTTAAAACACAAGTGAATTTTTCTCTTCTATAATGTAGAATTTTATTGTTGTGTGAGAGGGGTGGGGACATGATACCGTGTCATGCCTGTTACCAATTTTTAACCTAATATTTTTTGTATCTTTATATATCTTACCATATCTATATGTAATATCATTTCAAACTGTATGACATCTGCTCTTGGGACCTTGAACATTAGCTAACTAGAGGCAAACTAGCTTGAAATCGTAACCCTGTTACTGTCAGCAAAGATTTAGAAATTAAAAATATATATATATATAATCTAAAAATTAAAGATGACAAAACTAGCTTTAGAATAGAGTTAAACACAGCTAAAGAAACGGTGTGTGCTTACTTATATAGAGCAGATAAGTGTTGCAACCAGATGGCTATAATAATATACAAGTGGAATTTTGCACTAGACTATATAGATATAAAAATATTGCACATGGGGTCTATGTATATAAATATATTGCACTTAAGAATCAATATTTATGATAGTGGTGCAAGAAACCAGGGGTCACTGTCTACAATGCTGCCTTGTTTTGAGTTTTTATATGTAATGTCAATTAAAGGAAATTATCGGTGAAAAATGACATTTGAAAATATGCTTCATTATAAACGGACTGAATATATATTTTAGGCCAAAACCTTATTCCATAGCAAGCATTAGTGCCCATCGTTTTGTGATTTTGGTGAGGTACACTTTAGACGCATGAAGTACTTTGGATGTCTGGTTGCTATTACCATGAATTTACTTCAGATATCTGTGAAATTCCCCATTAAATTACTTTGAATGGCATTACATTCATGCATTACATTACATTTAACACATACTATGTTTTTGTTTTTGTTTTTGTTTTTTACTTGCTTTGTTTTAGTTGTTTAGTCTTTAGTTGTTTAGTTTTAGTAACACCAGTGTTACTTGCTGGTTGTAATATGAATTGTTTCTAGAGGCTCTTCTTAGCAGCTGCCCTAAGGCCCTGGCTGATGGTCGCTGGCACCATGACCAGGTGCTCAAAGCAGTTGCTGAGAGCATAGCCTCAGCCATTAGCACAGGCAAACACCATCACGCTCCAAAGCAATTCCCTTCATTAAGGCTGGAGAGAAACCTCGGGCACGGCCACAAACAACAACAGGCCTCCTCTACACAGCCTCTGATTGGCAGCTGCAGGTAGACGTGGTCCCCCCAGCACACAGCAAGAACATCCGTCCGGTCAGACATGATCATCACCTCTGAGGCTTTAAAACACTTGATCCTGTTGGAACTTGTAGTGCCCTGGGAAGAGAGAACTGAGGAAGTCAATGAGAGGAAACGCTCCAAGTACCAAGAACTAGTGGAGGAGTGCAGGGGCTGGAGGACATTCTCTGAGCCCATAGAAGTGGGGTGCAGAGGCTTTGCAGGACGCGCACTCTGTAAAGTCCTCAGATAATAGGCGTTACAAGGGCAGCCAAGAGGAGGGCCATCCAGGCTGTGATTGAAGCTGCAGAGAAAGCCATGAGCTGGTTGTGGATTAAGAGGGCTGACCCATGGGCTGCTACTGGGACGCAAGCCGAGGCCTGATCCCCCCTGGCTGGGTCACCTGGGTGAGGGTGTGTGATGTTGCGAGACCTGAAACACCCAGTGACCCCAGGATACATCACTGAAGATGCGTCCCAGGGCATCCAGGAGATGAGCAGAGTCTACAGTATGCACTGGTTTAGGCTGCTTTTCATAATATACATAACACCACAATTTCTACTTAACATTTTATAACATCATCTAAGGTACTTCCTCTGGTATATGGGTGTATTTTTTTAAATGTATACCTAGAGGCCTAAAGATTATTTCCAATTTAATGAATGCAAAGTTCATGTTTTATCAATAGATTCACCATGTGCCTTTTTCACAGCAGCACAGATTTGCAGCATAATTTCCAGCAATTTTTGGAAATAACTTGTGTCCAGACCCTCCCTGCCCCTTTTCAGGCCTGCAAGCAGTTCTGTGCAGCTCAGTGGGAGAAAGAGACTGGGGAGGACAAGACATCATTCTCAAAACCTTTCTTTGGTCTGCATGTCATTTTAGCACAATTTTGAAGAATGCTTGCTTCACTCCTGATTCAGATTCTGATGGATGAAACAGTCACACATGCACACTCTTAACATCACTGTTTTAATTGTTGCAGTATAATAATGTAACAATGTTGTGTCATGTAACATTTCCAAGGTGTAATAAATTATTTATATTTAATATTTTTTCATTTTTCTCCAAACATTTTTTGTTCAGAATTTTGAATCAAGTATGGTCAGTAGTGTATAAAACAATGTGACATACACAGACACACTCCCACAAACAAAGATGGGGTTCTCTGGTTCTCTTATATTTTCCCTTGATGGTATATATACATATATAATTATTATTATTTTCATGTACACATTAAAGTGTGTGGCTGCCCCATTAGTCCTCTTCTGGGTCTCTGAATGGCACTGGGGCTGCTCCCCTCTGTTGAACATGTGTGAAGTCCCCGGATGAGCCTCTCGCCATTTTTTGCCCCAGTGGCGCCGGTGGAAGGTTCAGGCTGCGGCTGCTGCTCCTCCTGTTCCTGCTGCTCCTCCGAGGGCCTGCCGCTGCTCTCAGCACTCCTCTTTAACTCTCCCGTCGCAGAAGTACGCTCTTATCACACTTTCCGACATGGCAAACCGGGAGGACTTAGTATATCAGGCCAAGCTGGCCGAGCAGGCGGAGAGATACGACGGTAAGACCGAACTCGGAGCAGGGGTTATTCGAAAGCTACGCTGCCTAAAACCCTGGCTCATATTTTTATTATTCAAGTGAGGAAATCGGGGACCGGGGACGTCGATAGTGAAACCTCTTAACTATGAGGCGAAACTGGAATTAGTGTGCGTGTGGACAAACTGAGGTTATTTCGAGCATTGTTATTCAGTGAGGGACGGCATGAAGATGGAGACGTTTGTGGAGCAGACAAAATGGCGGACAGTTAGTTATTGGGTGAGGCAGGCTGTTGCTAGCCAAGGCAGGGAGGAGGGGGTGCGGACCTCTACACCCCACTTGACCCCAATAGTTTTAATTATAGGTTGCAGTAATCTTGACTCTCCAAACCTGCTGGTTTGTACGTGGCTCATAACGACCAACCGCTGCAAACCAACCCAGTTAAGCTAGCTAGCTCCCAGCCTGGCTGCAGCAGTAGCCGGTTAAAGCTAATGAAGAGACTGTTCCACAGCAACCGTGCTGCGTGTCTGCCTCCCCTGCAGCCTAAAAGTAGAATTTTTTGGTCTACAATGTGACCTGGAAGCGAATAAAGACATGGGTACAGAGTTGGCGCTGTTGCAGTGGGCACTATGTTAATTTTCAATCATAGCCTTCACTTAACCCTTCTCTTGAAAACAAAGTGAACGCCCACGGTGAAGAACACCTTGGATTAATCTGATCAAACCAAACTGTTGTAGGGGCTGCTGCTGGCCTAGTGGTAAGGGACATGCCCCTGCGATTAAAAGGTTATGATTTCGAATCACAGGACTGCTGATGGCACCACTGAGGTACCTTTGAGCAAGATGCCGTACCGACACAGCGCTGCATGTCTGCCTCCTCCGCAGCATAAAAGTACAGTAGATTTTCTCTACCAAGTGATCTTAAACCGAATGAAGACATTGAAAGAGAGTTGGAGCTGCTACAGATGTAGCAACATTTCTTTTGTGTGCAATATTTCTGGGGCAACCCGTACAGTTTTGGGGGTGAAATATTACTGTGTGCCATGTGCAATTGGTCTGGTACATTATTATTGTTTTTGTCGGTGCCTCCTTTTACTAAACAGCTATGGACACTCCAGTGTGTTCCTGTATGTATATCCAATGTTCCTACACACACATGTATATCTCCACTATGTACATATATAGCTGTGTATATATACAATTTTATATATTTAAATATATACAGCTTGTATTTTTTATCACATATAGCTTTATATATACATGTCTATATTTTTGTATATATTATTATTTTTATACTATACTGTTGTCATAGCTTTTATTCTATTGGTTCTATTGCACTTACCTTGGTATTGTCCACTTTACTGCTGTAACGATGCAAATTTCCCACTTATGGGTCTAATAAAGGTCTATCTTATCATATAAGTTAGCAGTGAGAACTACGTTCATTTTCAATCACTCAGCCCTCCTCTCGAAAACAAAGTAAAAACCCACATATCAGAACACCTTGGAATAACCAGTGGCTGCTCTGATCAGATCAAACTAGACCTAGTGGTTAGGGAGTTGCCGCTGTGATTAAAAGGACATGGGTTTGAAGCCCAGGTACCACTAAGGTACCTTGAACATGGTCCCCACACACTGCTCCCCAGGCGCTGTTTGTTGGCTGCCCGCTGCTTCACTTAGTGAATGGTTTAGAGAAAGAATTTCATGTTGTTCCTGAAATCTTAATGGAGTCGCCAGGGTGAACTTTCAACAGCCCAATTTACACATATATGACCGACAAAGCAAGGTTAAGGCCTTGTCACCTCTATTATAGGTCATCGCTGTCACTGCCCAGGTAAAAAAATACCACTTGTCTGCATCTCCATCATTTGTTGTGGGAGCTAGATTGGGAATTCGCTAATTGTCGAAACGACTAATTACAAATGGTCATAAAACATTGAACTGGTTAAAGAACATTCCCCTTTTTTTGTGCAATTTTACAGAAATGGTTGATTCCATGAAGAAGGTTGCTGGGATGGATGTTGAGCTGACAGTTGAAGAGAGGAATCTTCTATCCGTGGCTTACAAGAATGTTATTGGAGCACGAAGAGCGTCCTGGAGGATAATTAGTAGTATTGAGCAGAAAGAAGAAAATAAAGGTGGAGAAGACAAATTGAAAATGATCCGGGAGTACAGGCAAACGGTATGTGGTGTTCTCCATCTGACCACACTGTAATGCATTCAGGTGATTGTATGACTTGTTCTTAATCACATCCCTCCCGGTTGTTATGTTCAGGTTGAGACTGAGCTGAAATCAATCTGCAATGATATCCTTGACGTTTTGGACAAGCACCTAATTCCAGCTGCTAATTCAGGAGAGTCCAAGGTCTTCTACTACAAAATGTTGGTACTCTTCCAGTGTTTCCCATACATTGCTTTCAATGTTGATTGACACCATCAGTGAGCCCCACTCCTACATTCTATGACCGGGTTTCTCAACCACTGATGGGCGGCAAATCTAAAATCGAGACAGGCCATTGGTCCGCGGTTGGTTATTTAATATCATCTAATGTGGCCAAGGGGAATATGCTGTAATAGATGTTGAAAAGGTTGAGAACCATTGCTCTATGATACAGCTGACGTTTTGAGCTTCTTGTAGGTCGTGGCTAGCCAATGTAAACTGTGTGTGCAAGTTATTAATGCTCAAAGCACCACACCCCCACCTTTTTTAGTTCTCTGCTGTTTCTTAAATGTACAGATGAAAATACATGCTGATCCGAACATAAATGTTTTAATGAAAGACCTGGTGACATTTAACACGTGGAAGCTTTTTCATGAGAAAAATTAATGAAACAAGTTAAAACGAAAGGTGTGAGGGTATATGTGAATGTCATAACCACATATTTTCTTTGTTTCTTTGATTTCACAGGAAGGGTGATTACCACAGGTATCTCGCTGAGTTTGCCACAGGAAACGACAGGAAGGAGGCTGCAGAAAATAGTTTGGTCGCTTACAAAGCTGCTAGTGATATTGCAATGACAGACCTTCAACCTACACATCCCATTCGCTTGGGTCTTGCTCTTAACTTCTCCGTATTCTACTATGAAATCCTCAATTCTCCTGACCGTGCATGCAGGTTTGTGCTGTTTTCACACGTTTGATCATTAAAAAAAAAAAAAAAGTCCAGGAATTACATGTTACATCACCAATAACAGTTAGCAGCTACCACGTTGTTTGAAGCATCTTTAGGGTTTTTTGCTTGTTTCTTTGTATTATGTTGTTTTCACCTCCGTCCACAAAGGCTAAGTTCTGCCTCTCACCAAGACAACATTTTTTGCTTTGTTTCAGGTTGGCAAAGGCAGCGTTTGATGATGCTATTGCTGAATTGGACACATTGAGTGAAGAAAGCTACAAGGACTCCACACTCATCATGCAGTTGTTACGTGATAATCTGACACTATGGACTTCAGATATGCAGGGAGATGGTAAGACGCTCCAGACATCTAATTCAACTGTCAAAATCATAGATACTTTAAAAATGATGCATCGTTAGGGCTGGGCGATTTGGCCTAAAATCAAAATCTCGATTAATCGAACATTTTAACTCGATTACGAATAATGAACGATTCTTTTTATTATTTTTTTTTGCCCTCATAGTTCACTGGCAAGTGAAATTTTGATCGATTATAGGTTCTGAATGTCGATTTCGATTACTTTTTCGATGCTCTATGCATTGTAATAGAACAAACAGAACCATCAGTAACAAAACCTTATAGGTGCTTTTCGATTTTCAGTAGTAGCTAAGACCCATCATAGGTTTCCTGACTGGACGGTTGACTTTTAGAACTTAACTTGAGTGCATAATCAGATTTCCTGTGCTTGGATGATGTGTAAATTGGTAATTATCATGTGCTGCAATGAGAAACAAATTGGCCGCTCACAGCCCATAGTGTTCAAAGCTGGAGGACCACATGTGAGTGACTATGGGAAGCCCTGGTGCCACTTCAGACGTCCATTTACTTCAGATAACAAGACGGACTGCACTGTTTGTGTTCATTTCAAAAGATTAACTTTAAATGCCCGATTTTTAGAATTCTACATACATTGAGCATTCAAATGCCTGTGACACCTTTAATGTTAGATTGATCTCGTCCTTTCGGCTGTTTGTCAGATCAGTAGGTTTATCTATGACCTGTGTCACTCAAAGACCTGGTATCGGTCAAACTCTTTCCATTTCCATACCATGAAATATATTTTGACATTCATTTTAACCCATCTTGCCTTTTTTCCATTCTTACTGTTTAGATTCCTAAATGGAAATATGTTAATTGCCCACAAACTGTATTTGTAAGTGAGGCCATTTCTTGCTCTACTGTGTTGCTAACCGTTTTGTCACTCACTCCCGCACCTGAACCTCTGTGCTGAGGTTTTGCTAAGTTAGAAAATGACTTTTGTGTCTGATGCATGTGTTGACGTTAACGGTCTAAGCATGTCCACAGGCCTGCACTTGGGTGTTACACACAGTTATCTGCGGTTTAATTTGTTAAACTCAACAGGAATTATGCCCACAAAAGCCACATTTTACCCTGGCCCTGAAAAGTATGGGGTTTTTAAACAATTTATATTTATTGATATTCTGTAGTGCTCACAAATGTACATGTAATCACATACTATACACTGATAGACTGGATATGACTGTAGCCTTTTTCCATTTAATATTGTTGATTTTGATTAATATACCTGGGCTGATTTTACCCGAAAGCTTTTTTTTTGTAGAGCGTGCATATATACTGCTTTAGGTTATACAAATGCTTTAAAAAAAAAAAAAAAAAAAGAATGCATTTGTATAACCTACAAGTGGGGGGCGAGAGAATCTAGCGCGTGTTAACGCCAAGATTACAAACGACGTTAATGCCGTTAAAAAATTATATATATATAGTTTGTTTGATTGTTTATTCATTTATTTGTTAGGTTTTATTCAAAGCATTGAGTGAGAACTGATTAATTAAGGATATTTAACCACCACCTCCCACCACCTAGGCTAATGATTTACTTCACCTCACTGCATGCGTTCATTTCTCCACCGGAAAATGATTGATTGAATATGCTGTGATTACTGGTGCACGGAATTTTGCAAGCGTGTTCTGTTTCCAGTAAAAGGAGCATCAAGTGTAAAAATGATTTGAGAATGAATTGTTTATTCTTGCATATATTTTGTTCCCTTTTCTGTGCAGGTGAGGAACAGAATAAAGAGGCGCTGCAAGATGTGGAGGACGAGAACCAGTGAGACATCACAGCCAATATGAGACTCCACCCCACCTCACTCCTTCCCAAACCCACTCACAAAGGGAGCCACCAAGCCCAACCTCAAGAGTGACACTCGACAGCTTGATGCCTCCATTTTTTTCCTCCCTTTGTTTCATTTTTAATATTATTCTTTTTATTAGTCCTTTAATTGAAATAAAAGAACCACTTCTGAAATATTCATCAATTGTAATTTCTGACGGGCAGAGCTTAGAGTTCTTGGATTTTTGTTTTGTTTTTTTTTTTTTTTGTTTTTTTTGTCCTGGTACAATGTTCCTTTTTTATGTTTATTTGCTTTATTCCTCAACATTTTATCAGTTGCTGGATATTTTTTTGAGTTTTTCTTAATGTAATTACAAAATTAACTTTTATTACTATTACTGATATGTCTACTCTTAGGCTATTAGTTGTTGGAGCTGTAATATTTCTGTGTTAGTGCAATTATGAAATGCAGTTTAAATGATTAAAACATTGGAAAGGGCAAGTCAAAAATAAAGTGCTCTTTTTGTTAATTTAGATTTTCAGAGCAACTTTCAAGTTTCTTAATATCCATGTGGAGCAAATTGCTTAACATCACAAAGTAGAAGTGACATAGTGATACGTAGCGGTGGTCTGGACTGTAATTTGTGCTAAAATACTGTATTGCACATATAGGCTGATGGTGGCGGATGGATAGTTGCAGCTCTAAAAAAAAAAAAAAAATACAAAAACGGAGGGAGCATTATTGCTTTTAGAACTCAATGCAGGTCTCCATTGGCTGTTTTGGAAATAATAAAAAGCACTAATAAAGTTGATTTTAAGCCCATCTAAGTATATGAAAGATTTCTCTTTTCCCCCCAGTTTTATATATCGCCTACAGTTTCTTCTGTACTTCTTGTTCATATTTAACTTGAAGTGCTAATTTGTACTACTGGAAATTTGACTGGAGCCACAGACATAGAATCTGTATTGTTCTTACAGAAAAAAACAGCATGGAATTAACAATGAAGTTAAAATAAATCTGCCTCAAATAAAACCTGGCCCCCTTGTGCTACAAGTATTCTGTTTTCTATCCTGCGTGTTTTCTGTGCTGGTGAACTGGAAAAGCCCTGCACAACAAGACATTTAGCTGAGAGTTACAGAAGTGCAAGGATTTCACTGTTGATTCTGTCTAGTGATTTACAGTAGTGCTGTACGCAGAGGTCAGAATAGGCGATGCTTGTGAAGGTGTATGTAGTCGTAAGGATGATGCAAAGAATGTTGTCTTTGACTTGTCAGCAGGGATTAGGGACAAATCGTCTTTCATTGTTTGTCGTTCCACATTTCTTAAGTGTTCTGGTTAACCCAGTTTTAAAGATTTCCAGCTGTTTCCTTTGTAGTTGATAGTTAAGTAAAGCAAAATGTTCTGTTTTTGCTTTAGTCTGGTATTGCTTCTGATCCCTACTCTCTGTTTAGAGGTTATAGGGCTATATTTATTTATACTTGTTTGTGTGTATATATATATATACACACAAACGTGTGTGTGTGTGTTCAATTGCATGTCCTCAGGTACAAATTTTATACCTCGTGTTTCCAAATGGCAATGTTTACTTCTCAAAAAGCAATAGTTACACTTTATTTATTAAACCTTAGTTACTCCATTTATGTTAAATTCTTGACATTTCCTGTTTCGGTATTGTTCACATCTCAAGTTTAGATGTTTTAGACGAAAAGTGCATCAAATAGAGAAGGTTAGATATTAGTTTATGGTTTATGTGCTGATAGAGGCTGGATGCAGTTCTATAGGTTACTGATTTTTGACTTCTTTGTCCTGCATTAGGTGTCTTTAGGAAAGAGTCTTCACATTAATTTGAGCGATTTCACAGAAGTAAAGATTTTTTTAGCTTGATCCCAGTAGTTAAAACTACACATTTCTGTGATCAGAGCAGGTCCAGCCTTCTATAGAGGGACATATGCTGACCAGCTGTAACATGCCACCACCTGCTTTGTGTCCCCTTCATGCCTCCAAACAAGCTCTGTCATCATCGATGCATGGACTCCACGAGGCCTCTGAAGGTGTGCTGTGCTATCTGCGCCGAAACGTAAGCGGAAGATCCTTTATTTCCTGTGAGTTGTGAGGTGGGACTAAACTGGTCTAGATGCTTGATTTGATTGACATCTGGGGAATCTGGAGGCCAAGTCGACACCATGAACTCTTTCTTCGAACCATTCCTGACCATTTTTGCAGTATTACAGAGTACATTATCCTGGCAGGTCACTGGCATTAGGAACACCTCTTCTTTTAGGGGTGTACTTGGTCTGCAACAATGTTTAAGAAGGTGGTGTGTGTCAAAATAATGCTCAAAGCATCACACCGCCTTCGCCAGCTTGCTTGCATCCCATACAGCATCCTGGTGCCATGGGTGTCGTTAGGTCTATTTTGAGGGGGCTTCAGATCCCAAGCCACCCTAAATATATAGTAATTATTATACAAATAGAAACAATACTATGAATTGAAATAAAAAATAAGTCTAGCTCTCATTATTGAATTAAAATGATGTAGTGGCTGTTGAAGCTGCTGTAGGTAGCAGGCGGGCA
>JBBPDB010000001.1:19455800-19466600 GCA_037974465.1 Brachypetersius altus
ACTCTTGCTTATATTTTCATGTGTGTGTAAGGCAGCAGAAGTGTTACGCCAGTAGGTGGCACTATTGCACCACACTATGACCCAGGTTTGTGATTTACTTGCGCTTTTTGGCCTCTCTGTGATTCCATATTACTTCAATCATGTCTTCTCCGTCGTACCTCTATCATGCACTGAACCGTGACCCATGTACCGTGACGGTTCGGCACAAATACAGCCCTAATAACGACTGATTAACTCCACCAGAAAATCTCATTTGGTGTTAATCAGTTGTTATTTTAGTTTTTTACCCCCAGTCTAGTTGTGTTCACTGACTACCATGCCAATATGCTAGGAGAATGCTATTCGGCAATTCATTGTCAGTTAACAGCTGCCTGCGTTGGCTTTTAGTCTTCAGACGATAGGGCCAGAGCTTAGTCGTTTACACAACTTGGCGCCTCAACAGTCATTAACCTGAGCTGAATCTTTGGAACCTGACTGTGAACTTCATTGTGATTATTTATGATGATCACAGCATTGTTTCACATGGCTGATACAGAGTATGAGCTGTGTGTGTAGCATTGTGCTCCCTGAACCTGTGTGTACCTTTGTGATGTGGCATATGCATGAAACCGTTTTGCCAAGAATTACTACACTTGTATAGCAAGTTGGCCTCTTGGAGGAGCTTGATTAGCTCTTTGTGACTTATTTGAGGTGTAGTGTTACCTTACGAATGAAAAGTGTAGCTCTTTAGAAGCCAGTATCTTATTAATAAATGTTCAAACATTGCACATTTTAATACATTGCATCACGACCACATTCTTTGGAAACATAACAAAATTTTGTACTGCAATTTTGATATTTACAGATACATATTACCAACTATCTAGTTAATCAATCTGCTTCTCTGGCGCGGTTTGGTCTATCTAGTTATTCAAAGTCAAACGCCCCCCCCTTCTACAACTGAGCAAGACCCTTAACCCTCAGTTCCTCACGGTCCCTGTGACTAATGATTGTAAGTTGCTCTGGATAAGAACGTCAGCCAAATGCCCACTTTAACCTTAATTTTACCTTTTCTTCATTACAATCGTTTACCTTTCATTTTCCCTGCCGTGAAATCTTATGTGAATTATTTTAAATGTCTCTCTTCTTAGTTAGATTTGAAGGATTATGTAGAGAGTGATGCAAGAGATCTCATGTCTGTTAATTAAAGACAGGTTTTCCAGGGCTTTCATGCCACCTCAAGCTTATTTGCGCAATAGGCAAAACTGGCCTGGCTGGAGGGACCATTTCAGTGGGCGCCTCTCTGCCTGCAGTGTAGGGAGGCAGTTCTGGCTTCATGCCTGCTTTGTTTCTCAGCAGAAAGCAGCAGTGTGCCCTCCCTCCCCTAATGCCGGCATCTTACAAACCAGCACTTCTGTAGGGAGAAAACAGGACGTGGCACACAATCGCCTCTGTGTCGTGCTGGGTGTTAAAGGTATTAATAGATAATGAGCACTACCTCCATGATAAAATTGCATTCCATAAGAAAGCATCTTGTTTTCTTTAGTTTGTGTTTTGTGTGCTTGATATTGTATCCGTTAACTGCAGAGGATGTGATTTACTGGGCTCTTCAGATTTGTTTGAAAGAGCAGTAACAGGTACAGTAACATTACATTTCTCTTCAGTAAACAATATCTGCTTAGAGATTGTCTGCTTAGGTTCCCACTGCAATTTTAAGAGTAAACAAATAAAAGCCCAAAAACTAAATACTCCAGGCAAAATAAGGGATCAGGGATTTTTTTTTCATCACAGAGTAGCAGTGCTCCGTAACCTGTAGGGGTATTCATTTTAATGTTGAGTTTATTAATATCGTCCCATTCGGATATGCTGTGAATATGGATGATGTGTTTGATCTGTATATAATATGGAAAATATGATTTAGAATTGTTTTAATACAGCTCAGCTCTGTCTCTGCGATTACCCCTCTGGAGTGTACTGGTAACCATTACTGGGCAAAACCAGTAATAAATATATACAGCCTGTATTATTATTTACAGTCAATATTATGTAGTTGTCCAGAGCAGGCAAACACATCAGTTGTGAACCTTTATGTAACCAAACTTGTGCATGGTGGTGTGTTGCTGAAGTCAGTGATGACTGTTTAGGATCTTCTGCTTTTCTGTTACAGCTCTGTCAGAACGGAAGTCACCTCTAGCATTAGTAACTGAGCCCATGCCAGTGTAAACAGTAATTGAACATGATGCCATCAGGAATGCCATTTAAAGACATTAACTGCTTGTTGACAGCAGTGGGCACTCAGCGGGAGAGCAGAAAAAGAGAGAGAAAGATGATGATGAGAGCTTAGCTGGATGGGAAGCCATTACTGATGATTACTCAATTAAATATGGGAAGATACCGAGGGGGGGGGCGGCGGTGAAAACTCATTACAAGAGCTTAGGTTGCCTGAAAGTACTTAGGCATCCTCTCTCAACTGCTTCAGTGTCATCAAAAGCGTCAACGGAGAGTTTGTAATTCCTCCATCGGTCTCAGTATCATGGTCTCAGTAGTGGGAAAACGCTTCTTTGTGTGACTCAGCTCTCTGACACTTGGTGTGTTGTGAAGAGCTAAAAGTGTGTGTAATAGTATACTCCATTAAAAAAAAAAAAACTGCTTTAGGTTGCCTGTAAGGAAGTAACTGTGTATTGAGCTGCAAACTAGTGTTCTTGTGAAGCTCTGGTGGGGTGGAGGATTCAGTTAACTGTAAATCACCTCTTTTCACTCAGTCTTTAGGGCTCAGCCAAATTAATATTGTCTTATTGTCGCTTTTATGCCACTTTTTGGTGCTGCCCTGCACCAACTGTGTGGTGTTTTCACAGGTTTTGTACTTGAGCGTGAACATTTTTGAAAAGTAAAGCATGTCAGACCTTCTACATGATTGAAAGATATTTTCATTGAATTTTAAGCCATGTTTATTAATTCAGTCAGATGGAGGAACATGTTTTTGCAATTAAAGGTTCAAACGCTGTCTTTCCTCAGGGGTCTTCAGCTCCGTTCCAGGAGGGCTGCTGTCCAGCACAGTTTGGTAGTTCCAGTCCTCAAGCACACAGCAATTAACAGATGTGTTTGAGCAGGGAGGTGGACACTAGCCCTCTAGGACTTACTGGAGGATCTACTTTGCCTGAAAGCAGGCTTGATAATTAATATATTACAGACTCCGAGTCCATTAGACATTTTTCTTCTGCAGTAATGGCTGTGCTTGTGCTGATTACAGCTTTCTGTAAAATAAAAACTGATTTCACTGCTGTGCTGAGACCGATATAAAAGAATGATATAGCATAAACCTCTTATAAAAATGGATTTTACTTAAACACCGACCTGTATGCCTCCTCTCGAGTGCTGAAAGCTGTGTGGTGAGCTGAGAGTTTGCTAGAGGCACGTATTTCTTCAAACTGACTCCTTGCCTGCCTCAGCCTTGTGCATCTGAAATCACAGTGCTTGAGATTTGAATGGAAATGTGGCCTTCCTGTCCTGGCCCACCCCTAAGCATGACAGTATGTGCTTTGCTTGTTGGGAAATCTCCGACACGCTCGGCTTTTATGCTGCCCAGCTATTATACTTTGTGTTGATTTTCCCTGATATCTGTGTCTTTCTGTAATTTATTCTGTAATTTTCTTTTTTAACTTTTTAATAGTTGCTGACTGGCACTTCCCCAAGGGTTGTGTTTCTGTTTGCATAGCACTAATTCCAGAGTGCTGACAGCATTGCTTTTGCTCAGTATCATGGCACAGAGTTTAGAGACAAGGGCAGCAGCCAGGCTTGGTTTCGAAGTCCCAGCTGAAGAGGTGGAGACCCTGACTAGGCAACGGTATGGCGTATCAGACAGTCGGGCTATTTGAGGCTTAAACAAAACAGACATTGTTGATCACAGTTATTTATATTGTCACTGGATCTCCAAAATGGTAACTTTACAAGAGATTGTGAAAACATATTTGATTTTTTTGCAAACAATTTTAAATAAGTCACTTTAGAGCATGGCTGCCCAAGTCCTGTCCTGGATTGACTGTTAGCACAGTTGAGTAGTTACTCTCCTTAAACACAGCTGGAACAGCTCATCAGTTAAGTAGGTTTTTACTGTCATTTCTACAATATACACACAGTACATAAAGATCCTCCAGGTTCCTCCAGGACCATGGTGCAACACGAGAGCCGAACAGAACACAAGAACACAAGACCACAAGTGCAAACAGGTCAAAGAACTAGAAAGACTAGCAACACTACAACTAAGCGAGACGAGACAGTGTTCAGTTTAATTGACAATGGCTTCATTGATGATAAATCCTGTCAATCTTCAGGTTTAGTGAGTGTTTGAGGGGGGTAACTATCAAATTATCAAACATGGACCCTCTAGGACCAGATTTGGGAACCCCTGCTTTACAGATTTTTTGTTTTGTTTGTCCTGAAGGTTTCACACAATATAGAGGGCATTTGTCTTCAAATAACGACTGAAACCGTGAAAAGGTTGGTGAGCGTTTTATGTAGGTATGGCCTCTGTTGTTACAGTTTGAAGTCTGTTGTTACAGTTTGAAGTCTGTTGTTACAGTTTGAAGTCTGTTGTTACTGTGGGTGCTAGAAACCACTGGACTCCACCTACACCACTGGGCTCAGCAGGGAAAGTGATTGCAACTGTTTCTCTCCTCGACTGACACAAAGCTGCTCTGCAGCCAAAAACCAGTCACCCACCCTTGGTAGGAACTGTAGAGGAGAACAAACAAATGCTAAGGACTGGAGAGGATTATAGTGAAGCTGTGCAGCATTAAAGCATCAGAAAAATATCAGATGCATTTCACTCACCTCCTCTTGTCAACTCTCTTGAGCCAGAACGTAAATCTCTTCCAGCATGGACTACAGCATGGAAGGAAGACATGATGACTGAGGATGAGGACACTGTAGAGATCATTTTAGGTGTTTAAAATTTGGGATAGCAGCCAAAAATGGGCCCAAATTATTCCGGTAAAGCCTAGATAAACACTAATAAAAGCACAGATTAAAAGGTTTGTCTGTAGAGAGTGAAGGGTACAACCAATAAAGCTGGACATACAAAAAAACCAAGATTTATTTAAAATACTTGCTTGGAGAACTTATTCTTAATGGGATATCATTTTTCTAACATTATTATTTAAATAGGTGTATTTGTATGACATTATGAGGTAAATTTTTATAATTTACCAATTTTTCGTTTTGAATGTTTTTATTGCCTGCTGTGTAAAACAGTGTGCAAATAACTTTTGCCTTTATTGTGTGGTTTCTTGTCTGGGATTCACAGTGACCTTCACTAAAGGAAACCTTTCCAGTTATTTCTCAGCCTGTCCTATTAAAACACAGTTTGATGGCAGAACCATTCAAGTGGGATAACTTAATGATGTAACTCTGCACTGACTGTCTTTGCATTGTTCTCACCTTAATGAACCAATGGAAGATGATTTTTCTCTCCTTATCTGAATTTAGCAACACAACATAATCTCAGTCGTTCGCGCCGCACAGAGTATTGAACTAAATATAATTAAGTTGCTTGTGATTCATGTTCAGCAAAGTCTAGGCCCTCACAGGTCACATGACCCGACCCTTTGACTGGAGGCATGATATGAGCTTGTTTACATTGACTTTCATGGCATTTAGCAGACGCTTCTATCCAAAGCGACTTCCATTCCCTAACTACATGGGACAGTCCCTGGAGCAATTCGGGTTAAGGGCTCTTGCTCAGTAAGGTTTAGAGTTCTGTCCCAGTCACAGGGCCCATCGCATGTGCTGTTAAAATCACATGATCTACTGATGTGTCTCTCCCTGATCAGTAGATCTCTGTAATGAAGCACACATGCTTAACCTAAACAGTAGACCAGTTTTGCTCTGCTTGTTTTGCATTTGTCTGTTTAATTTGTGATGTAATTGTACTTGTGACCATGTTTCTCTATAAACGACCACGTCTCAATTCGTGTTCCTCTGTTAAATGGCTTCTTCTGTGTGTTTTCACTGGTTGGATGCGTTTAGTGAGACAGATGCCATGAGCAGAGCAGCCTAGGGACGGCCAGACAGCTTGGGTCACATTAAATGGCAGCTTGGCCAGTCCCTGGCTCCAACTCTGTATCGCTAACTGCTGTCAGCCTTTACGGTGTATGATTCCCAACCTTTATCTGTGCTTCAGTGCAATACTCAAGCTGAGAAGGGACAGCAGCTGTCAGGTTCCACAGGCCGGGCTGACAGCAGGGCACTGCCCTGTATCCCTGCCAGGGAGCGTGGTGCCATCACACCGCATCATGCTTCATCACCCTTTACTGTGCTGGTGTGATAATTAGACTGAGAATAGTCTGTTTGTTGTGTTTGCTTGTCGTTTTATTAATTACAATGGTTGGAATAAAAACAAAAGTCTTATTTAGTCCTAATGCATATCACTGGAAGGACGAATGATTCTGAGGATTTGAATGAGCTTTGTGCTAATGGCTGTCTTAATGGCTGCGGTAGGACAGACTGGCAGTTTAAAGGGTGATTTTCACTGCTTGAGAAACTTATTGCCTTTGTGCGCACAAACGCTAAGGCCACCGCTGATCTTCTGCCTGTCCTCCCTGCTCTGGGCTGATAGAAGAGTCCGGTAAATCTTTCAACCTGGGCTCATCTCATCTCTGCTTGTACGCACAGTATATACTGGAGTGCAGTACTCTACTTCTCCACACTCAGCATTGCATTACATACCATAAGTCCCTGCACTTCATGTAGCTGAAAGCTGTTTAACAGAGTTTCAGTGTTTCTGACTTTTCTAACAACAGTGAGAACTAATAATTGTTCTGCAAACAATTAGTTTTTCAATTTTTTGTTTTTGAAGATGAAATCCCTAGGCATAGATTGTGCAGTTAAGTCCGTTTTTAACATTTATGAAGCACTGATTTCTTAATTCATTATCACATTAGTCAATTTCTGTTATTATTGTTATTCGCAGCTGGTGTAGTAGCACAGAATTGGAATAACCTTGAGTCTATGACTGAAGTACTAATTCACTTTTTTCTTCTTAAATGTTATTATTGATTAGCAAGTTCTCACTCAGCAAGATCTGCTCAGTGCATTGTTGCTAAATAGCTTCATGAGGATAATGTGCCACGAGTGTGTGTTGTATGTCAGTGTTTGTATGTTTCATTTAGTTCTTACAAATGTGTGTAATTCCCAGCAGATTGCCAAGACACTTGAGATCTGAACAGAAGTTAACCAGGGATGAACACTGGTTCAGTGTGTGTTTCCACAGAGGCCTTTGCAGGTTATCAGCTGCTGATCTTAATTAGCAAAACATCTCAGTTCAGCATCAACAAAACATCTCTACACACATCGTCATGGTGCAGAAATGTTTAGATATCAGCATACACCTTAACACCCACCATTCTCAGTTCAGTCAGGCGACTGTTTTCGTAACTAATCACTGGATTTAGAAACGAGTCGTCTGCTGAATGAGTTGAAGCTTCCCTCCTCATTCATCTCGAGGGGTTCCCTGCCGCTTTTGTGCTAGAGCGATTTCAGTAAATAGTTTCTCAGTGAATTTCTGACTTGCGATCATGTGTTGGTCTGGGTAATGTCATTAAAATAATGGTTGCTGTTGAGAGGTTGAAAACAGAAACCTCTTAGTGGGGATTCAGTGGCTACGCAGCTGTCATTACTGCCTAAAGCTTTTATCCAGTGTGCAGTTTAAAGTAGGTGTACTGACTATGCAGTCCTCGTGTTTTCCTGACGGTCTCTGCCAGTGCTGATGCGTCCTGATGTATGGGCAGCCAGTGAGGTGGCTGCAATTATGTGAGTGTTGTGGAGCAACATGTTGAAAAATGAATTGGTTGTCCTATAAATAGGCAAAATTATTAAGCCATTATCGCTCAGTGGAACTGAGTGACATTAAATTAAGCTGTTTGATTTGGTTATTGGTTTGAAATTAGCATAGTTAGTGGATGTGTGTACTGTGTCTAAAATTAGCAGGGGTTCCCTTCTAACAGGCAAACCTTTATCCACCCGAGAAAAGGACTTTGTCAGCTGCTCTGTATGGGGCAGTTTATTACAGTTGATGTCTATCTTGGACATAAAGGGTTAACGTCTTTGGCCGTTGGGGGTTAATTATTTCATGAAAGTTCAATAAATCTCTGAGATGACGTTTTACTTTTGCAGAGCTCAGTAATACACTATATGGAAAAAAGTATTGGGACACACCTCTTAATTATTGAATTCCTGTTGCCTCTTACTTCCAATGTAGGACAATCTGCACAAAGCAAGGTCCATAATGTCATGGCTGCAGGAGTTTCAGTGTGGAAGAACTTCTCCGGCCCACACAGAGCCCTGGCCTCAACCCCACCCATCACCTTTGGAGTGAACTATAATAGAGTATTTAAAGTCTGCATCGCAGAACCTGAAAGGAGCGATGAGGACCATTTAACTCCTCAGCTATTCTCACTACATGCCAGCACTCAAAACAGAGTCGACCAACATCACTGTGCTCTTGGAGAAATAGGGAGCACACAGGCGTCAGGGGTAGAATTTGCAGTCTTGTTTTAGTGCATGTAATCAAAATCGGAGCCCTTTGGCAAGCCATTTGTCCGAGAATGTGGGATAATTTTCTCTTCCCCTTGGGTCTCGCTGGCCCTGAAAGTTTTGTCGTCTAAATGACCAAGCACATAATATTGAGCCTGCAGCAGATTTTCATTCCCTGCATTCCCTGGGGAAGAATGACAATGTCATGGTGAGACACAATATAAGCAAATGTCAGCACACGTTTTACACGGGCATGATCGTGAGTTGTACACTTACTATACGTTTGGTTTGGAGTAGCTTTGTTCATTTATGTGCTTTGTGCATTTTAGATTTTGTGTAACAGAAACTTTTGTATCATCTAGTGTCCCAGTCTTCCTTCCTCTTAAAAAAAAAAAACTCCAGAAAGAGTAAACGAGTCTTGTGTGATTTGAATGCTGTAGCAGTTGGAACCTCCTCACTGTTGCTGTCAAGGGCATATAGCACCAATCCTGCCCCCTCTGTGGAGCCTTCTCGTGATTAACAGTGGCTTACTATTGATTGCTGCTGCAGTATCCCTAACTCCACTGTTTTAATCTTAACTTATTGAAACACACTCTTTTTTTTTTTCTTTCCTTTTTGCAGCTCAGATCGACTTATTGAAGACACAATAAGGTAAGACGTTTTACAGAAATTGTGTAGAAATTCCCAAGACCACTTGCACTGACATGATTGTGTAGCCACAGTTAATTCTGTAATAATCTGAATCTGTGTAACTGCTTGTAAACACACATGTCTATTCTTTAATCTGATGTTTTATCTCCCATTCAAATCGCTGCTAAACTGATAGTGTTTCTTGGGCCCATTTCCATTTGAAGAGACCTCAATCAATGCTTAACATGAAGCCACTGATCCATTACTTGTCCATTCTGATACCATTAGATTACCGCTCAAGATTGGGCTGAAAGCGGATCTTGTCTCTTAAGGGAAGCTGGCAGACAAGCTTTCTTGGCAGACATTATAGGTTTCTTTGTGTGAAACCACCAGATTCCGCTTCGTTCAAGAGTATGAATCACATCTACAATATATAACATATCAGATAACGCATTTAATGGGCACAGATCTAAACATGGCTTAAAGGAACATTGTGCCTCCTCCCAAGAGCCTGAGCCATGGCTGAGTAAATAACAGTTAACACACAAAGGCGTACGACTGAACCCCCTTGAGACAGGACTGCCCTTGAGTTGAGCTTGTTCCTGCAGAGCTGCTGGGTGGTCTGCAGGCCTGAGAGGTGGTAGCTGTTCCCCCATGATGTGACTGAACTCACCCATGAGCCCAGCAGTCCACATTCACTAGTCTTGGGGAAGCCCTCAGGAGCCAGCTGGCACCGGTGCTTAATTAATTCGACTGCAGGGCCCCTTTAAAAGCCCTCGGCCTTATTCAAGCAGAAAATTGCACCGTCTCAGCTGCCGGAGATCATTGCACTTTCACCACCAGCCTGGAGCCACCAAAATGAGATTGAGACTCATTGTTTAACATTTTGTCATGGCTGTGGTCTCTGTGGACCATGGGTGCTCATAGCAATTAAATGATACCGAGAACACTCTCCCAAACAAGATTCTGCAACATCAGTCAGATATTATAAAATAATCCAATGGACATTACCAATTCATATAGTAATCGAGCTGTAATTGCTTGCCCTGTTATCGGAATCCCATAGCAGTGTCAGAGCATTCTGTGCTGCACCGATGGAAGGGGAACAGATAAGATAAACCATTATTAGTCCCACAAGTGGGAAATTGGTATTACTTTTAACAGTACTTTTAACTTTGTAGGTGTAAAATTTCCATCAGCATTGCAGATATATCTCCAGAAATAGCAAAAGTATGAGACTTAATATGAATTTGTTCTCGCACTGGTCTCATTAAAACAACCAAAGAAATGTAGTACTGCCTTTATGTCGGCATTAGTGTGAATTGTAAACTTTGTATCAGTGCCACATTGTGCTCAGATGTTGTGGAGATATTGTAGCTATGCTCAGTATTTTGACGCCAAAGCAGTTGGCAATAGATATATCCAGTCCTGGGCAAACCCTCACCTCTTCCTATTTAGCTTCCAGAGAGCCAGACTGTCTTACTTTTTTAGTCTTGAGGAGCAGTTCTCCTGGTTTCCTAAAGGACTTTTCGTTTCCAGTCCAGTCCCTGAACCTGAGCAGTTTCAGAGGAATGTCTCTGTTGGTCAAGACACACAGTGACCTACGTATGAATCATTCAAGCAGAACAAAGAGCCTCTAACTGAAGTCCTGAACCAGTGAAG
>JBBPDB010000001.1:19467854-19478749 GCA_037974465.1 Brachypetersius altus
AGCAGATGATTCCAGATGATCAGGCGCTGATCAGTATACTGGTGGTGCTGAATGCTGAGTGGGCGGAGCTCCTTTATGTAGAACTCCTTGTGTCTTTAGACACTTTGGAGTCTGTTCCAACAAAACATTAATCTACTCAGTATGTCAAAAAAATGTATGCCTGTCAAACTGTCTTTTCTCTGACACCAACAAGGTAATGCAAAGCAAAATATAAGAAAATGAGGGGTGGCTCAAAACGCAAAACCACACTCAAAACTGCAGTGTTGCAACAGAGCAGTGCAGTTACTGTGTGGATTAGCACGGTGAGAGAGTAGCAGTGAAATGAAGAGCTCCCTGTGCAGGTCTACCAGCTCACAGGGAGGGGCTGGCAGGAGAGCTCTGGGGTGATAAATGTCTCTGGTGTCTGGAGGAGCCTCTGCTAAACTGTACTGAGACAAAGGTCAGGTTGTTTATGACTGAAGTCACCTGGGGAGAAAGCGCCATCAGCTTCCAGGTCCCCAGAGAGAACCGTCATGTCTTATTTTATCATCATTGTTTTTTCATCAGTGGGGCGTGTTTGAGATTTCAGCAGTATTTAGTTCTAGACTGTATTATCTGTAAAAGAGAGGGGTTTGTATTTTGTGCCACATTATGGTTAAGGCACTAAAGTGTATCCTTTATTATAGTGATTTTGACTTTTGTGACTTTGAGTTTGTAGAGTATGCAAATGAACCCTCCAACCTTTTACAGACCATTAGCTATTTTGTATGTAACGTCACAGTCTCAATATTTTAGCAATATGATCAAGATACTAGTGTTGTATAATATAGCTCTCTGTCTGTGGGCCTGGTTTACAGTTATTTATCTGTAAACACAAGTTTTAGCCTTTTATAAAAACATGCCTGTGTAGCCCAACTCATGTGATTGTATGGGGGTGAAATTATGCCCAAAATATAATCCCCCTCTGCAAATTCATGGCCACTGGAAAACAAATATGTCTCTGTGATGATATTCCAGTTCCAAAAGATGCGTTTTGTTTAACTTGTTTTATTTGAAATTGTAGAAGTTTGGAAGAAGTTGATACAACTTTCATTAGAAAACAACAGAAACTCTAAAGTTTTTCTGTCCTCCTCCCTTGCTGAACGTCTGCAGCCAGGACAGCAGTGGGCTCTGGGCCTGCAGCAGAAGCTTTAGGTGCCAGGTGCCAGATCATTTACGCTCCCAAAGCTGCTGAGCTTGAGCCTGAGTGAGCTATAGTTTCACTCTGCAATTTAATCTTCTCCACCAGCAACAAGAAAGCAAGATTGAGCTGAAGAAGACAAATGCATGTTGGCTCTGGATCTGCCCAGCATTTTCAGAACAGTCTCTGTGTGCATAACGGAGGTCTGTACATTTAAAGAGGAAAAACGGGGACAAGTCTTTGAGGCCCCTCCATGATAGAACTGCATTACACTTGAGCAAGCAAAGGCTGTTTCATGAAATCATAATGTGTGACGTGAGGTATCTGCTTCTACACTGTCAGAGGAAATGAATGGGTAATGCTGGGTGATGCTTCCCTGGTCTTTTTACTGCAAACCGTGGGCGTATTGGGCGGCGCCTCGAGTGGTTTGCAGTAATGCACCTTCTGTTCCTCTCTTGTAGACGTGCTCCCTTTAAGGAACTCCCATTTTCCAAGTCTGTGAGTGTCTGGTCAGTGAGACCAGTGAAATTATGATGTCCCTCTCCTTTTCAACCAAACTCTTACTTCTTTTCCAGCATTGCCATGGCAACCAAGGAGAACATGACCTCCCAGCGTGGCGTGTTGAAGTCCATACAGAGCAGGGTCAACACTCTGGCCAGTATCTTTTCTGCGTGTCTGTATTTCTATGTCCATAAACATTAAGTGGGGGAAAAAGGTAAGGCCAGCAAAGAGAGCATCTCACGTCATTCACTGTCCAGCTATTGGGATGAACACAAGTGTGAAACTCTGAATTATGGTGTCTTAGATTGGCTCATTAATGTCTTGTTTGGGGAGTTGTTCAGAGGGGTGTAAGTGCTGAGTAAGGCACGTAAGCATTTTTGACCAAAGATTTTTATTGGGTTTTACAACACAGTACTAAGTACTGAGTCTCTCAGCTCAGAGATAATATTGTTCTGGCTGCTCTGTGGTGAAACAGATGACCTCTCCTGAGCTTTAAGTAAGGTAGGTAATGAGAATGCAGTGTAGTGCAACAAGTTCCTTAGTGGGAGCATTGAAGCAGATTCAAAGAAAGGGGTCACCTATGAAATAAACCCACATGACAGCAATGACACAGATGCAGCATTTAAACAGAGGCTATTATTGGCGGGACCAGAAACAATGCTATCTATTGTATGACTACTAATCTACAAACTTTCATTTGAAATGTTTGTCAAAATTGTAATTTCAAGGTATGTTTTTTGTATTGGAAGGGACCTGCTTTTATCTTCCCAAATGTGGTTAAATATTTCCTAGGAATTATTTAGTTGTGAGGAACATGAATAGTCCAGCACCTGTTCCAGATGTAAAAGCAGTTAAGTGAGTAAGTAAAGCTTTATTGTCATCTCGGCCATATGCACACTACACAGTGAGACGAAATACCCCCTGGACCATCGGGGCAACATAGAACACAACAGGAAAGCAGCACTCAGACCGATCAACAGTAAGATACACACACACACACACACACACACATATATATGTATACTGGTCGTCTAAACGCATTGATAAAACACTATTTGACCGAATGAAAGCTTTAAATATTTTTATTTATTTTGTTGACCGCATATCGATATACAGTTGGGAAAGGGGAAATGCTTGTTTTTGGTTCCTTAACTTGCTCTATCAGATCGGTTCCCAGCCATCAACAGCCTCATCCAGCGCATCAATCTGAGGAAGAGGAGGGATTCGTTAATTCTGGGAGGAGTTATCGGTGTCTGCACCATCCTGCTGCTGCTTTACGCTTTTCACTGATTGACCGAGGATCTGACAGATTGCTTTTTGGGGTGTACTGCAAGCAGTGGCAGGGCCATGGAGAATAAAGCCTGATGATGGGACCCTGGGGGCTACTAAGCAGATTCCCACATGGCCTAATCAGATAACAGGATAGATTGTGGCCAGCATGGACTACCTTACTTGTATTTAGCAATGGGATGGATGTAGCTCTTACAGCATTTTTGTGTTCCTTTTACAAACGTGCTGTGTGACAAGGATAAGGGAACGGAGACCAAATAACTTATAAGACTAAAATGGTTTGGTTTAAAAGAGCAACCTGTAACACTGGCTTTTATAAAAAAGTCTCTGATGCAGCACCATGAAACTGTGCTGTCACTGTTGATTAATAGGGTATGGAGCATTTTTATGTGATGGTCCTTTTAGTGAAGGGGATGGTCATGATGTTATGTACCTTGTGATTTAATAAATTATTCATATACAGGATATTTAAAAAGTGTCACAGTAGACGCGACTTCTAACACTTATTTTTCATACATCTCCGTTAATGATTTTTCTACATGGGAATTATGAGCAGTTTACATACAGCTTCAACCCCTATGTCTGTCTCATATGCTCTCGCTGACAGTGAAGGCAGATAAGATGCTGCGTCATCTGTGAGGATTCTAAAAGACCTCAGAAAACCGTGGTGTATTCCCAAGAAGACCTGAGAACAACGTGGTGATCGAGTTCTGGAGATTCCACTGGCTGACTGAACATCCACACAGCCTGAAGAACTGGAGCGTGAGAAATGCAGCCAATCCTGTGCTTGATATGGAAGCTGAAAAGAATAGATCTGGAAAAAATGGATAGAGACAGCATGTAACGGTTGGTAGCTTTAAAACTAAGCTAGAGAGGCGTGGTGTGTCTCAGCTGGAGGGTAAAATGAATTCCTAAAAAGTGTGATGCCTGTCTAACTTCTCTATCGAAGCAATTTACAGAGACCAAACGTCATTATGTCTTGTCCTTTTAAGGTACTGTGTTAAAAATACTCATTAGGACCCGTTCTAGGAAAGGAAATTTTCGATACCAGCTTCTTAAAATGATAACCCGGCTCTTCGAAATGTTGTGCCTGTCCTTCAAAGCAAAGTACTCTTAAGAAGTGCTGCAAACACTAAAAGGGGCAGACATTAATCTTTGTCTATGATCGTGTCCACCTTTCTCTTCGGTCCATGTAGCTTGACAAATGATGCCTGTTCCCCCAAATAGGCCTGCTGAGTTCTGCTTATTTGCATCATCTATTTTTGATGTGTCTGTCCCAGTTCATGCAAAGTGGCCTGTACGGATGTTCTTTAGGGTTGTTAGGATGAGGGAGTGTTTTTCGCTTGCAGTTGTGCATAAGTGTAGTGAGGGAAGTACTCTACAAAGTGCTTAATACAGTCAGGAGGAGGAAAGCACCAATCATCCAACAATTAGGAGAACTTTCCAGCTCATTTCTGCACATTTTAGTTTTGGTCTCCCTGCTCCTCTCTTTAATGGCTTTATCTAAAAATCATAGCAGTCTCTCACTGTTTCTGCTCGATACAACTGTCATACAGTAAAGTTCCAAGTGAAAATGATTAGGGATCCTGGGTGGCGTTGCATGAAGAGAGTTTCCATAGACCCCATTCTGTTGCAGGGTTTTTTTTTTTTTCGTTCTTTCAGCTGATGAGACTTTGTGTTCTGCTGGAAGAGACAGCCTGGGGTGTAGTGACTGCTCTAGCATCCTCTTTACTCCTGCTTTCTGTGTAAATACTGTATATAGTGATGTTATACACTGTTAGAGTTGTACTTTGTATGTCATGCCTCTGTGAGGCTATCCTGTTACACATTCTGAAGAGTACAGGAGATTACAAATGGGCAGATTTTCAATCCTCCTTCAGACTGCTGCTGTCCTTACACAGATCTCAGCACTGACATGCAGTGGGAAGTTCTTCAACCACAAGATGGCTTAGAATTTAATGGCAGTACATTTTGAGAGCCAAGTCATCTGGTAGGGAGATGGTATTGGTCATCTTTATAGTTTCGTTCAGACCAAACCTAGCATTTAGAGATGATCAAAACACTAGTGTTGGAATTACATAGCTACATATTGTGGGCAAGAAACCTTTTAATGTATTTAAGGAACAAAAATTACTTTTGCCAGAATGAAAACGGCTCAACATAAGAGTTTTTAAAAAGTCCATACATGCTGCAAAAACAGCCTCTTCTCAAATAATCCTCTTTGTGAGGTCTCAAAACCAACACGTTTACATACATCTCCTTATTTAGGCCCACCCATTCAAGCTGAAGCACTAAAGAGTGTTTACTGCCTTTTGAACGATACAAGGCAGCCAATCAGAGAAAAGATAATTAGCGTATATCTGTATTAAATGAACAGTAACAAAAATAGCCTGTTTAATTCTAAGGCGTAGACAGAGGTTGGGCAATCGTCATGTAAGAATGAATAAAAAATATTGTACACAAACCCATACGAACGTCATGAAAAAAATGAAATAAGTAAAATGTCAAATATGGATTGCATAGAATTGGAATTTTATAGGTTGGCCCAAATTCTTTGACTTTTAATGGGTTACCCGAAGACCTTGCTTCATCAAAACACCTGGCAACACTCACCTGGAGCTACGACCAGTATTATGATAATTAATAGATGATAAATATCACAGTCTTGACCCGTAAACACAGATTGTGTAGGGGCCACCAAAACGGCTCCAAAGAATGGACTATACAACTCCTCTAAAGGTGCACTGTGGTATCTGGCACAAAGACGTGAGGTGGAGTCTGGATGGTACAGACAGGTTTTTCTGGCACATCCCAGAGATGCTCAATCTGAGTGAGATCTGGGAAATGTTCCTTGGAGAATTTTTGCAGTGCGTATCCTGCTGAAAGTGAACTGCCATTAGGGACCACCATTGTCACGAAAGGCTGTACTGCAGCAATGTTGTGACCCAGTCATCTAACCATCACAATGTAGCCCTTCTGAAAGTTGCTCATATCTCTACTCTTGCTTTTCCTGCTTTCAGCTTATCAGCATTAAGAACTGACTGTTCCCTTGCTGCTTAATTTATCCCATGACAGGTGCCACTGTGAGTTTATCAATGTATTTCAGTAATATTGTGGACTATCTGTGTATCACGGAAATGATGATACACCTGGTAGCAGCCTCTGGGCCTTCACACAAGTTACTTTGGTCTTCACGTTATGGGTCAGCTTTCCTTTACTAATAAATTTAGCTGTTGTGGTTAAAACAGACCAGTTTACAGTTGTTTTACAACCTGGGATTGGTAAAACACAGCATCATCTGCTTATGATTGTCCTAATGGCCACATTTTATTTTCCTTTGCTTGTGGAAACCTCTGGGAAATAAGACTTTGCACATGCGCCTGTCAACTCTGGAGTTTCAGAGCCGTGTGCATGGATACTGCGGATCAGAAAGCTTGTTTACTACCAGCAGGAGACAGTCAATAAGGATGTAGCACAGAATGAGGTCTAACTACACTAACGCACAGCAGACATGCGCCAAATTCTAGGGAGCTTTTTCAGTTGATGGTGAATTTTTGGACATCAATGCAATACATGCGATGTTACTTTGCTCCCCATGGTGTGTTTAGGCTGTAGCCTATTTTCATTAAGCCAAAGATAAACATTTTCCACACATTTTCCACAGTTCCATTGTTATACCCCCATTGCAATATCAAAGTACAACTATTTCTGTGTGTTGACCTGTCATTAATAAAATTGATAAAATAAAATAAAATGTGATTGAAGCTTATGGTTGTAATTGTCAGAAGCTATTGTAGTTCATTTCATGACTGTGTGTGTGTGTGTGTGTGTGTGTGTGTGTGTAGGTGTAGGTGGCCTGTGGGTGGGCAGAGAGCCATTTCTTAGCGATCAGAGAACAGGAGTCTGCAAGTGAGGTGCAAAATCAGCCTCTAGGTCTCATGTCGTTTCCTGAGCCATGCATTATTCATGGCTGCAGCACGGCTATTAAAAAAATGCCTGTGTATGTGTTTGTGCACGTGTGTACATTTGACAGGAAAGCAAAATAATGTCTCAAGTCTTGCATGTATTTTACCAGCTTTTTTCTCTCTGTCTGCTGAAGCAAAATAAATTCCCCTCCAGAACGAAGCTCAGCAAGAAGAACAGCCAGACAAATATTGTGGACCATGCATGTTATCGTTTATTCCACACACATGCAGGAGTACACCGTAAACCCGTGGAAAAAAATATTCAAAGTGAAACAAGGTATCAAAAAAAAAAACATGTTTTACAGACACATAGCAGCACTTTTGTATCTTAGCACTATTGGCATTTGTACATAACTGTACAGTGAGTTCCTGATGTGTCAAAGGTTTAAATGAGCTGAATGTGTTTCTCGTGTAGTTTCACCCAGTGGGGCATCTCACGTTCAGACACATTCATACAGGCATCGGTAACGAAGGGAAAAACAGCAGTGAAAAAAAAACAGTCATTACATGCTTGGGTGTTTTGCAGGTGTTAACAGTCTCAACCTGTGCCAAGATGTCACACTAAGAACCAAGGCAATACATCAAAGACAATCCAGGTAATAAAAAAGAATACAGCATTTTGTTGCACTTGCAAAATTTGGACTTAGATGCTAAAACTATCAACCAAGGCATAAGGAGGATATTAAAGTGCTTGGAAATCAGTGAGTGGGGCATTAAAAGGAATATTCATGGCTAAACTCCACTTCCAGCCGAGTGGGAATGTTTTAGTTCCTCTAAGAGCCAGATCTTTATCTTTTTGTTTTCATCTTGTTATTTGGCAATGTCTGGCACCCTATATTATATAATTAACGTCACAAAGTTGCAGAGATGCAGTAAATATGGTCAGATGTACCATACCAATGTATCATCCGTGAAACGCAAGTTTATTTTGCAAAATAGTGCTCTGTGACAATAGAAAACTGGTGTACTGTTCGTCTACAGCATGCCTAAATAGTTCTATATAGGTATATATATATATTTATATTCATATATATTGATATATAGCATACATATACAAGTTAGAAGGAACAGATTTGCATTCTGCACTAGTGGAGTTCAGGGGTCAGTGACTAGCTGTGGTTTTAGGTAGCGTACTGATCGGAGAGCCCTGGCACAGAACGGAAGGCAGTGCCGGCCTCTTCATGCCTCTAGACGTTTGTCCATGCTTCAGTAGCTAGTGTAGAATAAGTAGGGGGTTAACATGCATTGTACTACACTCAGGCAGCCCTCAGTGACTAAAGAGAACAGTCAGGCCAGCCCTGAGACGCCCCTGAACACATGTACATTCCACTCTAGGTACCGACGGCATCCACTATTCATTCAGAACAAAAATGCTACAGTGACTATAGTGGGGCGTGATGATGGCAGGCTGCTGACATGCGGGTGGTCGTTTTCGTAATCAAAAGCTACAAAAACAGCTTAAACAAGAACTCCTCCCGTTCCGAATATTTCCGTTTCCCTTTAACAAAGTCGTCGAGGCCCTCGATTCGTCCAGCCCTGACAAGGCAGCAGTCCAGCGCTTCACGTGCCTCATCATCATTTCCGTGGCCTTATTTTTTAGCTCAGCGTACAAATCTTTATAGAAAATATACATTAAGACTTATATTGGAAATATATCTGTGCATCTGTATACTTTTGGAATGCAAGACCAAGAGTAATATAAGGTTATGATGCAGCTCGTCTGTAGTCCTCCTCTCCGCATCCTCTCGACGAACGGTTTCCGTCCCATTCTCTGAATCCTCTTCCGTCGATTCCTTAAAGGAACAGCCGTGTTCTTCATGTACACTATGCAGTCATAGACCCCATTCAGGTTTTTTTATTCTTTTTCATCAAGCACACGTTTACTTTATACATGCATGTCATTTCTCTTTAAATAGATCCTATTGTTTGCTACACTCCTATGGACTCTTTTTTTTCTCGGTGTTGGTTGCTGTGGGAGAAAACAGAAAACCGTGCATCACTTTAAGGATCATATATGCACTGTCCAGCAACAGCTGTCATAAACAGTGTCTTTGCATGCGGCGAAATCTCTAAGAACAGCGAATATAGCAAGATGTTAATAACTTTTTGTAAGAGCGGAAAAATAATCAAGATGTAATCATGATCACAACTGAGTTCACTTGTATTTATCAGCCTTAAAGATTCAAAGACGGCCTGTTTCAGACTGTTGGGGAAGTGGTGATGTACAGAACAGTACAGTACAGTAAAACTACCCTTACACTTCCAGGCAAAATGGCACTTTAGTCCAAGCTATTCATTTCCACATGACATTTCTGAGAATATTAGCTAAAAGATCATCCACGTGCAAAGAGGCTCCTTTCAGCAACCTGGATTTAATAAACTTGGGTATGACATCAAGTTTGATTTATGTAAACTATTAGCATCTACGGAACTGTAGGCTTTGATGCAAGAAAAAAAACCCATCAGTTTGTGTCATCGATCTGTGCCGCTGTGTTAGGGCACCATTTCTTGCTGTGTTCCTATTGGTTGCTTAGTAGACACAGCAGTCACATTGGGAGAGGATAATCCAACATTTCTGTCACTGTGACAAAGGCTATCTTTAAACTCTTTTCAGTGCAAAGGACTAAGACCACTGTTTTGGAGCTGTGACCAAAGGTATCACCACGTTTCTTACACATTGGTCGTCTATTGTGTGGTGTAGACCAAAACTGCACAGCGTATACCGGTCATAAGAAAGAGGAAAATGCATGAAAACCATGAGTTTCCTATACTGGAGATCAAAAAATGAACAGAAGGTGACAATTCAACACTGTTGGTCTGAAAGAATGTGTAGAAAAAGGGCTAGAAGCCATTACTCACAAAAGGAAATTGACCGGAGAAAAGAAAACCCGTCAAAGAAAGAGATCATTTGTGTTCTCAAAACGATGCCACCCAAGAGCGTTGAGCATTGCTCGGATCACAAAAAGCTGAAAATTCAGCCAAACTTAACATTTTGGAGATCTTTACAATAAGCCTGGATAAAAATCCCCGAAGCTGTAAGAACTGCAAAGGGTTGACTCAGTATCTGCTGAAAAAATATATAGAAGCTGATCTGTATCTGCTTTTTCTGCTGGAAATTACATTAATCAAAGGAAGGTCTCTTACTCGTGTATAATACTGAATCACCAAAAAGATGATGGATAACAGATATGGGAAATGAAATATGGAAATGAATTGTTTTCCCATTCTATTGAGTAGCTTTACACAAAGGAGCACATGCAGAGGAAGACTGCCCTGACTAGACTTAGCACTGGCCTAATAACAAACGAAACAGATGAAATGTGAGTGAAAGTTGTACCTGACACAACTCCGTAGACTGTAATTATGAGCACACCCAAGATGATGGAGACGATGCTGAGGAGACGAGCCAGGCGACCCAGGCGTCTTGCCCCGTCAATGTCGCCCTGCTGAAAACTGCTTCTTGACTGAATGAGAGAGAGAAGAACAACAAACCCCACTGAAAAAATCGACATCTTACAAAGAGCTTTTTCTCAAATATGTATGAAGTACTTTTAGAGCAGCAGCTCCGTACCTGAACCCTTTGCAGGCACTGCGAACCGAAAGAGAACGATAAATGACTGGCTACAGCCTTGCTTCCCAGTTGAGACTTTAATCTGTATGTATCTCCACTAAACTGGAATCAAACCTCACTGTAGGAACATGTGCATGAAATACAGGGAACCAAGAATCCTGTACTGACTCATAGCCTCCTCTGTCATGCAGGGTCAACTCTAGAGTATACACTATGTACAGATACAGATACCACTAATTATGGAATTCGAGTGGCCCCTTACTTTCAGTGAAGGATAATCTCAGTGCCTCAGCAGACAAAGAGATTTTGCCATGCGTCCAGCTCTGTGGACACAGTTTGGAGAAGAACCTTCTCTATTCCAGCAGGACTGTGTCCCAGAGCACAGAGCAGCTCCATAAAGACCTGCTGG
>JBBPDB010000001.1:19478849-19490632 GCA_037974465.1 Brachypetersius altus
CGGCGCCGTGTTCCTGCTGCCCCCTGCTTCACTTGGTGAATGGGTTAAATGCAGAAGAAGAATTTCGTGCTGCTCACACTGTGCTGTGTGGTGTGTTCACATATGACAGAATGGTCACTTTACACTTTACAGTCCTTTTGTCCATTTAGCTTATGAGGAACTTGAGGGAATCGACTGTATGCTCCACCCACAAACATGTTTTGCAACTGCTAGGTTTTTCAAGTCGCTGTTAAAAATACTGTTCAGCCCAGTAAGAAATGATAGCGCTGTAATCTAGGTTTTGTGAAAAATAATTGTGTTATTAATTTCAAAAGAGTTGTGTTCTGTGTAAAGCGCCATATATATTTCGGATAGATAGATTTTTTTGGTTGTGTAATTTGCAGGGGTGGAGCTACACAGCGACCGAAGGGGTGCCTCTGCCCCAAACCCCCAAGTAAAGCTTAGACCTCCCTCCATTTACTATCAAACACATTGTACTTAAAATACACTTAACCTAGCCTTAATTTACCCTTGAAAATACACCAAACCCCTTAATCTGAATTAAGTAGCCATTAATTTGTTATGTGATCCCTTAATGTTACCGTAAAAGTGGATTTAAGGCACAAGTGTGAAACCCCTTAATCTTAAACATAAGCGATTATTTTAGGGGGTTCTATTATTTAGAGTCAAGAGTAAAATTCAGTAGTTTTACCTCTTAATCAGCCATAATCTGTGCACCTTTCCCATGAATCTCCTGGAAATTAAGGTCAAAATTAAGGTAATTTTAAGTGGTAAAATTAAGGGGTTTGGTTTCACAGTGATTGCTGTAGCCATGCAAATAAAAATAAAAACATAACCACAGACCTTCTTGTAGAAATAAGCACACCGATGGTCTTGTGCTTCGACCTGGCCAGGTAGTTCAGAAGAGTGAAAGCTCTGACAGAAACGTTCTGCAGCAGCGAGAGAATTTGAGAGCCTTGCACAGTGGCAGCTGGCTCGCTAATGACCACCTATCAAAACCAAGACCACGAGAAAACTCTAGCCGGGTCAGTTGGAGCATTAATCTCATATGATGTGAGTTCCAAAAGAAATTTGAGTTGTTGAAACGTGTCGACTCGCGATAAGCTGAACTATCATGGTCGCCTGTTTAACTGAACATAATCAGCCATATTTCAGCTGATTCACTTGCTTAATTCAACTGTTGAGTATTTCAGTTTATTTCCAGACACAAGAATGTAGAGGAGAGGGAACACCGTCTCTTTTCAAGTTTATTTCACGCTGTATTTGCTGATATTTGGTCGACTGACCATCAGAGCATTACAATGAGACATTCATGGTTAAAGCTGTACTTGCTGTGATCACAAACCAAACATCCAGTTCCGAAAGGTCAGTGTGTTTATGCTCTTCTGACATTTTTAAATCTTACTGTATTACTGTATCTACTATTCTATAATCTTCTAGGATCTTAAAATCTGCCTGGTGCCAACCCTATATAATCCAACCCCCCCACCCCCCACCCCCCACCCCCCCTCCGGGTTCAGTTTTAAACATTTCATATTGAAGGAAATAGTAAATTACATTATTATTAATAATAAACTCAACAGCAATTCTCATATTTATACAGAACTCAGCTGATACGTGAAAACACTGGTCTGTAGCGTATTTTGCACATGGCTGACGTAATCCAGCAGATTATAGAACTGAGCTCTACTTTTTTTTGACCTGACAGTTCATGGCTTTGCTTTAGTGATGTGGAGACATGTTGGATTTCCTGATGACAGTGTATTCTCACTTATGGGGGCCCTATGCCACCACTTCCCATTAGCCCTTCACTGCACCCTGGGGGAAAGAGCCCTCCAGTAGACTGCATTAAAGCAATCAATACTGAGGAACACATCCTAAAGAAAAAAGCCTCTGACACAAGCCAATCTCGCTGCATAGAGCTGTTGCCATACATATCACCCCACCCAAACACTGCACATGCTCACTGGTGCACGATGACCTCCGGAAAATCTTACAGGAGGTGCTGGAATGTCCTGAACCATGTAGGCATTAATGCAGGACCCCGCGCCTGCCGTTATTATGCCGCTGTCCAGGGTGCTGAATCGGCTTTGGCAACGTGAACTGAAACAGAAGCAGTCTTTGTTCTCAGCAAAAAGAAAGATTTCTAATCCTCTAAGTAATGTGTACAGGTTACTTTTTAGTGTATCACTGAACCAAATTTAATGAACTGTTCATTAGCATTTGAATGAGGCTTTAGATTTAAAAAGAAGACCTTCTTGCTGTACAAAGCATTTCAGGCGTATTTGCTAAGCAGGGGACACCGCAGTAGAGGATAGAGTTACTGTACTATCATACTACTCTTGAGGAGAGTGAGGAGCTCCCCCCAGCCACGTTCATGCCCTCCTCCGCTGTCCCAGAGGGAGGCTCTGTCTCCATTCTGGCTCTGAGCGGAAGTTCAGTAGACAGAGGCTTAAGCAGGGGAGAGCCAGAATCTCCCTGCTGGATCATCCCACTTTTGTCGAATAGTGTGTGCATGTGTGTGTGTGCATGTGTGTGTGTGCATGTGTGTGTTGTTGTTGGAGAAATGTGGCCTCCCTCTCTCTTTGTCGCGTTCAGTTTCAAATACTGCAGACTTGCTCTGACATCTTAGCGCTGGTATAATGTGTGGCTTTAGCAGCAGAGATTTATTGATCCTCTGTTCCAATCACAGCGAAAAGCCGCCTCAGCGCTTTGAATCAATGGGGCTTCTTGAAGAACGGCGCATAGTAAACTGCCATCAGGTTCTTCATTCTCCTCTCCATCCTCTACCCACCAGGTTAACCTAACAAACAGGCGAGGAAACCAGGACTGCTGTGTCGCAAAGCTGTGGTTCGGTGCTTTTTTAAAAGTTGGAAGCGGTTGTAAAATACTCAATATAATCATTAACAATTGTTTGGGCACTACTGACAAATTACATGTTTCAATGATATACTAAGTGATAATAAGTACATATTCTCTGTTAGAGACCACGGTTTCATCACAATCAGCTAAATTAGTTTTTTTTTGGAGAATTATTTTTTATTTTTCTGTTTTATTTTGGTCCAGTTTATTTCACTCCACAAATAAATTGAAAATTGTGGACTAAAATGTTCAAAACAAATTCACACTCAGTAGAGTATATGCTAGAAAATCAGCCCCTGAGGGTCTTTATACTTTCGCAGACAACAGTACATGCACATGCCACGTCTCCACTTCTCAGTTCGGTAGTAAGGCATCCGCTTATTGTTCATGAAATAAATATTGTATTGTTGCCATGCAGCCATAGGCAACTGTTAAATGACTTGACTCTAGGAAATAATAGCTTGTTGTGGTTATTATGAAAAAAAAAACAATTTCACTATGATTTTAGCTCAGTTGATTGGTATTGTTGAGTGCAAAGGAGGGGAGAAAAATCTGAAGATTAATTATAATAATAATTGGAATCATTTTTTCCACTAAGCCAGATGTTTCATTAACAGTATGCTGCTCTAGTTAAGCCTTATAAGCTATTAAATTATAACCATTAATACATTAGTACATAATTCAGTTGATGTATGCTGTTGTGTTTAAGTATATTGACTTTATATTATATTTTATATTGTTCTAGTTTCTGTGTCTGTGCAGTTGTTTCCTCCAGGATCGATGCAGTTTTATCATTTTTAACTTTAAAAGTGGAACTGGTTTTTCTGATTTTCATGAAATACAAAGTTGTCTGTCATACATCCAATTAATTATATTTAGTTTAAATATATATTAAATATAAATATATATATATTATATTTTTATTTCAAAAAAGTCACTTTTTTACCCTGAAGCAATTTTTTACCTTGTGGCCCATTGCTTTGACAGAGCACTTGAAGCCTCTCTGAGATATGAGGGTGGGTGTGCATTGCTGCAAAGGCAGAGAGGAGCTGTGCAGGAACCTAATGGTCTGTGTGGCTGGAAGGGATGGGGGAGGGCAGGGATTTGTGCCCACAGCGTGATAAATGGACGTATTGATCCTGTGCTAGATAAGCAGTCTTCTTCTTCTTGTGGCTTTGAAATTCTTTTCTGTTTCCGAAAGTGCCTTTGTCAGAAAACACACGAGCGTTTATGTGTCATTTGACACGCATGCTGAGACCCACCACAAAGACCACCCCCTTGCCCACATGCACACTGCCTTCTGCACTCTCGTGCCCCATCCCCCCACGTCGTATTGCTCAGTGTGCAGGGTGTAGGAGCTTTGAGTGCTTTCTCACATGCCTGATCCATTAATAATAGAGGGAACGGCCCTGTCAGGGGCCAGGGAAAGCCGAGAAGGAGAAGAGAGATTAGGAAAAAAACTGAATAAACACACACACACACACACACACACACACACACTACTTTCCCTGGTGACCCCATAACCAACTGGGCGCCTCATGAATGCCGAAGCCTCTGTCAGTTTGTGAGAAGGCGTGACCCCACTGACAGTAAGCATCTATAAAGTGATTTTTTACTTTGTAGTGATGATCTTTCAAAATGGGTCGCTATTGCGCTGGCTCTGCATTTTCCATGGTGTTTTCTTTTATATAAAATGCTGAGCGTTTACACAAAGAGGTGTTCGGGGTGCCAACCGTAGTGCTCTAGCGAGAGCGTGAATAAACAAAGAGAACGGAAACACAAAGCTCTGCGTCGCAGCTCTGATGCCCATTTTTCATCCCCAGATCTCCCGAGCGTTCAGTAATCGGCTGGCGCTCCTGGCCCTTCCCATTATGCCGAACCCATGCTCAGTCCAATAAAAGCCTATTACTTCACATCCTCACTCCCAGTAATGGACTCCATTCTGCATTCACAAGCTGCAACGTGCAAGAACATATTACTCACCCACTGTTACCACCCGTATTCTCTCTTTTTCCATTGATCTCACAAAGCAACAAAGCACCCACCAGCATCTGGGTAATATGCTGCCTGTCTTCAGTTCCATTCAAGCTGGATTAGTCTTGCCTGCAGAGGCAGCAGGATTTATGTGATTACCAATGAGATCCATGACTTCCAACATGAATCTGCTGTGTCTGCAGTATTTTTTCCAAGCCCTTTTGAACTGAATTGCCTCCATGAAACCAGAAATTTACCAACAATAGCAGTCTGATTCAAACGGAGCACACAGGAATTAAAAGACAATGACGGACGCTGCTAGAAGACAGGGCTGGGCACCGTGTTGTTATTGTTATTGATCCTTCAATGAAATACGATTGCGCCACTGTCCTGCCACGACTTCCTTCACAGGAGGAGTGTCCGTGGCTATATTAGCTCAACTGAAATTAATAACCACTTGGAGGTGTGAGAGATCACACTTTCATTACACCAGTAGCGCTCAGCTAGGTCAGCTAATTAACTAGCTATGCTAAGCCTGTAAACAATATTTTGTCAGTCAAATCAAATCAAGACCTGCATGGAGCCACGTCTTGATGTTAATCCGTTTGTTACCTGGCAACCATGGCCTACTGTGAAATGACTTGGCTCTGTGAAAGTATTGCTTAATGTGATTATTTTTCATTAAAATGATTGTAGCCCAGTTAAAGGGTGTTGGAAAATAATAATGAATAATTGTTTTGTTTGGCTGTAGGTGTATTGCCTTATTTTTGTTTAAGTTGCTAGCTGTGAAGTATTTAGCTTGCTAAAGCTAGTAGAGTAAAATAATGGAGTGGTTTGCTACATTTGGAAGTAGCATATCATATGTGATTTTGAAATGTAAAGGATTTTATTGCTTGTATTGTTTGGCGTCTTAACAGTTTGTCACCATCCTTAGGAGAATTGAAAAGTGAGATTCTTCAGATCAGAAGAATCCGGGCTGGTTCTGCTCTTGTAGATGCAGTAAAATCTGCATTTGGAACATTATGATGATATTAAACCATCGCAAACGGTTTAATTGACTCACGCCTCAGGCAGGTGGACAGATTTTGCTTAGGCCCCCATGGAGGGCAGGACCAGCTCGGCTCCGAGGTCTCATATAACACACTTTACCTGAGCTATGAACCAATAACATCATAAAATGTCCCTCAAGGTGGTGTCAGGGATTCCCGTAAAGGGAAACGGCAATGCCGAGTTGACAGAAGCTTGTTAAAATGAGGCTTGAAATGGGTGAAAAGTCAGCATAACTGTAGACTTAATTTGCTGAACTGGCTCAGTAATCATTGCAGTGTGAAGGCAAATCCCTTTTCAACCCCACAAAATAGCAGACAGAGCTGTTTCAATGCTCAGAAAGGTAAACATTTAAAAATACTTAATACCTCAAACGCATAACATTTATTTTTGCTGTATGGAGCAGAATTCTCCAGTGTGCATGACTAATGATGTCACTTTATTCCGCTAAAGTAAAGTGTGAGCAATTCTTTCCCTGCATTTAACCCTTTCACCAAGTGTGACAGGGAGCTACTACCAACGAGGAACAACCAGGGAACAGGGTGGGGGACGGTACCTTGCTCAAGGGAACCTCATTGATGCCTTTTGCAGTGCTGGGATTTGAACCCACAACCTTCCGATAACAGGGGCAACACTGTAACCACTAGGCCACCCAGCTGATAGCTTGATAGCTGTAATCAACACAACTAGCAAGTGCAGTTGTAGTGTTCACTCTAAACCCAAACCCTACTCAAGAAAAGCAGTTGTTCTCAGAAGAAAGCAGTTTTATTTTCTGTAGTTTGTGTACTAGCTCTCCTCTCCTTTGAGTGGACACTTCTGGAGTCTAAAGGAACGTTTCCTCAGGTATAACAGAACCGCGCTGTACCAAAACCATACTGCCAAGGCTCGGAACTTACTGTACGCTTTGATTTTCCAGTGTATCTCAGCCCCATAACAGCGTTTCTGTCACCGTTTTCTCCGCACAGTTTATGGCCGGTCGTCCCAAAACCATGTCCATGGAGTCGAACCAGTGGAAAGTTAGAGCCGCTTTTGTTACTCTGGTCTTAACTCTGCTAATTAGTGATGAAAACCTAACCCAGCTAATTTGTTAGTGATGTCATGGAACACCTTCGCATTTCTTACAGCGTTAAAGATACATTTAGTATCATAGAAAACTCCCACTGAAATTAATCTTCAGTCAAAACAAATAGCTGTGCTTGTGCTTCATTGACTTCCCAGTTGTTAGTTTGTGTCTCCATTGTTGTTGTTTTTTTTTTTTTTGCGAAGACAGTGAAAACCCAGTGGGCTCTATCCATGTTGTAATTTCGACCAATCAGAAAGCAGAGAGGCGGTCAACTCAGTCAAGCAGGGCCATGATGGCACAGGTGCAGCTCAGGTACGGGTTGTAATTGGAAAAAAAGTTGTGTTTGTGGTACAATACAACTAAAAAATATATAAATGTGGAGGAGTGTTGATCCTATTATGTTCTGACATGTACATCTGGGCTGGTAACTGGTGGCCTAGTGGTCAGAAAGTTGCCCCTGTGATCGGAAAGTTGCCAGTGGCACCACTGAGGTACCCTTTAGCAAGTACCGTCCTCACACACTGCCCCCCAGGTGCTGTGTCAGTGGCTACCCACTGTTCGCTCTGTGCTGTGGCATGTTCATGGATTATAAATGGACACCTAACAATATCTGTGGAAATCTGGGGACATTTCATTGTTAGTCTATTTTTTAGGAACGGACTAAAATGAATTAAGCTCTATATGCCAATCTTCCTCTCTCCCTCTCTTTGTTGCAGCTGAGGAGAACTGTGGCTCCAAACAACCTCCCAGCTTCTCCAAAGGCAGAGTGGTTGTATATCAGCATGATGCCTGGCTAACAGGTGCAATTACCCCTCTGCAGATACTCTAAATTAACTTCTCTTTCACCCTCTATTAAGTTAGAGAGCAGCTATGGTTTCTGCTGGCACTCACTCCTCAAGCGGTGGGGACGGGAGAGCCGGGCACATCTGAGCGTGTGGTCAGACATGGCCAAGCACAGGCTGTTTGGGTGACTGTGGTTGGTGGCTAAGGCAATGTGTGCAACACAATCTCAACAAATACAAGTCACTGCAAAAAATCTATATGCAGTGGACACTGGACCTGCCTGCGAGAGTCTAATATCAATTGAAAATGAAACGAGATTAAACCAGCAGCCCCTCCTCCTTCTCTCTAATTCTAATTCACTCGTTTGTACCATGTCATTGAAAATTGCAGTTACAGGATCCATGCAATACTGCTGATAAAGCTCCAAAAAAGATACCTACACATTTCTCCAGAGAGATGACTCCCAGTTCTCTCTGTAGAAGCAGCAGAACAGGGCAAGGACTGCACAGCCACAGTGGAGGGACTGCTGTATGTACAGCGTCAGGAAAACTGTACAACGCTGCACTTTGTTGTAATAATTTGCTGCCATTTTCTGTTAAGCTAGTGATTCTGTGTGGCTCAGGCGGGTGAGCTGTTTTTTTTTTTTTTACACAGAAGGGTACTAAGTATGTAATGTGTCAAGAATCAATCTTGAGTTCCAGATGTTCTATTCAACATCTGTGGGTGGTGGGTCCTCATGAACGCACATGATGTTACAGATTAGTGGGAGGAAAATACCTAGAGGTGCCGGATGAGAGCAATTTCCAGTCCATGCGTTTCTTTCAGACTAGCAAACACATAGATATCGTATTAACACCAAGGGAAAACTCTCTGCTCCATCATTTCGTCGGTCCGCTCACCTATTCCACACAAATCATGACTTGCACGGAGCCACGCCCAGTATGCTCCCCGCCTCATCTACTGAAGGAGTGCTGGTTTTGAGTCCCTGGTGGTGATTTGGCATGACTGAGTGCACAGCTGCCCAGCAGCAGTTGGCAGATTTCTATTCTGAAAACTACACTCTTTTGACAAAGATCTCAATTCAGTTCAGGATGAAACACCACTAATAGGATTTCTGATACCTGTCCAGTACAGCACCTTTCTCTGCTTTGAAATAAAGCTTAAATAATCTGGTTTCTAAGGCTGCGATTGAGGCGTACATGGATGTTGAAGCTCAAAACATCATTGAGACATTTGTTCTGGATGTAAAGTTAACATTCTGTCATACAGGACCACACCACAGTGCGAACCACATGAAATTCTTCCTCTGCTTTTAACCCATTCCCCAAGTGAAGCAGCCGGTAGCCAGGAACACAGCGCCCAAGGAGCGGTACCTTTCTCAAAGATACCTCAGAGGTGCTTAGCGGTCTTGGGATTTGAACCCATAAGCTCCTGATTGACGGGCAAATGCCCTAACCACTAGGCTACCAGCTGCCCCAATAGCTGCAGTGCATTTCTGAAAGCAGATCGTAAATCTGAAAGCAGTTGGAAGCCTCTGTTGGATCTTTTGGCTCTGAGCGACCCTTGCACACTCAAGCAGGTTTCTTCAGTGTTAGAACAGCACCAGCTGCTCTTTCAAGACCACATGCTCACAAACAGATGTATGGTACTCACATAAATCACATTCTCAACACTCTCACCAGACACCACAGTATGTAGGTGTAAGTGTGTGTCAGCCGGAACTTTCTTATCACTGCTCCACTCACCATAACTGAGTACACCAGAGCGACAATGCTGACTGGCCACACAGGGCAGAAGCAAGAGAAGATGACCAGCAGGAGGTAGTCCTTGGGCTTGGACTGGTCTTCTGCAGCATTGCCTGTGGACGAGGCGCGGCTCAGGCTGGTCCGGGACGGCGAGAGGGGCGCTGTGCCAAGCTGTCCCACAGAGCTAGACCTGAGCGGGAGCCCATGGCCATTCTGGTCACTGTCCGACACCTTCTCAGCCCCGACACTCACGGAAACCCCATCACCGGGTGGGCAATCCGTGACTGCGGTGCTCAGGAGTTTCTCAGTCTCATGGGCTTCGGCGGGACGGGTGCTGCCATTACCACCCAGCTGTGACTTCTCAAACCCGCTGTCTGTGTTTATGGCCATTATTCAGGTCCAGAGCCAACGATCCCAGACCAACTCCCCACTTTCCGTAGGAAAAGAAGCTAGTGTGAGGTCACGTGACGGTTCTAAACTCCCATCATAGTCCCACAAACATTGTATTTGTTTCTTTGATCTTGACTAGTTTCCACCAAATACCTCAGGGAGCAGTTCTTGACTCTTGATCCTAATGATGAATGACTTCCAGCATCGATCTGAATGGAGCTTGAAAAGGGGCTCAAATCATGGACCATCAATCACGCCTGTGGGACAGTAGCGCAAGCTCGGTCTCCCCTCCTGTTGGCAGGCACACTCACTCGCTCCTCCTCCTCTGTCTCTCCCTCACGGATCTGCAGGAGCTCCGCAGCTCTGCGCCTCTGTGCACCCGCAGGACACAAGCATCTTCCACAGCCCCTCTGCCTCAAGTCTGTTTTCAGCCTAAAGCAGAGGAAAAAGTCACTTTGCTGCACACAGAGCCAGGATGAAGAGCCGTGGTGCAGGGAAAGATCCTGGAGGGAGTTTTGAGCTACTGCCCCTTTCACTCTGCCTTCTGTTTCAGCGTATGCACACGCAGGAGGCTGAGCACCAGCACTAGTGAACTCCCCCTCCTCTTCCTCCTCTCCCTCCTCCTCCTCCTCCCCCTCTCCCTCCCTCTTTCAGTTCTGGGACGCTGCAGCTCTCTTGAGTGCATCATGCTGCTTTGGCACTGTGTAAAACACCAGCCTACACACTACTGCACTAAATACCCAGCCACTAGAAATGCATTCAGAAATGTAAAGTAAGAATTAAACATTCATTGTGAGTCATGGTAGTCAGATTAGAGCGCACTTTGGAGGAAGACACGGGACATAATGAGAGGACGCGAGAGAGGGAAGCCACATGACAGAGGGAAATAAGTGAAAGTGAACTATTTATCATACATGAACACACCACAGCACACAGTGTGAACAGTGTGAACTTCCTCTCTGCGTTTAACCCATTCACCAAGTGAAGCAGTGGGCAGCCAGCCACTCACGGATATAAACCCACGATTAGATTAATGCAAAATAGGAATTTGAAAATTATACGTTATTGTTTAACACATATGGGCCCCAAGTTGGCGCAGTCGGTACTACAATAGAAAACTACAATATTTTTTAATCAGCATCTCTATGAGTATGACCATCCCAAGCCCTAAAGAGTATAAAAACCCTGCTGTAATGGACACTGTGACCAGTTGGATGGCAAACCACTACTAGAAGAACATCAAAGTAAATTATTGCCGTTTTACCATAATGCCATGAGTGATTATTCAAAGAAATAATTTCCCTTATTTTGATGTTTAGTCATCGCCTTTAAAACGATGCTTTGAAGAACAATGTTTGGGAAAAAAATAAGAGACCACTGCAAAAATGCTCAGTTCCTCACTCCTCCAGGGCTGAGGCTTTCAATTTGGGTCGTGTGTGCGTGTGTGTGTGTGTGCGTGTGTGTGTGTGTGTGTGTGTGTGTGTGTGTGCACCCTGCAGTGGGCTGCTGCCCCACCAGGGCTCCAGATAGTAAGGATTAAGTGGTTGTGGAAAATGAATGAATTAGTGAATGGTTAAATTGTAGGTAGCTGGGTGAAAGTCCTTTACTTCTCTCTCACATATATGTGAGCCAAGATAAAAGTACAAATCCATTTGAGTACATGTAACTGAATTATTACTATTATCTGAATCTCTTTTTCTTATGCATTATTTTTCTTAGATCCATTGCAGTGGACCATTCAACTTTTCTGGAAGAGAGTCAATTTAAATATCATTAAAAAAAAGTAAAATAGCAAAGGCCTGGGTTGCACTCTCCGTTCCAGTTCATCCCAAAGGTGCTGGTTGGGGTTGAGGTCAGGGCTCTGTGTGGGTCAGTCAAGTTCTTCCACACTGAACTCCTCCAGCAGGTCTTTATGGAGC
>JBBPDB010000001.1:19506291-19521582 GCA_037974465.1 Brachypetersius altus
ACTTGGGGTTAAGGGTCTTGCTCAGGGACCCAGTGGTGGTGCTGAAGGTAGGATTCGAACCCATGACCTCATGGTCCAGAAGCAAGTATCCTACCCACTGAACTACCTCCTGAAAATAATATGTCATGGATAGGAACTCCTATAGATACTGTAAACCAGTGTCCTGTATCCTCACACTGCATTCATATTTGACTTAGGAGTGTCTGATAGGTTGGGGAGAGTAAATCTCAAGACTATGTACATGAACACTATACAGCTCTTCTGTAAAACTGGATATCTTTTATTCCCCAAGTGCTTTAATGAGCCGTGGACATACATTACCCCGTCGCCGGGTCACTGGTTGTCTTTCTTTGGGCCACTTTTGGTGGGTTCTTACCTCTGCATACTGGAAAACTACCCACAATACCTGCTGTTGTAGAGATCCATCCAGATATCACAATACGGCCAAAAAGGCCAGAAGTCGTCCAGATCTTAACGCTTGCCTGTTTTCCTCCTTCCAACACAGGATTGTTCTCTCTAGGTCTAATATATAATACCTTTGAGAAGTGCCCTTGTATTAAGATTGTGGCTGATCAGTGTGGATAGTGTGTATCACAATCAAAATCTTTTCTCACGTTTGACAAGTGGGTACAGAAAGAAGAACTTTAAAACATGATTTTTCTATGGTTCTATGGTTTTTAATTGTCTGCACTGCACTAAATGCATTTAAATCGTGCTAATTACGCTTTCTTCATAACGACAGTGGCCAACGCTCTTGAAGTACAGGCAACATTCACAGAATGCTCTATTGTGTCTAACATTTGAATTGCACCACTATTTTATAGTATTTGGCCTGTTTAGTGTCAATTCCCAACACAACAGTAGAGTATAGTGTGTGCTGTGCTACTATGAGAGTATGATATTGTGGCATACTGTGTCTTGCACGGTATTCCTGCGTGAATGAGCTGTAACAGTCAAGATTATTGGATTCTGTAATTTGCCACCACTAATAAACTCAAATGCTGAGGTAATAAATGGAAAGATAAAACTCAGCTTTCATCTGTGAATAACTGGTTTGCACTGAAACCCAGGGGGACTGTTAGATAAGCGGAGCGGCCTGGGCCACCTACACTGTGTGTGTGTGGAGCATGAGGAGGAGTACAGAAATGTGATGTGGAACACTGTACACACTGTAAGTGTGAGCGTCTGGCTGACCGAGAGAGGGAGAGAGGAAGAGGAAGAGAGACAGGGACAGAGAGAGAGGAAGAGAGAGAGAGAGAGAGATAGAGAGAAGACAGAGAGACAGAGAGAGGAAGAGGAAGAGACAGAGAGAAAGACAGAGAGACAGAAAGAGAGAGACAGAGAGAGGGCGCGAGACAGACAGAGAGAGAGAGAGACAGACAGAGAGAGACAGAGACAGAGAGAGAGGGAGCGAGACAGAGAGAGACAGACAGAGCGAGACAGAGAGAGGGAGCGAGACAGACAGAGAGAGAGAGAGAAAGAGAGAGACAGAGAGAGAGAGACAGAGAGAGCGAGACAGAGAGAGAGGGAGCGAGACAGAGAGAGAGACAGAGAGAGAGCGCTCATGGTGGAAATAAAACTCTGAGTCATGCTGTACGTCTGTGTGTTGCCTCCCCGAAGGCCTCCCTCCTCTGATTCTCTCACAAAATGGCCTCTGCTGAGCAAACCATGATCAGAATTTGCTGTGAAACACCAGGACTTCCTAGAAAAAGGCTCAGGACTAGATTTTCCCAGAATATGTGGCTCCTCAGCAGGAACAAACAGCAGCCTCTCACTAAGCAGAACGCCTTATCGTCAGTGTCACAGCAAAACCTTTCTCAGAAACAAGATGAACAAAACATAATTAACTAATGTACATTAATGTGATGAGGAGAGCAGCACTGCTCTTTCAGATTCAGAATAAGAAACTCCTGATCTCAGAGGAAAATGCTTATGCCATGACTGCACAAACACACACACAAAGACAAGAACAATATAAAATATGGCCAAATATATTCCAGAATATACTCAGAAATGCTTAGTTCGTATGGTATTCATGAGGTTTTCTACAGAATGTTTATTTCAGATTATTAACTTTATACTATATTGTTCTTGTCTTTGCATGAGCAATTTCCTCTGGGGTCAATAAAGTTTTCTGATACTAAATAAACACATAAATGAACTGGTGAAGTAGTTTACTAGTAACAGTTACTTTCATAAAGAGAAATAACTGAATTTAAAAATTTTGATAGAACAATGATGTGTTCCTCGTTTACCCACATCAGCATGATGATGCATGACCTGTACTGAGTGCAGCGCAGCCTGTGTTCCATTGACCCGCCGGAGCGAACAGAACAGCAGTGCTATGCTTCAGCCATGGGGCCAAAGGTCAGGCAGGATTGCAGGCTTTTGGAAGAGTGTTGCAACATGATGTTTCGTCAGGTGCAATGAGCTCCTGCCTGCCTGGAACTGAAGGTAATCTGGGTAAGCTGCTTTAACCCGGTTCAGAGAGCATTTGGCCTGGTTGTAAAAGGCCTCAGGACCAGGCGTCCAGCTCCTCTCTCCGGCCCACACCAGGTGATGGAAACAAACGGATACAGGCGATAAAACATACAAATTAAAATGAACGGCAAAGAAAATGTCGACGTTCATGTGATATAGCAAGGTTTTATTCCCACTAATTATGGACCATTTCTATTAGTCTACTGTATACGAAGCACAAAATAAAAGGCAAACTCCAAAAAAAAAAAACCCATAAAAAAATAAAACATATGCCCCCTATATGTATTTATTATACACACATTTATTCTCTCTTGCTCCGACTATAGTACATATATACACACAGTATATATACAGTATGCACACATATATATATATTTCCCTGTGACCACACACACACTAATATTTATATATATAGTGGCACAATACCCCTTTTCCAACAACAAATCTCAACACCTCTTCTGCTCTACATCTACACAAAATCCTTACTCATATAACATCAACACTGTTCATTCTGGCACGCCGCCCTATCAGTTATAAGCCCTGAGAGAAGAATCATTCCACGTGTGCCACAGGGCTCATGACCCCTTTTAGATTGAATATTATCTAACGTGTTGAACGCGAGTGTTTTGAAATGTCACTGCTCTCTGACGTCGATGACACTCTTCACCGATTACCAACAGGCATCTGACCCTTGCCATTAGGAATTATATTGCTCTTCCCTGTGACAACACAAGCCTCTTTAAACCTTCACCTGCACACAGAGCTGCTGAGCTCCAGCCTCCTGCTGCTTTATGCCATTCGCTTTCAAGTATTCACGAGGCATTTTTCGGTACAGTACGTTCAATTTGTATTTTATAGGCACTCTTTAGGAAAAATAACGTTTTATAGATCTTTTAAGTCACTTTAAAAGCCTACAGTACTGCAGAAAAAACTGCTGAGCGAAAACTCGAGACTCTCAGAGACTGCTAATAGCTTCCGAACTGACAAAGCATACCTAAAGAACATAATAGGCCATACCGTGCAAAATCAGCTGAAAATCTTACAATTAGGACACACATACCATGAAAATGATCATTTTATTTAAAGATTAAAAAGGAAATTAAAGCAAAAAGGTCCAGGCAGAATTTTGCTAATATTCAGTTTATTAAAATTACAACAAATTCAACACAGTTGTTGAAAAACAATTCTGAAAAAACCCCAAAAACAAACGTTATTTCCTGTACATGCTGAACAATGTGCTGCCAGAGCTCGAGCCCAAGCTTCGACAGTCTCAGGTGGGTGTACCGTAGCTTTAAGCAGTGCTGAGACGACCCTTAGTAATCCCTTAATTCACTGGTAGGAAGATTGCAAGCCGATCAAGCAGGCAACAATGGCCTGAGACCTAATGGCAGCCTGGGCACGAAGTAACGCCAACACAACAGCCTCGTTACATTCGGTCATGGTCCTCACCTTAAAGAACAAGTACATAACTAAGGGCACAGGTCATGCAGGTATCGAAAAGTAAAAGCGCCCCTATCAACCTACGCCTCTGATTCTGCAAGGTCTGGGGGAAGGAAGGGGGCAGAGAGACCGAAAGGAAGCAGGACTGCTTTATAAGCCACAGGCGCCACACGTTTCCCACAAGGGGCATCTGGTTCAGTTAAATGGCGAGAACATTCTCTACCTTTGTTTTTCATCTGGCTGGGAGGTTTAGGAGCGACACATTTTCATATCCTGTTTTCGGCATCGCCGTTGCCCTTGAAGTAAGATTTACTGCCGTTAGTGTGTGTGAGGACACGAGAGTGCCATCAGTGCATGGCATACATGGGTCCAAAAGAAATAAACCAAAAACTGCATTTCATACCCAGACTAAGAGAAGGGGCAGTGCAAGTTGCAGATGCAAGTACGTTCTGTGCTCATTCTCTGGAAAGGACTCTGACTTATTCATAAACAGAAACACATGTAAAAAGCCTAGGCTGCCTGCTAGAGCACACAAAGAGTATACAAGAGCATTGTGATTCTCAAAAAGTATTTCTTTATGATTTTTTTAACGACACTCCGTCAACGATTCCCAGGCTGATGGGCCACGGCTGCTCCCCGCCCGCTCCACGCCCAAATTAGGCCAGGAGGACCTCACCGGGCCAGGAATGTTGCTGAGTCAGCATGGGCCCTGCCAGAAGCTTTTGTTTATGCCTGCAGAGAATGCACAGCCAGGCCCGGACAGCTCACGTGAGCATTCCAGGCAGAACAGAGGGGGATGGGGTGATGGAATCAGGACCTGTCTGATCCACTACCGGTTTGGACCCGCCGACCTGTCTGGCCACGGCTACTGTCTAAGTCCTTGGTGTCTTCTCTTCACCAATGTGCCATCTTGCCCAGATCAGCTAGGATGCCAGGAAAGAGCCAACCACAACAGTTCTTCAGCTGGCAGCTTTAGCTGATACACATGGACATAAAGCTTGCCAGTGAAGAACTGCTGCGGGTCAGCCAGTGGGCTCCAGGGCAAACACTGGTCACTCTTGATAACCACTGAGGGAGAAGGGACAGCATCGACCTGTAAGACGAGAGAAAGACAGAGTGGTACATGAGACATCATAGAAGAAGCCATTACAATTAAATTTTTCCTGCCAACAACCGATCTTTCGGTTGACCTCCCCAGACCTCTTTCAACTAATGCTAAATGGACACTGGACACAAAGGGAAGCAGGGGTGGAAAGGAGAAGTGCACAGGCTGATGAAGCTCTGCGGATGGGCTTTCAGCAGGGCTTCCATACACCGCCAGAGCTATGCAGGCTAGAACGAGCTGCGGAGTCATGTGCTTTCCGCCCCAGGGGTATTCCAGCCGGAGCCAGCCCGCTACTGCTTCAGTATTCACTTCACTCACTTCGCTTTGCCTCACCCGCTCCTTCAAACTCAGCCCAGGACCAGAGCTTTTGATCCTAGCAGAACTATTCTGTAGGGACGCCTTACAGCATTCAAAATGTTGCTGTGCAGCTTCCATCTCTTTTCAGGACCTTAAGCATTTCCGTCACTCAGACTGCGAGAGTTATCACTCAAAAACGAATCCAAAAAAGGAAAAAAGCAAAAAGCTTTTACCCCTCAGCCCCAGCTCCAAACGCAGTAAAATGCCTTTTCAAAATTGATAAACATACAGACAAAATATACAGCCTAGCCCCGTGCTTTACTCAAGTCCATGTTAATGTGAAGTGCTTGATAAAAGTGCAGAGTCTTCTGTATCGTCTCTGTGTGGGACAGACAGTTGCCGACCGTCTCGCAATATGAACATTCTTCTGTGATGTTTCTGAAACAGCGCGCAAGAATGTCACCAATGCACTGAACTGTGGGATAGACACTTAACCCCCAAACTGCTTCAATGCAATTTTAGCGTGCTATTAGGCTCCATTTTCACATGTTTGAGAAATGGGACACACAGACACCAAGTGGAAAGATCATCACCAGTAAACAAAACTGCAAGCTGGTAATTATGTTTTTTTTGCTGTAACATGTACTTTTGTCCCTTTTTAGATAGCAGTAAGCCAAACAGTGTCAAACTGTTTGGGTTACTTAACAACTCAACTACAGCTAAACATTACTCATTAGCTACATTAGCTTTGCAGAGACGCAAGCTTCACCAAAACACTATCTTGACTGAATGAACTGAATAACCACCATTTCATATTTAGTTCAACATTTTTAATCTGCCAAAATAATAAGGATCAATTAATATTAGTAGGATTGCGACAGCACTGTGCAAATAGGATCGTGCTAGCTGGTCCTCGGTAGCTTGTAGCTTTGGATTCATAGCTAGCCACATTAGCATTTTTGGATCGACTATTCCTTTAATTGTGTTTCATAATATGGTAGCAGTTCTCATGAGAGAAACCTCAAAGAGCCAGAGAGTCTGGAGGCCTCCCTCGCTCCCTGATCCGCTCAGTGTTAATGGTGGCTTTGTAGTGCTCCGCTTTTCCAGCAGTTCAAGGACGAGAGCACGGCCTCAGTAGCCCAGTGAACCCAGCGACCCTGCAGCACTGTGGACAGAGCCAGTCCGCAGAGCCATGGCCAAGGACAGGACACCCACAGACAAACACACACACACTCGCACTCCTACACATGCACCGCACCACACAAACACACCCCTGCAAACACTCACCCATGCAAACACACCCTCATTCGTACACACACGCCCATGACATGGAAAGAGCAGCCTTTGCCAAATAGCGAGGCCTTTTAAATCTGGCCATGTTCATTCAGCCTGGTGTCAAGAGTTACTTGGTGCATCCATTCTGTGCGCAGTGATTGAAATCACATTCAACTGCACCGTCGTCTCTTCCACTGTGTCTTAAGCATGTTATTGGACACCCAGGCAGCTGAATCACCCTTTTGTCTGAAGGTGGAGATAAGATCCCTCTGTGTCCAGTATACCGCCGGTGGAGAGAGCAGAGGGCTGTGGTCACACAGACGGCAAGCTTTGCTCGTTTTTACATAAACATGCACACACACACACACACACACAATACATAATGACCAAACAATATACTGGCCTGATGCCTGATGATACTGGTCGATTTTGAAGTTCGCCAAACCCACCAACGTCAAATATCTTTTATACTCCAACATGGTCACGTCTGAATATTCGCTCATGACTGTCAGCAGCTGCTTGCTTCTATGATCATTCATAAAATTCAAGCAAATAACTGAGAATCTGCAAAAAAACATGCAGATTAGACTAGGGATGCACCGACTGCAATGTTCTTGGCCAATTCCGATTTTGTGATCGGCCGATACCGATTTCCCCCCCAGATAACAGAAAATTTGAGTTTCTGCCTGTAGCCGACACAACAACAACGTTTTTAATGTAACGCGGGAGTTACTTTCCCTGTTTACTGGTTACTTTTATAACAGTGACATATTATAGTGGCAGCTCTACAGCAAATACAAACAAAAATCTAATTTTCTTTAATATAAAACTTTTTTTTTCATAACAAATGTTCTTTACAAATTTAAATAAATAAAATTTATTTAATACATAAACAAATAAATAAACCCCCCAAAAAAGATCGGTTTGAAATCGGCAATGTGAGTGATCAGGCAAAATATCGTCCGTTTCCGATCCCTGGCCAATCGATCGGTGCATCCCTAGTTTAGACCAATTTTCTTCAGTTCTGGAGTATGTGACTTTCTGCATCACTTCAATTTCTGAGAGATCTGGACTTTGCAGAGAAATCTTTAATGATAAGATAATCGCATTTATTTGAAAGAGCACGGTGGTAGGACATAAGCTTGACACCAAAACAAAATTATATAGAAATGGATGTTTTTAATAAGTGAGATACATAAAATTTAGTAAATTTTTTTAAAAAAAGTCTTTTTTTTATATTTATGATAAGTATGGGTAACACGCATCTTTCACATTTAGTAAAACTATCAAAATGTGTAAATCTAACAAACTAATATTTTACATTTAAAAACATACAAGTGAGGAAGTAAATGATTATGGTTTAATATGAAGCGAGAAAGATGATACTAACTCATTTGGAGTTACAGAAATCTGATGAAAACTAATGAAAAAAAAAAAAAACACAAAAAAGGAATAGAACCCTAACAGTTGAAATGATCTCATTTTTAAAACATTTTTTTCCTCACAATATTAAATTACATTATTATCCCCCCAAGATGATTTCAATCAGGTCCTATAACTCATACATACATGACTTGTGCCTTTTTACATTATAAACACCCTGTGTAACTTTTTACAGCTTAAAAGTATAAGATAACAATGTACAAGATCAACAGACCGCGATACTCTGCACTGCAACTGAAGTGCACCAAAATGCAAGTCACTTCTCTGCCCAGTTTCAGTTTCACTGGCATTAATGTCATATTCTGCTCCCGGAGCTGAAGGCTTCATTCACAAGTGGCCCGATTTGGATACAATGGGGCATGTTTAACCGTAGCCCACTCTTCCTGTCTCTCACACGAGCTGACTCACTGACACACACGGACCCACAGCGGCTCAAAACCCCACTGCATGGAACAGCGTGTTCCCTCAGAGTGATTTATTGTATGGCTGAGGATGTTTCCCAGAACAATTACAGGCAACCTGGGGGGAGACAGGGGTGTGTGTGTGTACCCCTTCTACGCTCACACCTCTGCCAGGTCTCTCTCTCTCTCGCTCTCTCTCTCTTTCTCTCTCACACACACACACACACACACACACACACACAGCTCTGTTCCTGCACCAGCTCATCCGTCTCAGGTCAGGCAACCAACTACCAAAAGAAGCCATTAATCACCAGCCAATAAAGCAAAAAGAACAAAAGAAAAACACTAACACACTTCACTTTATCCTCCCTGTTTAATTAAGGCATTCTGACTAGTTGCCTTAGCGACACCAAGTGTCCCGTAGGTCCCATCCAAGAGGGACAACTTGCTCACGTCTCAATAGATCCATTAAAAGTGAATCATGACAGTTAAGAAGTGTGATTCTGATCAAATACTGTAGATCAGGTACTGGATGTGTCCCGGTTAAGAACATGTGACCGTCTGCTTCTTAGCATTAATAGCTATGGATGAAGAAAAAAGGTGCTATGGATTTGTTACAGCACCATCCTGAATCCATCAACCTCAACAACCTCCACCAGCTTTCCCACATACACGGCATCGGAATGAGCAGCGGATCGATGGGACATTCACTCCCTTCTGCTGCCAGAGGAGCCACAGAGGGGATGTGAGTTTAGAGGGGGTCAGGGACTATTCAATTAAACCTTAAACTTAATTTTGCCCCGAGCTGCCGTTATTACTCAACTAAATGAAATTGTACTTTAAATATTTTAAAAAGGTCATCTTTTTCGAGTTCAAAACGATAAGCCACACACACACACACACACACACACACACACACAGAAGTTTGGATTAGTTTCAGACACAGAAGATGATGGAATGACGTAATGATTAAGAGCAGATAGCAGAGTCTGATTTCTGAGTAAGGTAGACAGCACAGGTGGAGATGGTACATTCCAGCCATAGCTGTTTTGGTGAGTGGTGGTGGGGGGTGGGGGGTAGCAGTCTGATGATAAAGAGGAGCAGGACGAGCAGGACGAGGAGGAGGAGGAGGAGAAAGACAAGAAGAGGAGGAAAGACACACCCAGTGGTTAAAAAGTTAGAAATGCTCGTCTTCTCGTGCTCTAACCAATTTGAGGTTGGAGCTTTAGACTGGCATTCACTCCAGAATGCAGCTGAAAACCGCTACAGCCCTTAAGGAAAGAGGACTCCATTTTAGCTCCAAAATGCCACTTGATGCAGCACGCAATGGAGAGACAGCCGAATTAGCCAGTTTTTTTTATAGCCAAAGTGAGAACGGCAACATGTACAAAAGCATCAGAACTAGGGCGGTCACTCCTGGTTATATCAGTGATGGTCTAAAATATGAATCATCATTGTGCAAATTGTCCACTAATCACAGACAGTACGTGATATTTCCTGTTTTAATCGTGCCAATCTGTTTCAAATGCCAAATGGTTCTGACCAAAAGTAATTCTTGGCCAAAAGACTTCATGAACCTCGCGATTAAAACGAGGGACAGATCGCACTCGCAATTCCATCTGGTCCTGATCACTGACTGTCCAGGCCGTGGTCAGTGCCATGGAGAAGGCATGGCAGCACCAGCCCACGCTGGAGCCCAGCGCTCCCGCACTCTCCCCTTCTGTTGTGCTCCACACGTGCTGCCGTGTCACACAGCACCATGTATATGCATTATTCATTGTCCATCCATATGCATGGGGTGCCGTGCTCACTAACGTTTCCGGCCTCTCCTTAATCATACACAGTTGTGCATGAATCCGGCTTTCACTGAGCCGAGGCAATCAGGCTGAGCCACCGTTTCCCCAGGCTAACTCCAGCGGCAACGTGACTTCAGTCATTTCTCCATGAATCACAGCACGAAATGGAGCAGTGGGAGACGAGTGTGAAATTGAGAAACAGATGTAATTCATAGAGGCGCAATGGGGGAAAGAGAGATTTAGGGTAAGAGGCGAAGGACAATTACATAAAAGAGAGGAATCAGTTCAGCACAAATCACACCTGTTCCTTTGAAAAGACATTTTTGTGAACTGACTTGTTTAGGGCAGAGGCGGGAGGTAAACAGGAAAACTAATAGGGGCTCATCCGGCAGAAGACGTCGTATACACACGCACGCATCCTGCCCCTCCTGTCAGGGTAAAGCCGTGGCCCTTTGGCTCCCAAGCTCAGCCGTGATGCGCATCCTGCCAGCCCTAATCAGCTGTGCTGCAGGCATCCAACCAGCGTGAGGAACGTGGACTAAAGCTCCTAAAACAACCCATAAAGGCAAACCATGCATCTCCATTACAGGCCCTCTTCAGGCTCATTCAGGATCGTTTCAACTAAAGGCCGCAGCAGAGTCAGCTGGAGAGGAGGAAACGTGACTGACAGCAATCGCACCTCATCACACTTCTGATTAGGCTTTGGATGCTCAAGCACCTCCCCCTTTCATTACTGTATCCTTTGGGCTATTATCCCCTGTTTACAAAATGTTTTTTGTTTCATTCCCTCCATAAACCCCAATTTTTTCCCCCAACCATATCAGCCAGTGCACTCTCCAACCCCAGCTTTATTAGAGCGCCGCTCCTTTAAGGTCTCTGCTCGGCCCTGCTTCTCTTCACATAAAATGTATTAGCAACTAGGGCTATTCATCAGTAATTTACACATAATTTAGAGGCATTTATAGAGTTTGTTATAAAAATCTAAATGTCTTTTGCATTCCATTCTTTCCAGCCGTCTTTATATGCAAGGCGGTTATAAAGAGTGATGCATTTTGGAAATATATCGTAAATATATAAATACTGGGAGATAATGCATTTAAATGGCTGCTCAGCTTTTCACTGTAAGAGGGACCAGTAGGAGACTCTAAACAGAATATGCTGTCCTGCTTTACACACTGCACAGCTCAGTGGATTTTTTTTTTTAAACGATACTTGGTCGAGATGAGAACTCATTTAAAAAGTGGAAGCAAGAAGAGCAAATACTGGCGCACTGACACATTGAAGTAAATTATTGGCGTTCTCCCCCCACCCAGCCATGGCTTCCCCAAACTGGCGAGTGTGCGTGAGAGAGAATAAAGACGTTTATTGTGCAAGGGCCTGGAAGCTGCAGGCTCTCGTTTGACTTGCCAGCCCCTCACACTCGTCCCTCTGTAGCCCACTCTGTGGGAGTGAACTTTGCCCCCAATGCTACACACATTCCTTCAGCTGCTTGCTAAACAGACAAGCAAGCAAACAAAATAGTTTGATATAAAAGAGGAAATTCCATCCGGCTTATACAATGGAAATGACTATGGGGCAACACGGAAGCAGCAACAGCAAAGCCATTTCAGGAATTCTTCTAATCTCCTGCTAATATTGGAGCCGAGAGAAGAGGGGCGGGTCTCTACAAATCACCGCAGAGGACTCCAGAGACCCTCGTCCAGCCTCCAGTATTGCACTGCATAGAAAAGCTAGGAGAAACTCAACAAATTTAGTGGGGAAACCAAACGAAACAAACAAGGCTCTACTCGGAAAAAAAAAAAAAGCATCAACACTCCTGTACTGTCCATCACCTTCACAAGGAAAGTTCACACATGCATAGGTTTTTTTAACTGAGGTCATCGCTTATTGAGAGAATGGCCATCGTCTGTGTCTATGAACAGGAGAACACATAAATTCTCTACGATCCGCACATAACGACGCATGCATTGTGTTATTTGTGGGGTGGTTTTAAAGATTTAATGCTCTATACGTTACAATAGGGCCTTACAACATATGTGATGCATCTCTCGAAATACAAAAATCTGTGCCCTTCATCATCTCCCATCTCGCATTGCTGCATTCTTTATGGAACTCGAGTGTTCTGCCAGACGAACAGCCACACTGGTTGACCTTCATGGAGGAAAAACTCTCCAATACTGCGTGTCAGCTGTCTCTTCATGTCGCTTCAGCTTCTTTCCCCTATAAGAGGCAAGATTCTTCTAGACGCCTCTTACCTATAAAGCTACTAAAACATGACCGGTGGCACATTAAAGTTTAGTTTATGGCCTATAAGAGACCTCAATTACTCACTTTCCAATAGACCAGCAGATACTTATACGCAGTGGAGCGGCTTCATTCGATTAGTCGGTTTATATCATTAAACTCTGGTCTAAGGCTGCATTTAAGAAGCTTGATATCATCCCTTTCCTTTATGTACGTCAGGTAAGATTTTTTGGAAAAAGCAATTAGAAAAGTCCTTCCTAATTGAATACTTGTTTACATTATTTAATTATTTAACTTCCCTTCGTGTAAATGTTGGTTCATCAACTAATAGTTCATCAAATAAATTGTCATGCTTCTTAAATTGCTGCTGCTTAGAGATTTTAGGTTGAGCTCAAGCTACATTGGCATAACATGGTGAGTTTGTTTGTTTTATGGGGAGAAAAAACTCAATTAGCCTTGTTGATACATTTCGGAAGCCCTGAAGAGTATTACAGAATTCTGTTGGAGTTTAAAGGGATATTATTATTATTATTATTATTATTATAGTATTACACATCAGCAAAAGTGATGGCCCATGAAAGGTCATTATAATATTCTGTAACAGAAAGGACTAATCCTGACAGCTCCAATGGCACTTTCAAAGTAAACAGCTGATACTGATCGGCATGTTGCCTCGTCATACAGTGTTGTTATTTTTGGCCGTCATGATGACTCATTCGCTTTTAGGATACCCAGTACATTTCAATTAATTTAGTGTATGACTATCACGTGTAATTGACCTGTGCCACAAAGTACTTGTTCATACAAACCTCTGGCGTGAAACAAATAAATAACACCACGCAGGCATCAGCCGGAGCGCAGACGTTCATAGTGTCATCATGCCGGGGTAATTAAGCTGTCCTCAGCCTGTTCTTCAGAAACGCATTTACCAGCAGCAAGGAATGCAGAACATCTGGCCAGCATTTACCAGCAGAGCTTCAGCTCTGAGTTTAACACTGCTTTATGTGGCGCAGTCAAAGCCCTGTTCCCATGTATCACAGAAACCGCAGAACGGCTATACTGTTGTTAAAGAGTAAGTGAGCTTGGATAAGCACACTGCCTATTGGACGCCATATTATTTTTGATGGACTCTGGTCGATAACTGGTGCGCTGCCTAGAAAATTTGGAGTATGAATATATTCATGCTTTGAGAAACTGCAACTACACCCACGTCATGCGTGTCCTACAGCTACAGAAAATAGGGTCAGCACTTCCTCTATTCTCTTTCATAATGCCAATTGACCTCAGAGACACAATGCAGTCCACATGCATTGTCAGAAAAAGGGCTACAAACAATGTACATGTATCCTCAAAAGGCACAACACGGCCCTTGAGGTCCAATTATGTACCTTACATGACCTAATAGCACACTATATTACTCTTTCCTAGGTGCAAGTTTGTACCTTTTTTTTCACCCTTTAAAAAAAAAAAAAAAAAAAAAAGGGAAGGAAAGGAAAGGTCTGGAGACAGTGCAACATGGTACAGTTCTGTTCCTTAACCAATTAAACTGAAGATGTACCTTCGAGGGCACCACAATTGTGATAGGGCACTTTTCTCTGAGAATGTTTTTTTTTTTTTGGTGTAATTGTGCAACATTGTCAGTATTGACTGCACAGTATATGTTGGATTTAAAATTAAATGACTTTAGTGCACACTTCCTTCTTTAATACTAGTATATTTAAATTTATATTGAAGCAAGAATCGTAACCCTTTTGTAATCAGTAACCTAGTCTCTGTGTACCATCAGTGACTGGGCAAATCTTCACCAGACCAGACCTCTGGTGATGCTCAGACCTGTAATCCTGCCATTTTCAGTCGCTGCTTGCTTCAAGTACTCTCTGCCTCCGTTCTTGACGTCAGCAAGCGAAGCGCAAGCTCTGTGGGGTTCACATTGCGTGTCTGACCTGAAAGAACATTGGCTTTTATCTCTAAAAAACATTCTGCATTTGCTTTGGGAGCATGTTTCAGGTCATTATCCTGCCATAAGGTGACGCACCACCCAGTGACAGGTGGGTACAAGACATTTACATCTGCTCTCTTGACAAGGAGACTGTCAGCTACTTATGAGCCCCTAAATGTCAAGTAATGGACACTTAACCAAATACAGAGAATACAAATACTAATAAAAACTGCTTCCCATAAACACGATGCAGCAGATTAAGGTTTTAATTAGTAATTTAAACCTCCGTGTTTGCAGTAACTGACTCTCCTCTCTCTAATGAATCACATGACAGAGCTGGCTTTGAGAACGAGGTAGTGAAGCAGGTGCTCCCAGCAAAGTAAAGGAGGTAAACGAAAGTGGATGCCTAACAGTTTGTGCCATTATGATGTGGCTCATACAGCATAACGACGGTATTAATATTACTAAATGATGCGGAGCTCATAAACACCATTTATCCTAAGGGCTATATAGGTCATTGGAAATAAGTCATGGAATTATACACCGCAGGTTTGTTGCTGTAGCTTTCCTCCTGTGTGTGTGTGTGTGTGTGAGTGAGGCCTTTCCATTCCTCTTTCAGTTCTTTCCACTGGTCAGGTTCCTGTGCCACACATTCCAGGGATGCCTGGTACATATGGTATAAATTCCAGTCAGTCTGCTGAGGCCCTCCATGCTGTCTGAACGACTCCATGCTGGACTGACTCCACCTTGCCCGAAGGCCAAGCCAGCACACACTAACTCACTCCCTTTCTCCCTAACTACAGAGCGAGAGCACGCGAGTGTGAGATAGCGAGAGAGAGAGAGAGCAAGAGAGTGAGCAAGAGTGTCATA
>JBBPDB010000001.1:19521682-19533948 GCA_037974465.1 Brachypetersius altus
AGAGAGAGAGAGAGAGAGAGAGAGAGAGAGAGAGAGAGAGAGAGAGAGAGAGAGAGAGAGAGAGAGAGAGAGCGAGACAGAGAGCAAGAGAGTGAGCAAGAGAGTGAGCAAGAGTGTCATATGGTCATGCCAATAAAGCTTATTGAGTTGAATAATGGAGAGTGAGAGCACAGGGCGGAAGAGAGATAGGAGCAAGAGTGTGTGAGAAGGCTGTTCCAAAAAGAGAAGGAGAGAAAGAGTCAGAGAGAGAGAGAGAGAGTTAGAGTGTGACTGTGCGAGAAAGAAAAAAAAAGAGAGAAAGTGCTAGAGAGAGGGAGAGTGCAAGAGAAAGTTTGTGTGTGTGTGTGTGTGTGTGTGTGTGTTAGAGCGCGAGAGAGAGTGTGACAGAGCATACATTTGTGGACGCAACAGGTTTCTTCAACATGGAGTAATCAGGCTTGGCCTTCTGATCACTGCGAAAGCGGTGAAGAGTAAGTCCCTATGCGTGTGCGTAAGTTAAGTGTGTATAGGCAGCTCATGTCAGGGGCTGATACTCGGTGAGGAACAATAGCACAAAACCCTTAACTGGGTCACTTACATGCCTGTGTGAAACACAAAGCCCGCAGCCCATTTAATCAAGGGGAGATTAGACAGGTCCCTCTGGGAAGGCAGCATGGGCAAATTCACTCGGAAAGGTCTGCAAGTCACCCACACTGGTGCCAAGTCACTGCTCGACATCACTCAACACCAGTGTTACATGGAGGAAGACAATCGAGACTGCATCCTGTTTAACTTTACCATATGGTAAAAATGTGTCAGAGCGCGGCTATATAAGAGGCAGGTTATGATCGAGACCCAACTCTGCGCTGGGCCTGGGCCATGAAGAAGTAAATGTTCACAGGCCTGCTTCCAAGCACAGGAACTGTCTGAGTGTCCAGCACTTGGTCCCACAGGACCACGGGGCTGCACAGACGGGAAGCTCCGCTCCACCAGAGCCAGCAGAGCAGCAGCAGAATGGCCACAAAACCAAACGTCTGCCCTCCCACATGGACAAGGCAGACAACTACAGCCAACTGCTAAGCGGAGAGGGGGGGGAGACACTATCACAAAGAGCCTCACCCCCACAAAGCCCACTCACAGTCTGTTACAGCTCAGCACAGTACAAGCCAGCAAGTGAGTGAAGGACTCCATGCAGAAATCCCATTATAATAGCTCTCCAACCCACTCACAGGATAGAGAGCAGCAACTTTAGTGCTGACAGTAGAAGAGTGATATAACTCCATGGGCGTGGCCCTGTGGATAAGTCTCCAGAGTAGCACTTTTCTCCTCGGGTCAGCGAAGGCCTAGCCGTGCTTCAACGCTCACTTCCAAGATTCATTCCAGAGGGTATAGTCACGTCCTCTGGCGATCCGCACACGCAAGCGCGATAAGGCCTCCACGTTTTTCGAGCTAGAACATAATCAATACTGGAGAGCAGGAAACTTCTGCTCAAGTGTTCTAAAACGCTCTCGCGCTGCTCTCCGAAGGCCCTCGCTCTTACGAAAACATCTCGGCTACGTTAGAAAGCAGACGGAGTGAGAGCCTGGGCGGGTGGAGACCTTGAATAACGATCATACTGTCTCTCTTTGCTGATTTCTCCATTCAGCAGGCTGGCCGTCTGGGGAGCAGGCCGAAGAGACGCAGCCGGCAGATCTGTGTATCAATCTTTCCAGCCATGCTGGGCCGACGACTAAAAAGCATCTAGCAGTGAACTCAGCTGAATGACCAGACAATGGGATCACCCAGCAAACGTTTACTGAAGGAAGGGGGGTGGTCTCCCAGCTCTTTTAGGATTGGAATTTCTGAAGCAGGGCATACTGGAAGGAATTCATGTCTCATTTAGTCCAGTTCACGGCAAATAAGCGCCGAGTCGACTAGGCATTTCATAAAGGAGTCCGAGTGGAGTAGATCTGAGATGACCGACCTGCTGTGATCACCACAGGCCATGGACCAGATGTGCTCTACTTAATTTTCTGGCTGCTTTTTCTTAGTTCTAATGATTTCTTGCTGAAATTCCTCTCCCTCGATTTTTCAAGAACATGCCTTGCCCTGCCCAATTCCAGCCATATATAAAGGCTTATTTGTGACATTTCAGTTCCATTCAAACCTGACACAGGGCACACTTCTCAATCGGTATAATAAAACCATATAAACATTATAATAAAACTGGCCTGACATTTGGAAATATCAACCTGCCTACAGCTTATGTGGCACTTACAAATGGCGATTAAATTCCAAAAGTTCCAGTTTGTCTGGAGACTATGTGAGGTCTTTCGGAGTGAATAAATCTGATTTGACTTTTTTTTTCCTCATTAGGGTTACACAGAGAATCTCAAGGCCACCTATGGAAGATGGTGTCGACGGAGACGAAGGAAAAATGAACCCTCTTGTTTATACAGCTGCCCTTTAAAGGTGCTAATGTGGCTAAAATGAATGAAAGTTAACGTACACCAGTTAGCATGATTAACTTTCACAGTGCTGCTGGTGCTTCCGAGCTTGCGTTCCTTATTAGCAGCACTAGCATTTCTGTCCAAACTATTTCTGAACAGGGATGAGGTGTCAGTGTCGTCATACAGACCACGGCCGTGAATCCAAAGGCCAGCATTTGAATGCGTTTCAAAGACAGTGGGCTGATCAGCACTGACATGGTCAGGAGCACCTGGACTATAAATAGACCTGCTGTTTCACCATTACAAAGCTTCTTCACCGGCATAATTCTGGGAAGCGGTCAGGAAAGATCGAGCGACGTCAGAGCTCCAGCAGCCACACTTTAAGCAACGATTTGAGTGGTGAAATCCTTAAAGAACAGTTGCATAAGCATGTGTTGGGCAGCCTGTAAACACTTTATTACTTAGCCTGGCTGGCTCACGCGCGTGCAGGAAAAACACTATGGAAAACAGACACTGGTGGCGACAAAGGCTGAAGAGAGGCCGAGGAAATGAAGTGACTGCACAGCAAATGCCATGCCATTTTATGGCAATAAGATTAAGCACATTACACCTGTATCTGAGACTCTTTTCACAGGCTTATAATGAAATTTCCCTTTTTGATAAGGGCAAGGCGCGTTCTGAATGCATTAAAACCGGCCTTGCACGCGCACACACACACACACACACACATACGCACACACACACACACACACACTGTGTGATGACACTTTTCATACCTTTATTTTCCAGCCGGGCATCATTTCTGCAGAAATCCATGAAGGGCCAAAGTGGAACATTTCCTCCATAATGCACACTGCGTATGGAAAGGGGAAAAAAAAGAAACAGGAAAGTAAGACAGCCCAAACGGACATGAAAAAAAGGAAATAAACTTTTTGAAGGTGTAAAAACTTCCATATCGCAATGCATAGGGTGGGGCCGTGTGAAATTTTGCCATGCACACGCGCACACGCCTCAGCAGAATCAATGCTCATGCGCAATGTGCCATTCAAATACGACAGATTTCCACTGTACTTGGACAATTTACCCTTTAAATCAGCACACACCATATCCACAAACTTTTTACAGGATTCTCAGAACTGACTCCGGTAAAACATTGGCCAAAAGTGACCCTTTTCACCTCTTAGGCCCTACTGCCCATCCCTGCAGCCTCTTACCTCTGGAAATGACATCGTCCGTTATAAGACGTGCAAATAAAAAGAGGATGGAGCCTGTATATGTATTTATATATTTTTTTTAATTACGTGTGTTATTTTACTAATTAAGTATCCACCCCTCTCAGGAAGCAGTGGCGCAGCTACAAACAGGCTGGTTTGTGGAGCATTTTCGGGTGTTCAGAATGCTACAAGAGCATTCAAGATGATCCGAGAACATTCGAGTTTCTGGACGAGAACTAAACTTCCACGCCGGGAGCAGAGGAGTGGCCAGCTTCTGCTCGCCTGTCTGCTTACTCACTCTCTCGAGCCGAGCAGGTCTGGAGCTCGGTCTGGATCTTCAAACTGGAGAACCTTGCAGGTCCAACTTCTCCCCTTAATGCAGCTTATTATATTTCCCTTCATTTCTGAAGCGACCACTCCTTTCTCTCCACACATCCGACATGAGCAGAGTGCTCGACTGCAGGCTCACGCCCTGCGCTCTCGTGTGCGTGCGTGCGTGCGTGCGCGCGCATGTGTGTGCGTGTGCGTGCGTCTCCAACTCTGAACTGTGGCGCCCCGTCCACTAAACAATAAAAAATAAATTAAAAAAACACAAATAAATTAAAAAGCAGAACTATAAGCCCGTTTTTACGGCCTCCCGTCCACTTCCCAACCCAGTCAGCAGGACGTTTTTCACATTTTCACACACACTTTCATTATGTAATTCTGCAATATCTTGCCACAACCAGAGATGACAACCGTGCCACGTCTCTCAAAAGAGAAAAATAAGGAGAGCCTGGGGTTAAAAACTGGGCTGCCATTCACCGGAAAGGCTCTATTTTGCAGAAAAGCCACACCTTACACCTTAACCCTAAACCCCAAACCAGCTTTCACTGTCCTCGGGCTGGAAAATAGCAAGCAAATTCGGCCAAAAGAGAACAAAACCTCGCCAGCACGGTAAGGACAGATATCTACCTCGCCGTTAAGCCGGGTAAACGCCCAAACGCCCCAGTTTTTTCAGTCTTTTCCCCCGTGGAGTCTCTCCTCTCCTCCGCTGGTCTCTGCTCCGACTCCCCTCGTACCGGCTTCTCCTCTCGATCAGCTGGCACGACTCTGGCGTCACAGGCACTGCTGGGCCAATCAGGCGCCGAGTAGAGTGAGGCGCCTCCTCTTATTGGCTGCTGAAGGCCTTGTCTCAAATACACACCTAGTTTTAGTGAATTGAACACACCCCTCTCCAGTAGACATTTTTAAAAAGTCTTCAAGTTTTACAAGTGTTTATTGTTTTATTTTTTGTTTATACATTTCAACGTTCAGACTAGTTCACTTAAGATTGTCCTTCACTGGAAGTCAGGGCCCACCCAACTCAGTGATTAAGAGGTGTGTCCCAATACTTTTGTCCGCACATACATGTCTATATATATATATAGTTTTGTACATTTTAACGATCTACTTCACTCCTTAACCAGTAGCTGTTCAGATTTCTTGGAGACTTGGAACTGGTCGTCACGCTTGCTTAAGCTACACTATATGGACTAAAGTATTGGGACACTTGACCATTACACAACAGGACTTTTAATGACATTGCATTCAAATACATACATTTTAATATGGCGCTGGTTCCCTCTTTGCAGCTATAAAAGCTTCCACTCTTCTTATATAGCTTTCCACAGGTGTTTGGAGTTTCTGTGGGAATCTGGGCCCATTAATTATGTAGAGCATTTGTGTGGTCCAACACTGACGTTGGACGAGAAGGCCTGGCCCGCAATCTCCATTCCAGTTCATCCCAAATGTGTTGGGTGGAGTTGAAGTCAGAGTTCTGTGTGGGCCAATCAGGTTCTTCCACACTGAACTCATGTCTTTATGGAGTTCGCTTTGTGTACTAGGGCACAGTCATGCAGGAACGTTGTCCACAAAGTTGGAGGCATGGCATTGTCCAAAATGTCTTGAAAAGTGAAAAGTGTATGCTCACAAGATACTATCTGGTGCCCACATGATAAAATAGTGATAAAATACAAAAAGCACATGATAATGTGTGGTGCACCCTAGATTTTTACCTAAAAATGTACACTATGTCCTTTCAGTGGCTACATAACGGTACTGCTAGGAGTAGCTAATTTTATTATTGCAAACCGTCTACACCCTTCCCTGTGTTGCTCCTCCTTTGCACAGTCAAATTCGTAAATGCTATATTTTTATTTTTTATATGTAAGAAAATGTAAATATATCCTCGCATACCGAAGGATGAAAATATGGATATCTTACACAGCAGTGACCTCATTTTGTTGCTAATGAGCAATCTCATTATATTAGCCAGTGCTGCTACCTTGTTAATTAAATGCACTGTTACACTTAAGGCAACTGCTACTGCTAGCTGATATATTACTACAAAAATTCACAAATTGTTTGCAAGTGAACCATGATAGTTATATTTTGTTACTGCCTGGTATAAATTGGTTTTGAGGTTTTATTATATTGATAATATATTTCCATTATAGTTTGAGGTGCACTGTAGGACAGTATTAAGAGAACAAGCTTAATAAATGGTCAGTTTGAGACGCAACAAATGTCGCCCCCATGCATCACTGTGACTTAGGGCTGGGCGATTAATCGAAAAATAATCGAAATCGACATTCAGAACCTATAATCGATCAAATTCTTCCAGGTCGATTATTTCGATTACTTTCCCTTTAAAAACACTACCGCGTGTGGAGTCACGTGACCCCGCTCCGTTATGTTACGTTATTCCGCCGACATGTCGAGCGCGGAGAGCTCAAACACTGAGACAACTGAGCGACTCGTCAGTGAACAATGAGGGCAAAAAAATAAATAAAATAATCGTTCATTTAATCGTAATCGAGTTAAAATGTTCAATTAATTGATTTTAGGCCAAATCGCCCAGCCCTATTATATATACATTAAAATATGAGATGTGTGAGGAAACAAAGAGCACAAGAGTTCAGATAAAAATACATAAGAAAGAAGCCAGAACTGTATTTATTCTGCTTGGACATAAAAGCTAGATTCTATTTTTTAGTATTTTATGAATTGTCTAAATATATATTGTTTGAAAATGGATCTCATATGAATAGTATAGGCCTTGAACATGAGTCGGCATGTTTTTTTACTTAACCACATTGATTTATCAGTAATTTAGCAGGAACTGTTTGCAAAGAAACTGCCGGTTCCTCTTTAGACTCTGTGAAAGAAGTGTGTTAGCTTGTTCCTTTTATGAATATGATTTTTCATAATGTATAATATTTTAAATGATTTTGTTTTTCTATTTAGGGCAATAAGCTTAAAAACTAAAAATATCCTTCTAAAATGTAAAAAAACAACTAGATCTGTCATTTCTACACGCATCTGTATACAGATGCTCCGGCTCTGTTTTCTGAAAACATATTCCCAACACTGCTACAGCCCAACCCTAGACACAGGATGCATATTAATATGCTTATTTTTTCAGTGCAGGTTTTGCAAGACTACATACTATGAATAGAGTACAGATATAAATGAACACAAAATGTGCTTCATGAAGCTCTGCTGTGTAGAGAAAAGACATTAGCTTAATGAAAATACTCTTTTGATTCTTAACATATTGCCAAGTCAGGCCAAAGCAATGCTGTGGGCTTTAGGCCATAAATCTCACCACTAGCTCTGGAATGCACAACAACTGCAGACTTTAGATGTTCGCTCTCGTGTATGGTTTGAGGGGAGAGCACGGAAAGCTTCTATTTGGTTCTCGCTGGTAGGCCAGAGTGTCCTGTTTCATTCCCTGCCATATTGCATTTCTGCACCTAGATATGTACAGCAGAGCCCAGTCGTACTGTGGGCCACACTCTAGGAACACACCGGCTGTTAACCTGTCTTCATACCGCCTCAACACTCTTCACAGTTTGCTGAAACTTACTTGCTTCTTCTTCAGTAATACTGCCACTGCCATTACTTCAGGAATGCAAAATATTTGCCGCTGTGAGGGTTCTTAATTGAACACAGGAGGCTATAATTCTAGAGCCTCAGCGGAGGCCCAGGCCCGGCCGAGAGGAGGCAAGGAGGATGTTGGCTTTAGTTCATGTCCGAAATCCAACTGGGAAAAACCAAAGTTATAGGTGGGGTGATAGGTGGAGTGTTGCCGTTGTGACAACGCCTACATTTTTCCTGTTGCCTGTACCAGGCCGTGAAGTATCAAAATGTTCTGGGTGTGAGATTCAGTCAAGCCCCAGGCGAGACGAGCCAAGTATTTGACAACTGCACAAACCTAGTTCAGCTCCAGAATTCGTTTCTCTGAGAGAGTGGCATAAACGAACAGTACAAAGTCTGTTTTGCTGCGTTCTCTCCAGTGATCGGCCCAAAGTTAAAACTGTATAAACTCTGGCAATTCTGTTTAGGTTACATTGGTTTTGGTTACCGCGATTAACGCCAGTTTTTCTGAATCCTGTGATTTCATTTGAAATGTGAGCCCATGCTGTCAAAAATAATACGACAGGGAGGCAAAGTCCAAATAAAAACGTCATGAGAAACGGCTCAGTGACTGATAAATACTCTCGCTTTGTCAGCCAGGAATTCGCTTCAAGAACTATTTAAAGTTGTAGGCGCTGATCCTAGATAGATCCTACCTATTAGTTGCTCAAGACAACAGGCAGGATCACACGTTTCTAACTAGGCAGATCGTTTGAGAGAGGAAACTGCATGAGCGGATTCTTGCAGGACTCCGTCCAGCACTTTCCATCCTATTACTTAAGATAGAGACTGTATGGAGGAGTTGAATCTGGCTGCAAAGGCACTCTCTCTGTCTCCGACTGAGCCTGATTAGGTTAAATGCACTAATGCCACACATTCTCTCTGCTGTGAGAACCCTAACGCACGACTTCACAGAGTCACTTTAACTTATATATTGTTTTGTTCCACCCTTACCTTTAAATCCACAGTGTCTTTTTGTGTTTCGAGGCCTTAACATTGGCTTTCCAAATAATAGTACACAGAAGTGAGGACGCATTAATCCAGCTCTTAAATGGATTCCAGGAATCTATCTCTCCTCTCCAGGCAAGTGCCATCCTGCATGAGCCCAGCAGGTAACCTCTGCTGGGTGAGCATGTCATGTAGATGACTGTGGTGCGGGAGATCCACTGTCATAATTTTGTTTTCTTCTCTAAACCTTTTGCCTGATCAAGATAAAACCCACTGAAATCTTGCGATAATGAGTAAATAAATAAGGGAGCTTCGATATAGACACTGCGTGAGCATTTATGTTTTTCACAAAATCTATAAGCAGACCTCCAATGTAGTATAGCAACGTTTTTTTGTCTTTAATGAGCAACAGTTGGCTCAAAGCATGCTTAGATGTTGCATCATCTCAAAAAGACTAGTAATATAATTAGCAGTACAGTAGAAGCAGCCATACATTAGTCCACTTGCTTCTCTTTAGTAGTAAAGGGAAAAGAAATGGTCTCTATCATTAAATCACCAATTTCTTATACGGCATTACTTCAGAGATGTCACATGCTGACGGGTTTAATCATCGTTTATTAGTCTCATTTCCCAGGCACTCCTCATTCAGGGTGCTATCACACCGATGACTGCTCAAAATCCTCTGCATTAATGTGCTTTGAGAAGCAACTGTGCTGCGCTGGCTCTAAAGGATCGATCCCTGGTGATGCCACAGCCATCCTCGAGAGCATGAGAAAGCATTCATTCTGCTTTATTGGCTTCCTTGCATTCTCTGGGAGGGTAGAAGGCATCAGTTACCAGAAGCCTTCTCCTCCAAGCCGACCAGTGATGTGAGTAGCAGTAATGAAAAGACATGGTGGCTTCACACGTGACTTGGTGGAAGCACATGCTAGCCATCACCCCCTGCCAGTGTACGGAGGAGACCTGACTGCTGGGTGGAATTTCCCTGGACTAAAATGAGAAGACAGAAACTGCTGGACAAATATTTTGTATATTTCTAGCAGGTCAGTAGGTTGTATATTTGCCCAACGCTAGTTGTGCTTAAAGTCAACAGCTTCCCTTAACTGTAAAGCAGTCGTATGTTTTCAGGTGACAGCTTTGGTCCCAGTTTATTCATCTCTTTTCTAATGCATCCAGAATCGCAACATATTAATTGCTTATAATAGTAATGTTTGGTCATTTTCTCAGCAGCTAGTGCAGCAGTTATGAGACAAAAGGGAAAGACACACCCTGCAATTTCGCATCACGTGATATATATGTTCTTAGACTTTGACTGCTGCATTGGTGTAATGGTATATTTTAGCACATAAACTGGATGCTGTGTTGACTGAAACAGATCCAGTAAGCTGTATAAATCAGTATCTCATAGCAAAATCTGTGCTTGGAATTCTAGACTTGTTTATTCATCTTCCTGGGTGATCTTAGGGCGAGGTGTCACCTTGTTCATTGCTGGTCATATTAAGTTTGTATTATTGTTATGGCATGACTTCTGGCAGCAAAGAGGCGATAAATAAGAAATATACCCGTCAACCTCATTTGCGCTCTCTCATCTCACATATCTTCCTTTAGCTTCTCTTTTTTTCCCCCTCTTTTCTTGAAGCATTCCAGCAGCTCAACTTAGGCCGATCTCGCCTCGCCCTGTTTGCTGTGCAGCAGGAGCCTCAAGCAGAGCGAGAGCAAGGAGAGAGCTGTAACTTTAAGAGCTGCCTTTTTTGCAGAAGAGAACTGATTAGTGGTCCTGGCAGCCAACCACACAAGCTGCTGTGTGAAGGCTCAGACCAATGAGAGGTCCTGCTGGGTGGAGGTTACAAAACCAGCCTGAACCCAATGACTCAGCACAGGCAAGTGCGTGCGAGATGACACTTAACAGTGATTTAAAGAGCCAGTGCTCGCCATCCGAAAAGTAGGTAAGAAGAAAAAAAAATCTGTTGGCTCTGAACGTGGTCAAAGTGACACTGCAGACCTTCAAGGAGGTTCGGGGTTTTTTTGGAGCATTTTCAAAAAGGACCACACCTTTGCAGCTATAGCCATGGTATGACTCAACACTGACCACTCTGACGGAGGCCCTGCATGACGGAAGCTGTTTCTATTAAAGAGAACTGACCTGCAGGCCACGCCAAGCAGCTGTGATGTCTTTGATTTCATAACAGATAAATGACACATTAACCTGATAAATGGAACCTGTAAGCAGGTCTATACTTCAATTTCTCTCTCTATAAGCAGAGCTGTGTATAATAGGCTGAGTAAAAGGGCTGCGACTCAAAGGTCAGAAATGACCAATTGGCAAACCAAACAGCAGCTGGCATCAAAAGGGATTACATTAAAAGTAATGATATTAAACGGGGAAAAAAATCATTTATAAATAAACGTTAATGACTCAAATGTAACTGGGTAAATAGTTGATTGCCTCCTTCACAAATATACATAAGTGAAAGTATTATCTTTTACTTATAGCTGAATGAATGTAAGTAGTTAATGCTCATATATATCACTTGCATTAGTTTCGTAGAAGTTACTGCATAATTCATAGCAGGGCCGTTCCAAGCAGCTTGGGGGCCCTACGCGGTCGGGGGTGGGGGCGTGGGGTGGGGTTGCGGTTGGGGTTTAGTTCACGTATGCCTATGAACAGCCCTGATTCATAGTAACTGTATAGTACATAATTATTCATAGTAATAAAATAGCTATAAGGCTAATCATAGCTTATTAAGAATTTCAAAAGGTTAACATATATTAATAGTAGCAAGTTTTCTCTATTAGTGACTTATGTAAGTTACTTAAATAAGACACATGTTCAAATGCCCTTATCATGGATGAGTGAGATTTCAAAGTAATTTTTTGTTGCCACCATCAGCAAGGCAACACCTCAGTGACAATGCACCAGTTATATGTACATCATGTGCTGCAAACCATAAGTGCATGGTGGCCAAACTGATGGGAGGGTTTTAAGAAATGCCTCTTTGTTAGAGCACTGAGCCCGGATCAGCACGCTTCCTTCTCCAGTGCGGGATGTGAGAATCACATGTTCCAACAGAAGTTCCTCTATACGAGTGAAAGAAGGTCACTGTGTCAAGCTATCTCACCCACCAGAACATTTCAGATGTTTTTAAAGCAGCACTTAAATGTCCTGCGTGTTGTTTTAAAATCAGACATAGAGCTTATTATGGAATACAAACCTCAGCTGTACACAGTTGTGCTGTCTATGGTTCAGTATCAGGTTTGTTTCATAAAGGTTTCGAGAGCAGGGAGGAGCTGGAGCTGGAGCTGGAGCATTCGTTATTCTGCAGTCGTGAAACAGTCAGGCCTCCCTGCTTTGACTCATGAAACAATATGATGTGACAACGTTTCACACTCACAACCTGTGAAGGTCAGGTGACCCAAACATTTCTCACCATGTCACCATAGAATCTCTGACCAAGAACAAGACGCTGACGTGGCTGAACCATCGAGATCCACATGCATCCGGATAGTTTAGACATATTCAAGTCAGAGTTTGGCAGAAAAACAAATGCAGGCTAAACACCAAGACCTGCTTTGTGTCTGCAGTTTGCATTCATTTTGAATGGGAGCTATGACATTAGCATAGCTAACATGGGCGCTTATCTACAATTAGCAACGTCAGGGGCATAGCAGCCAATTTAAAAGTGGGGGGGGGGGGGGGGGCAGTATGGTGGTGTGACCCAAGGGTGTTCCTACAGTCTAATAAACTCTAAATAGAAGA
>JBBPDB010000001.1:19548144-19558411 GCA_037974465.1 Brachypetersius altus
TGTCTTTATGGAGCTCGCTTTGTGCTCTGGGACACAGTCCTGCTGGAGTAGAGAAGGTTCTTCCCCAAACTGGGTCCTCAAAGAAAGCATGGTGTTGTCCAGAATGTATTGATCCGCTGAAGCATTAAGAATCTCCTTCACTGGAAGTAAGGGGCCACCTGAACCATTATCAGGTGTGTCCCAATACTTTTGCTCATATCTCTGGTACTAGAAGTGATACTGAAACAAAAATGACACTCTGAAAATGTTCACTTGTTAGAATAAATTAATGATGCAAATTGAACTCAGTCTCAGCTCTTGGCTAATGTCCATTCACCCTGTGGGCTTATTCATCAACACTGGTGGAAATCTCAAACTGAGTTTAAGCACCAGCCAGTGCAACCCTCTTCAGCTCCAAACCTCCCTGGTTATCCACTAGATGGCACTATAGGAGTTCCACAGAAGGAGCGCTTTAACCCTACGGACACTTTCATCTATATTTTTGAATAATACGATTCATGCAGCCTGGCTTCTCTCAGAATTGCTTAAGAAATCGCAGTCTGAAGAGAAAGCGAGAGAGAAAATAAGGCGAGGACAGTGTGCATGAGCCCTCAGTGGAGCAGGGAGCAGAATATGAAAGTGAGTAATCAGGTCCTGTTAGGAATTAAGGGAACGATGGCTCAAATCAATTGAGACTTAATAATTATCCTCTAAAGAAAAGTGTGCTGGACTTCTCGCAAAGGGCAATTCAATTACACCAATCCAATTAGTGCTTATTTCAAAGATCTGTTTTCTCTCAGGGCGCTGCCTATTGGAATATATTTAAAGCACTTAAAAATGCGTTAGCAGTAGTACATCCCATCCACATACCTGACAGATCTAGTCTGCTTACTGAAATCTATGCAATCATTCCTCACGTCTCTAGAAATGCTGCTCCAAATACTGCATCATCTAAAGGTCTTCTTATGCATGCAACTCTAGTCATGGAGAAGACGGGGGGAGAGTCTTTGAAAGCAAAATGAATAGAACAGGGGTCACTGTAAACTAGAGACCTCCATCTCCATATGCTCCACTGCTGCCTCTCAGTGTAAGCATCTGAGCGAGGATCTGCAGACACTGTCGCATCGAATCAGAGGCCCACACACTCACTCGGCACCGGCCTGCGGCTAGAGCTATACTGGGAAACGTCCAATTAAAAAAAAAAAAATCTGATGTTTGATTATGACCACAGTGAACACTGGGACAAAAAATCACCCGATGCTTTGCAGTTATGCAATATCGAAACGTGTTCTGCTTTAACCAAGGAACGTCTTCGATAAACACTATCACACAGGCATTTTTCACAGGCAAATAAATGCAAAACTCCATTATGAGATGTCAGACAAATCTTTTAATGTCCATCAAGTATGTAGATAATTTAACAACAAACAGATTTGACAGTACAACCGGAATACAAACAGTGAAAATTACAAAACAAAAAAAAAAGAGGCTGGCATTCCATCCAATATTGGAATGAGTGAAAAACCACAAGCTCGTCCCACCCACTGCAACAAGAAAACCATTACCCTGCAAACCTCAGTGTGGTGTTCAAAAAAACCCCAGCAGTTCAGACAACGACTCACAAACAACATATTCTCTATCACACATGAAACAATTATAAATATACTGTCAGTCCTCAAAACGTATTGTACAAAGTTAAGGACATTTGTTAACGTTACGCTTCATCTCTAGCCATAATTCACCTTCCAGAAGCTCCTCGAACAGAGAAGACTGCCTCATGGAAACTTTGTGTTTAAGGTCCTTGGGAGTTGTTTCACTGAATCATTTTATGTGCAAGATGCTTTAAAGGCAGTGAGACCATCCAAAAAAATAAAAGAAAACCCTCACATAGACCTCCAGACAAACGGGCGTGAGAAAGAGACTGGAAACACTGTGGTACTAAACCTACGGAGAGTTCTTTTTCTTGATCTAAATTTTGGAATTAAGCACTGGACGCATCCAAAAGAGACCACATTTCTGGAAAAAAATCCTTTGGTTTAGTTGGATTTTGACGACAAATCGAGATGGTTGCCAATGACGATCTACATTTTCATGAAATATTCCTGAAACGTAACGCTGACACATCCCTAGAAGGTTCTGATTGTCATTGCACTATTGGTCCACGCGTCCCAGCTTTTCTCCTCCAAGCCTGAGCAAAGTCAGTGCTCATCATCTGGTGTAGGACCTCTGCCAGTTGTAGATGGCATGGATGTTGTGGGAGCAGGCAGGCAGTCTCTTGCAGGTGCTTACACTGCGATGGCGGAAAGTCTTCCCACCTCCGCTGAGCCCCCTTCGCCTGGCCGCCAGCTTGGCCCGCTCCTCGGTGGCAAAGAAGTCCGTGGAGGCCCTAAAGAATTCCAGAACAGCCTGGTGGCTCCAAAGCACGGGGTCGTCCTCAGGAACGGAGAAGCCACAGTGGCCTCCGTGAGCGGATAGCAGCAGGAAGAAGTGAGGGTTGCTCTCAAAGAGCTCCAGGGGCAGCGTGGCTACGGGCTCGCCACGGATAGGATCATCCCGGCTGCACACAGACAGCACGGGGATAGCCACCTCATCGACGTCCCTCAGCGGGTCGTTCCGCTCCCAATAGACCTCCCAGGCCCCCTCCACCTGCGCCCCCTTCAGGCCAGCCTGGCAGAAGAGCGCCTCCTCCATGGCCCTCAGTGAGCTGCTGGAGAACAGGCTCTCGGTGTGGATCAGCTCACCCAGCACGGTTCTGTACCTGGAAGAGACACAAACACAATCAGCAATGACCTCTTCCAGAGGAGAAGCAGGTCATCCTGATCAGCATCATTTTGAAATATGCTACCCAGCTCACAAACTGCCCAGGCACAGCAGAGAAATCAATAACACTGGATAAACATCTTTGGTTACCACAGCAACTATTGTATTTCAATTTGAAGACCTTCAGGTTAATGTTTCTGAATAATGGCTTCTGTCTTCTTGCAAGTGAGTAGAAAGAGAGATTATGAGCGTCGAAGAGAACATTTTGGTTGGAACTGTGGGTGGATTCTACTTAACACTAGTAGGCTACCCTACCCCCTTTAAAAACCTGGGGGATGGGACGAAGGGTGGGGGGTAAAAAATTATACCCCTGTCCCAAGGTCTATATGTGGGTGATTTATGTAATTATGTTGCTTTAGAATATCCATCAACTTAACTCATTTATCCCCCGTTTAATTATTCTGTCTTTAAGACTGATCTGTAAATGTGTATTGCTGCCTTATTCAAAAAGGAGGAACACACTCAAACACTCCTTTCAGCTAGAATAGGTGGAACTAAACTGCAACAGGCTGAAAAAGGCAAAGCTAAACTTCTACAGAGAGAGAGTGGAAGCTGTTATAGCTGCAAAAGTGGGACCAACTCCATATGAAAAAGTCTTAGTATTGGAATGCAATGTCATTAAGGTTCCTGTTGGTGTAAAGGTCAGGCGTCCCAATACTTTTGTCTGTATAGTATATTACATGAAACTCTCAGACCTTTACTGCCCTGGTGCCTAAAAAAGCTGTTTGCAGTGAAATTGGGCCCTAAACCCCACTGAGAAGTCGATCACTGAGTGTGGTTTGATTTCGAAGAGTCTTTCAAGAAACAATTTGACTTTTTGTGTTTGTTAGCAACATTAGTTTCGCAGCTTCAGAAATACTGAAGCAAACTTTGGACACCAAACATGTAGACGTTTCATTGAACTGTACCTGCTGAGGCAGATCTTCTGGTAGAGAACGAGGGCCCAGTTGAAGGGCCAGTTGGGACCACTCTCAAACCAGCTTTGGCAGCGAAAGATGGGAGACAGGCAGGCAGCAGCGGTCACATAGCTGGAGGAGCCACACTCCCCCAGGTACGAGAGGAGGAGGCCCGAGCCCGTGCTCTCGCTCACCGCGTAAAGGCGGCCTGCAGGCTGCCGGTACCGGATGTAGCGCACGGCCTCTCTCAGATCGGACGGGTCACCAAACTGCTGCAGCTTGACGGTGCTGAGGGGCGTGCCGTTCTGACTGCGGCGGTTAAACACAACAGGGAGGTAGCCATGACTCAGAGCTGCCTCACAAAGCTAGAGAGAGAGAGAAAAAAACAGACATACGCACCATCACACGCCAATCACAGTAGACAAGGGGTCAAAGAGGCACGAGTGACGCAAAAAGAGATGCCTCAGGAGTCTCTTTCACACGTTCAGCAGTTACACGGCCTTGAGAAAACAAATATTCGGCTCTGTGAACTATAGACCCGTTTTTTTAATGTTCCGTTTTATTCGGAAGGCCGTCACTGACCCAGATCTATTCGAAACAAGCGAACCAGCAGGCCGTGTAATTGTAGCTGAAGCCGCTCAGTACTTTTCCCCTTTTAATCACCAAGACCATGTGGAATTCTCGAGACATGGAGAAAACCAGCACGGCTGCCTTCCTCGACATTCCTCACATGTTGGAGGAGTCGGGAGGAGTCTCCATGAGCGAGCGCTCGGCCTGATCGTCAAAGTGAGGTGAAGAACCAGACACTGTTCCACCTGCTTATCTCATTACATGAGCAGAAAATTAGCTTTCGTGCAAGACAATAGTCATGTTCATTTATCCAGGCTGTATCAGGTCCGCCGTGCCCGACCTCTTTCCAACCCTTATCACATTACTTAAATATGAGGCGTCTGAGCAAAGGTCAGTCAGAGGATATGGCAGAAATGTACTCACGGTCCAAATCATATGCAAAATAATGAGTTATAGCAGGACCATCTTTTTCTCTTATGAACAGGTTAGAGCTGGTTAATCTACATGTCACTGTAGCGCACACACACACACACACACACACACAGCAAAGCCGCGCGCAAGCAAGCACGTCAGCAGGGGAGAGGAGCAAAAGTCAGCAAGAAGCATGGACCCATTACCCTGCGGTGAGGGCTGTGATCTCTGCTCCAGTTCCAGCAACAAAAACCTCCTTCATAAAGACCAGAATCAACTCATTAAAGCACTCAAGCTTATGGACTATTGATCATAAAACACTCAGCACAACATGCAAAGTGTCAGCGTTTTGCCAAAGGACTTTTTAACCTAAATGTCTTTCACCACTTTCATATGATTTACTGTTCGGCCTGAAATAGACTAACTTTCTAAGTGGCACTATCAGACAGTCCAAACAGGCAAAAAGCATCGCTGCAATGGGATCAACCCTCCATTTGGGGAAGAGCTGTAAATAAAATCAGTTTCCACAAACAACGCAATTCATTTGTTGTCTTATAGTGAGTCAACCACAATCAAGGAACTACAACAAAATCGGCAACATAATCAACAGGATTTGTCTAATTAGGGTCAGCGTCACACATCGACTTCTACACGTCAGTGAAAAGTTTTCCATGCCTGAGTAATGCAGCATTTTCAGCTCTGATATGATGCTAATTGGCTTATGAACCCACTGTGGAAACAGTTTCCAGCCCCATTTATTATGTGGGCCTTCAGTATTAGAAGACTGTTCTCTTAGGGCTGGGTGATATGGCAAAAATATCACAGGACTTCAAGTCATTTTCACATCATTAATTTATAAGGTGGAACAGACCAGCAGTGCCACATTTCAGAAACTCTGAAAACCCGAACACAATGACTTCATTCAACAACATGGCACTAGATCTAATTACACAGGCCTGAATATGCTCTATTTGTAGCACTAGCAAGACATGAAAAAAGCCTTCTGTGACAATTTGCAATGTAATTTATCACTGTTATAATAAATATGTCATTTTGCCAAGCCCTACTCTCTGGATTTCCACTGCACACATGAGATCCATCCTATTAAAACGAGATCCATCATATTAAAAGCTAGTTTTATAACAGCAAGCCTTAGTATCAAGAAATCAAGAAATAGATAAGATACATCTTTATTGTCACTGTTGTAGGAACAGTGAAGCACTATTTAGTAGCTCTGTTGGCAGCAGAGAGCTGCTAAATAGGGCAAAGCTTTCATTAGAAAAGAAATGCTCCATGTGCCATGAGTCTCTGAAAGGGAGACACCCTCCTGACAGCACCGCTGTGCCCCGCTCTCAGGAGAGAAGCTTAATTGGCCTGACACCGTGGTGCAATGGTGACAGAGACGTCCATGCACTGCACAGAGGAGGCATCATCATCATTACACTCCGGCTTACATGAGGTGCTCTCCCTCCCACCGAAAGACAAAAAAGGATGGATCCCTCTTTTCTGCTCTCTGCATAGCGCCAGCAACTGCAGCACATTTCGATTCTTCACTTCTTTAGGCATTTCTTTAGATCTGAGCATGTAATGGGAGAACTATGAGGCATAGCAAAGCTCCACTTCATGCGAGTACAAATCACCCAAGCTGAAACCAACCCAGTGCAGTTATATAACATTCTGCAGACGTACACGTTTGTATGTATGCACTGAAGATTTCACAAACTCCTTTTACAATGCAGTATTACAAATCCCTCTGTGTGGATTTGAACCCAACTGACTGTGTTGCACTGTGCCTTATGGCACAGTGATGATTTGGTAAACAAAACATTGCCAGACCAAATATGAAAGAGCCATTCAGCCACACCGCAGCTTCTACCACACACTGCTACCCAAGCTGGAGGGCCCACAGTCTACTTGTGGTGCATTAGTAAAGATAAGGGGAGATTATTAACTACAAACTGGGGAAAAAGTAGGACTTTGGCACCACACTGCTGCAGCAGGGCTCCATGGTCTCCGTTATTACCTTCAGTACATTCCTGGTGATCTTCCCAAAAGAGTTGGGGATGATGAGGAGAATGGGGCTCGTGGAATTACTTGAAGTCCTCCTCCTCTTGTGATGTGCACCACCACCAACACTACCTCCAGCAGCACCTACAGCCCAGTCTAAAGCCACCAGTCCATCGTCGCTGAGCTGCAGGTGGTCTCGGACGAAATGGACGTTGGAGTCGTGTGGCCACAGGACACCAAACACGGTCTGCAGGCACGGGAAGCTCCTCCAGCTCCAGTCTGCGATGGAGGCGCCCGGGCAGAAGCTCTTGCAGTGCTGGAGCAGGTAGTTGGCCAGGGCGGAGGGTTTGCAGATGAACACCAGCCCCGGGGCTCCTGCTGCACCTGGACCCTCCACTTTGAGCTGGGGGGTGTCTGGACTGCATGCTTCCACCAAGCGTTTGAGCAGCGGCCAGGCTGTGGCCACCAGGACGAGGATGCACGCAGTTCCCATCCATTCCAGCATTTGAACGGCTTCTGTTGGAGAGAGGGTGAGGGAGAGCAGAAAGCAGAGGAGGCTACAAATCTGACGGCTCCTGGTCCATAGCTCTTCTGCTGCTGCTGAACACGCACTGCTACATAACTGAGACAGAGAGCCTTCAAACTTCACTGTAGTTCTGCACTCTGGTCCCTCTCGCTCCCCTCACAGCGTCCGAAACGCGTCATATCTGGAGAAAAACATCTAGAATCCACGGCTGCATCCAGGGGGAGTCCTTTTAGACACCGTCCTGTCTTGGCGCCATGAGATTTTCAAATAAAGCGCTGCCTCTGCCTCCTTGTGTGTGTGTGTGTGAGAGAGAGAGAGAGAGAGAGAGAGAGAGAGTGTGTGTTCGGAGCTCTGCAGGTTATGCAACAGCTCCTCTCTCTCGTGCACCTTTTTAAAGGCAGCAGCAGGCGCTGTGCAGCTCCTCCAGCCCGCAGCGTGGAGAGCAGAGAAGGTCTGGAGAACCTTCCGTCTCTCCTAACTGCACGAAAGCTGTACTAAACCACGAAAGGTTTTTCCCAGTGAAGGGACATTTTCATTAAAACATATCGTGTCTGCGTTCAGTTATTTTATTTTAGCGCAAAAAAAAGTTACAGTCACAGAATTCAGTTGTTTTTGCGTGAAATATGAATTAATATTTTTCTGTGGACGTACTCATGTCATCGTTTGAAATCTGAATTACTGATTTTTCGAAGCATAAAATTCTATCTATCCATATATACACACACACACACACACACACACACACACACACACACTGTATATATACAGTATTCATGTAAATTCTCTTCAAAACTTATACTAGTTCTGTGGCCAATGAAAAGGCGGTCCTACTAGAGAAGCAGTCCACCAAGACCATTCAAATGAGGGAAAAAAATGCTTTCTTTACTTTCAAATGTATGTATCTATATTTATTGCTCTCTGATGATGTTGTGTGGTGCATCCAAATACGTCGCATAGCTTGTATGTGACTAATGTCATTTCAGCAGGCCATCGTTATTTTTTCCGTTCTCTGTTCCATTAAGCTGGACGCTGGGGTCAGGATGTGCGGTACTGAGAGGCATAGGACCTGTCGTTCCCCCTCAGTGAGTTCAAGAAGATACTGCACTCAAAATATCAGCTAATAATGCACTGAAAACAGCTTTAATGTGAGGCTTTTATCTGCAGAACATGTTCTTTTCTTGGTTACTGGCCTTCCTTGCAATCTTAAAATATCCTACAAACAAACGTTTATGGAGCATTTAAAGGTGGAGACCAGTAAGAAGTGAGCAGTTATGAATGTGATGTCCTTCTTAGGGTTGCTATTTAGTTTCTTGATTTAAATGCTCTTTATTTTTACGACTGCAGAGTATAGTGACTGCCCTGATGTGTATTCTGCTTTATTTTATGAATGCGTTGTGTGCTAAGGATGCAGCCGTGCCAGCTGTTTAACCGCAGCGTCTGTGGAAGGCATAAGGGTAGCAGATTCAGCCCCTTCTCACTCTCAAATGCGTAGAACTGTTTTCTCTATAATACTTGAGGTACTGAAGGTAACACAGAGCAGAGGGATGAGTATGATGTGGCCGTTTGGATTTTGTACAGAAAAAGAGCTTAAAAGAAAGAGGTGATGCTACAGAACTTCACGTTATTCTTTGTTGCTAGTCAGAGCTGCGTGATCTTACTTGCTGCCCTGATTTCCTGCCACTTTAAGTTTGGCCTGAAAGAGTTCTACTCGAGGGCACCTTTGATACGGAAAGAGTTTCAGGAATCTGAAAATTGCAGCCTTTAATTCTGCTAAAGCAGCTGGAAGCTCAAATGGGAGCGTACAGTTAGAATTACACGTTTATAGGCGCACCCCCATCCTGCCTCAGCCTTGAATAAATGCCTTTTTTTGGGGGGGGGGGGGTAATAAAAGGAGCCTATAGATGGCACTGGGCCAGTCGGGTGTGTTGCGCAGTCAGACGGCTGGCAGTCCTTCCTCTATTGTTCTCTGTGCATTATAAACACTCGGAGACAAGACACCCAAATACCTCCCAATCATGTCTCTATTCAGGTCAGCAGATGCAGATTACAGCGGCGCTGTGACACCAGGCCTTTGTTTGTTTGACATTAGAAGTTAGGGCTGCACCGCTGAGTGCTCTCGCAAATACGTTTATGGACCACGACGTAATTTGTTCCTTTCCACATTCAGGATCTTCACCCAGGCATGACGGCCTCTTTCATGTGGGAGCGGGTAAATATGACTAGGGGATTAGACATGGCCCTGTGTTTGTGGCCTTCGCGGGAACACACACTCGAATGTGTGATGAGGACGGGAATTTGGACCGTGTTTCGGTGAAGGGAGGGAGGGAGGGAGGGAGGGAGGCTCTGAGTTATCGCTGCCATCCTTACTCTTCACAATACGACCCTTAAGGGACTTGCGCAGGAAATCTAAAATCAAACAGAGAGCCATTGTTGTATTTTGGGGTGATTCAGTGACAAATACAGTGTTGCTACGCTGCACAGGAAGGGCTTAAGAATAGCCAGTGATGAAGGCCGGGTTTCTGCTGAAGGCCTCGGGAGGACAGTCAGGATAAACAAAGACACAAAAAGACAAACGAGGGGAAAGATTTTTGGGAGGCCATGACCTTGAAGCCGGTGGCACAGATCCTCCCACAGGTTGGAACCGTACCATTCTCCCGTCTCCGAGTCTCACGCGAAACAGTCTTTTCCCAAGGTAGGGCTTTCCACTTTTATTGCTAAAGGAACGGTAATCTAAGTAGGTTTTTATTGCAGGAGCTCACCTGATCCACTATCTGACATTTCTCCATGCTTTTTTAAAAGGACATGGTCAAATATTCCATTCACCATCTAGTGAGTTGCAACACACAGGCTGCGTCTGAAATCGCATACTTCCCTACTATATAGTATGTGAAAACAGTACGCGAGGCGAGTAGTTTGTCCGCATTCTTAGTATTCGCAAAACAGTCGGCGAGAAGAACCCGGATGACCTCCTGCTTCTGGCAGAATTCTGTAGTAGGCATTCGATGGGCACTGCACTATCCCATAAGGCAGCGGGAGAGGCGGAGTCATATTCGAAAAA
>JBBPDB010000001.1:19576154-19592542 GCA_037974465.1 Brachypetersius altus
TTAAACGAACTAACGCAAACATTAGCAGATAGAATTTCACTCAAAATAGGAAACCTCATAGTCTGAAAAAATAATACAGCTAAAACTTAACACTTTTAAATTTAACACTTTTAATGGCCTTAAATTTGGCAATTTTTAATACTCACTTTTTAATACTTTTTAAAACTCCGTGGACACCCTGGTGAAGTTCATAAGAAGGCCACTGCTGGGAAGATTCACTGCCATTTACATACCAGACAAAATAACGGACTTGTTAGGTAGAGAACCAAAGACTTGGAAAGGCCTGTGCTCTTTTCAGGCTAATACCTACAGTCCTCTTATCACTACATAACTCACTTGTACTCACACATGAAAATTAGCCAGATGATTTGGCAAACACTATCAAAATATACTTTAAAATCTTTAAACCACTAGAACCCCACATTATGTATAAAAAAAGATTAATTCTGAAAATGCTGATGCTCAGCAATTTCCAACACATAACTGAAATAGTCTTGGAACTATACCGTTATGCTGTGTAGCGTTAATGACCAAAAAAGAGCTTAATCTCTGCCAAAATGCTGGACATAAATCACATTTCGAAGGATAATATTTGTTCAATAAATCGCTCAGTTCTGCTAATGCATATTTATTTATTTGGCACATCAGGCCAACGGCTAAATGATGTATTTTCCCCCTCAAACATTACAACCCACACAAAAAGGAACAAATATGAATAATGTGCAAAAACAAAAAAACAGATGGGGGCAGAACCTATTACATGACTAATGTTTACATCTCTGTGTATTAGCATTTGAAGTGTTTGTCAAGTTTCAGCACTCGCAGTGGTGAGCAGGTTCATGGCAAGTTGAGGATGAGATTAAAGATGTTTGGGAGCATCACAGCACAGTGGAAATGGGATTCCAATTTCATTTCTAAATTCACTGTTGGTGCTGGATGTAGCCAGATCCCATCACTGGAACAACAAGTGCCTTCCAGGATAAACAGCCAGAGAAAGAGAGGAGCCCACATGTTCCTGCCAGATGGACATGAGGCTACAACTGGGTACACTACATCTGCTTATCTGTGTCTTTCTCAACTGCACCGAAGACCCGGAAAGTCTAAACTGTGGCTGCACTCTCAGCTGCTGTCCCTGATCAAACATCTTCGCCACACCTTTCACCCAAACAGACATTTCTATTTAGGGTGGGTGGGTCACGCCTCAAAATGAAAACATTCAGCTTCTTCTGTTTTTGGCATTGGCTAAAACAGTGCACTGCAGCCGGCCAATCAGTTAGGATCAACATAGCATTTCTGCGAGCCTCTCTCTCAACAATTCATGCTCAGCAAGTCAAGTCCAAAACAAGGAAGCTCTTATTGTGCTCTAAAAAAAACACCCCATCCAGGCACTAAAGGGGGCTAATATGTTTACACTGTAAATTCCATGGTCTCCAAGACCACCTCCACCCACTGAAATCTTTTCCACACTCCCTGACCTGAAGCAGGGGTTCATACCAAGGTCAGAAAGTGATGATTCACTGCAAGCTGTTGCTGAGAAATGCTTGATCGATACGCATAATTGGTTCGCTTTGGACAAGCACATGGGCATAACAGCTGTCAGCATTCTGTGACTTTGTTCCAACTTTAAGTCGTATCTGCGCAAAGGCATGTATTCTGCTCAGCTGAAGACTGCTGGGGGCGGAAAGGCAAACTGTGGGAGCAGGCAAAGGCAAATGAAGCCACCGGCCTTTCCAGATAAACATTAAGGCACTGGAACAATCTGGGGAATAGTTTTCCACATCAAACACACCCTTCCTCGCCCCTTTGCTTATGAACCAACAGCTTTATCAGAGAATCCAACATAAATAAGCAGTGGGAAGGAGCGAGTCCGAGTTGCATTGAACAACATGGAGGGCCGCTCTCAGTCTTCACAAAGACTTCAGTCTCGAAGCCTGCAGGGACAGGGGCTCCACTGCTGGGGACACACAAGGACAAAGAGCTTCTCTCCACTGGACAAATAGGCCTGAAAAAGCACTTGAATAAAGAAGAATACCTTGGGAACAGATTTCCTTCCTGTGTTGCATCTGTGGTAAACATAAACAGGATCTTCATATCCTCATCACCATTCAATTTAGGGAATTACAGCAGAGAATTAGTCATATAAACACTGACCGCACTTTCAGTCCATTACGACAACAGGCAGACAGCCTGAGTATACAGTTAGGCCACGGCTCACTACACATGGGGCAGCGTAATGAACCGTCTGGACATTTTTGATTCAAGTCAGATTTGTGAGTCTGTGTGTTCAACAGAGCTGAAAAGAAGGATGATAAGAATGAGAAAATGGAATGCGAGTGTGTGCTTACCTCTCAGAGAGCTGGCGTATTTGAGGGATACCCATATACTTTTGAAAATGCTCCAGCACGTTGACCACCCCCTGGAGCAGGTTGGCCACCTCCCCATACTGCCTCTTGCGTGTCATGGCTCTGAAAGAGAGCTTCGTCTATTAGCCAGAGAATCAAATGATATATTGTCACTCTTGGATCAAAACTCTCTTTCTCTATTTTTTATGTTCTCCTTTTTTTGGGGGGGGAGGGGGATTTACATCTTTTAAAAGTATCAGCTGCCTTTACCACAGAATCAAATTTAATGAGGACCAGACCAATAGAAACAGGCCAAAGACACGAAATCCGGGTTATATTAACACACACTGAAAATGCAGAAGGTTTTTTTCCAATACAAGTCTTTGTTCCAAAAACGATGATATACAGAGCATTGCAAAAGTATTTAACCCCCATAAATGTCAGTGATTTTGTTACATAGCAAACTGCTCTTAAAATACACATATATACCATCAGCAGATCTTAAAATAAATAATCAAAAAATACTGGGAGTGATTTCCCCCTGTTCTTAACAACTGTTGATGTTGTTTGTTGAGGAATGGCGCACGGCATTTGAATTTTGGCTAAAAGGACTTTTTCGTCACCTGACCACAAAACCTTAACCCACATGCAAACCCCAGACGTGTTTTGATAAGGTTTTTCTTCCGTAATAGCTTCTTTCCGGTCACCATTTCACACAAGCCATTGGCTGGTGCACCTTCACCCTAGTATCAGCCACTGAACTCTGTAAAGTGATGAGAGGAAAGCCTCAAAGAGGCCAGCAAAGTCCTTTTCTTGCACTGATGCAAAGTATTGAGTGACTGACGTCTCTAGGCAATGTCTGGGTAGAAGAATCCCACTTTCATTTCCTTGTAATTGATCCAACAGCGTTCACTAGGATATCCAAACACTATTATTGTGCATGTCTAACTTCATCTTTAGTTTCCCATGGTTTTTTAATTTCATAGCTTTCTTTCAGGAGCACACTTTGACCAGTGGTACCATAATGAAGTGAGGTCTATTAAAAAAAGAGAGCTTTTAAGGATTCCTCATCTTGTAAAATAGTTAAATATTTTTGATGTATTCTTGCAAAAAAAATGAATATCACTTTAAATTAATGACCTCTGACTTTCTTTTAGTTACAATAAAGAACAGTTGAACGTCGTCATTTGTAATCCAGACTATAGGGTTTCGGGAACTGAATACTTTTGCAAGGCACGGTTCTTTGTGTACTGAAACAACGGCATCATTTTACAGTGAAACTTTCAGAATTGAGTTGGTAGATACTAAAAATCAGACACGATTCAGGTTAAGAGTTAACAGTTATGAATTAAAGATAAAAGTATGACATACATTATGAGATTTCATGACATGACAACACACTTTAAGGCGTGCAATAGGTCATGTAGTTTGCATAATGTTATTTGGTGAACATTTACTACTTAATGGCCACTTTGGTCTTATAGAACAAAAGAAAAACAAGCTCCAGACAATCAGTAATATCTAGGCTGATCAACTACATCTGGTGTAAGAGGAGAGCAGTGTCAGTTTGATTGGTCACTGTACTATTGCTTAAATGATCTCTGGTGTGTGGGCTAGTGAAGGGTGAGGCCACTTACTCCAGAGAGTCTACACCGCCGGCCAACATGTGCAGGTGATTTAGTGTAGTGATGGAGGTGGTCAGGTGGCGCTTGGCATGGTCCAGCTGTTTGATGTCCCGGGTGATCTCTTTTACCTGAGGAGGGGAACAAACATCTCAGAACTGATTGCTCCAGCATATTTAGGGCTGAGAGTCTCCCCATTGTTCTCCTGTCCCACTACTTGAGCTAGCCAGACCCTGCCCTTCAGTTGACCTGCTCGGCTCTGCTAACTCGCAGATGGCCAGTGCATTACCCAGGGCTTAGAGGGTTGCAGTGTACAAAAACCGCAGGATGTCACAATTTCCTCCCGCGTACTCAGCCAGCACAGAGAAGTGCATTTGGGGGAGGTGAAAGACACTGGGTCAACTTTCAGGCCCTAAATGACCAGGTTCCCGTCTGCAAAGCTTATTTTTACTCACCATTTGCTCCGATTTCTCTGCTTTGTCCTTGATGTCCTTGATCTTGCCAAACAATTGTTGGATGGCTTTCTGTGCCTCTTCCAGAGCCTGGAATAGAGGCAAAAGTTCAGAAGCACAGCATCTATGATCACCCTCACAGACCTCATAGAACATTTCTATACTGTTGCTGTCAAAGAGAACTGAAAAGTCATCCTGCTAACAAGAATCGTAGACAATTTTTTCTTTAATATAAATTATAGTTCTGTTTAAAAACCTTGAAATATATTTGTTTTGGCAAAAAAGCTTGTAAAATGAATCCTAAAACCACATCAAAGTTTATAAACAGTAGCAACTTCAAGTGATCTTGAAGACAGAAGATGAGCCAAACGGCTGGAGCAGAAAGAAGAGATGATGTTTCTGGCTTGTTCTCTTCCACCTCCTCGCTCTGTATTATTTTTAGTCAGCATCCCTCTCTCTCTCGGTCATTCAGGCAGAGAAATGAGAACCAAATGGGGCTGCTTGATGAAAAACCCTCACCCACAGTTTGCCCTCACATTCCAGCAGGGTAAGTGTGCAGCAGCTGCGCTGAAGCATCGCAGGCCTACCACATGTTTCCCACCTGACCCCAGCACGTCGCCAGGGCACCCACCCCGGCCCTGAGGTGGACTGGCCACCGGAGGGTCACTGGTGGCGGTGGATTTCACACTGCTATGAAAGAAAAGAGATTCTTGATAATGTGTAATTGCCATCCAGTGTTGGAGCACAGTGGTTGTGGACAGTAAGCTTCGGCGGTTGATGCCATGCATTTTACAGGGCCCTGGGCTGAACTGACCAAGTGTATGAAGGTTGGCTCGCTCTCTCTTTCACAGCCAGATGGAATGCTAACAGCCGGCACCAGCTGCCCGATGGAATTTACCACTTTTACAAGCCTCCTCAAAACACAGGACGCTCCCTTGCTCTCTCACACACACACACACACACACACACACACACACACACACACACACACACACACACACACACACACACACACACACACAGTTGACATAACATTTTCAAAGGAATTGCACTGCAAAACAAGTTCAAGGTCCTCCATACGCTGCCCAAATTCTAAACATGTTGACTGAGGATGTTCTCCAGCCTCAAGTTTCTGCGCTCCCATGGAAAGAGAGCACATAGCAAAAACGACTGGGAAAGCACCCGATAAGGCTTAGCAACGCAGATATGCAGATAGTGGGATGAGGAGTGGTTAGGCATTCCAAATAGTTCATTTCCGGAGTTCAGAGAAAACGCCGAATGCTGGAGGATTGCTCCGTTCCTTATCTCTCTCGCCTCCTCATCTGACGGGGAGAGAGGGGCCCAGTTTGACTCTGGCAAAGAACTGTATGGCTGCCACACATGTGGACTCCATTTGCAGCTCCGCTCAGACAGTTAGAGCAGGCCACAGACAGCAGGATGACACTGAATGAGATGCTGACGAGGCTGCATTCCTGCTATATTTCTTTGTTTTTAGGTAAAACAAGATATTGAAAATAAGGTACATAATGTTAAAAAAAATGATTCTCAGATACATTACTCTGGTCACTCTTACATTACACTGTTTACATCACTCTGGTCTCTTTGTTCACTCTGTTTTATATTGCTGCGCTATTATGGCACAATGCACTTTAACATTACATTTGCACAATGTACATATTGCTGCTACATTTATATGAAAACACAAAAAACTAAATTTTTGGTTCTCCTTGTTTAAGTCCAAGTTTAAGTACTTTAGATGTGTGTTAGAAAATGTCAGATTTTTACATTTTTAAATTTTACTTACATTTATACTTATATTTATAATGTTGCACAGTCGGTAAGGAGCGGTTCAGGATGCATTTCACTGTGTGTTGTACTTGTATGACTGCGCAGGTGACAAATAAAGAATCTCGAATCTTGAATCTAAAACTTAGAAACGAGTTCAATTCACCGGTATCGATACTTAAGACAGTTTTGCATCTGCCAGTTCACGGAAATCACTGGCAGACTATAGGCATTTTCAACAAGAAGCATGCGGCCCCTTCCCTCGGCTACCTGAAGGAACCACAGCGCATTTTGCCCTGTAGCTCAGATGGGGAACAACTTAGCGGCGAGAAATTTTACACAGAGCCTCAGCTCCCCCAGACCTTTCAAATGTGGCTGTTGGCGAAGCTCTCCTCTCGGCAGCACTGCCGCAGAGGTCCCATGAGTACGGACTTTCCGAGCTGCATCGCTCCGCGGGACGAACACCAAGCCACACCAAACTCGGTAGATCTCTGTAGATTATTAGCCCAAAACCTTCCCCCGGTAGCTCGGCCAGAGAATATTCTAGTGCCGAGAAATTTCAAAGGGTTCCTCAGATCCCCAAGACCTATAGATTGACGCTGGTCACGAAGCTCTCCTCTGCAAAGAACTGACGAGACAGTCCCCTTGAACACTTTAAATTATTTATTAAAAAGTTCCTGTGTTTGTTTTTTTTCTCCCCCTGTAGTATCAAAAATAGTATAGAGTATTGAGTACCATCCTTAGTATAAGTATCGAGTTTGAAATTTCGTTATCATGACAAGCCTAGTACACTACCATACAGAAAAATGCGAGAACTGTTACAATTTCAGGTAGCAAACTATGGTTGACAGACTAGAGAAGAAAAACTCTTCTAATGCAGTCATTTTTTCTGATGGTCCATTCCTCACGAAATGGTCACATAAGGCAAAGAAGCTGGTGATTTAAAATAGCAAGGCAATTATTATATACAGAGATCATTTAATATCCATAACCATATAAAAGTATAACGTATAAAAGCAAAGACAGTAAGCAATAAACACAACAATACAATAAATGTCTTGACAGACAACTCACGAGTGAAAGTGGGAATGACACTCACTCCCACTTTCGCTCAGCTTACACCGTTAGTCTCGTACTTACGCAGTACGAGGGTGAACTAGTTTGGTTGCGCACGGTGGAAGAATTCTCAGTAACGTGGTGTATGTGTGAGGGAGTTTTCCTTTTTCTGTGCTTTAGTTGTGTTTTTATGATTCTACAGCTGAGTTAGGATCAGTAAGTGACTTAGACTAGGCCAACACCAAAATTTGGGTTACATCACCATCAAAGGAACAGATCAGTGGCGAAGCTCAAGCAGGCCCTGTAATACAATGTACAGGCTGAAACCTTTGAGCAGCTCAAAATGCCACTGTCCTTGGGTGAAGTTTAAACAGCTATAGCTTAAAATGATAAAAAAATCCTATGCTAGGCCTAATTTTGACCATTCTTTGCAGAAAAAACATAAGTCGGCATGTCATCGATGTCCAGAAGAGCACAAAAAGAGAACAGCCGGGATCAGTGTGTAAAGACAGACTGCCATAATATGTAAGCAGTAAACTTTGTTTCCCGTGTGTAGATTAAATATTTATGCTACATTCTTGGGGAGGTTCCTCTCAGCATTCCTAATAAGCCGCTCCAGATGCCAAAAACTAGGAGACATTCTGATCTCAACTGGCTCCCTGATAGCCATTAAACTCTCATCTGTGCCCCTACCCCATCTGGGAACACAATATGGCAGGCTTATACCCAGTTTTTTGGCGGCATCCAAGAAAATAATACATTACAGTAATGATTGAGCCAGACAAAGGAAAGCCAATGAGATTGCCCCAACATTGATAACTGGCACCAAATGTGTTGGCCTTTCTGCTCTATTCGAGGCTGGATAAGCATATTCTTAAACATATTTGTGCTTCAGCAAATATTCTGCAAAGGCCTTCATCAGTGCAGTCTTAAACAGAACTGATAATGACCAGAAAGTGTCAACAATTATACACAGTCATTCTCACGAAGCATAAAATCTTGGGTTGATGTTTTTCCCGCTCTGCAGCATCCCTGGAAAATTAGTGGCTTGATTTCTTTACTTTTTTGCTAAATTGGCTCTGCATCTATTCTCACAGTGAAGTCTAATGGAGAGATATGCAAGTTCAGCAATGAAACGGATTCTTCTCAGCTATTGTTAAGCCTGAATATGATGCCTGAAACATATATACTGCAAATTCACTGGTGAATGAGGCCAGACACAATCATATCCGTTATATTTCATCTTCATATTATGTCAACAGACAATGTGAATGCAAATACAACTTAAATGAAGAAAGCAGAAAATGCATGAAACTCATGGGTTACCAAAAGTGTGCTTTTCCCTTCCCAGACAACAGCGGAGACGTAGAGCCCTGCGTCCCCCCACATTAAAAATGCTCCCGATGCCCGTGGCTGTAACGCATTTAGAGTAATGTTTGTTAAAATGTTTACATTCCATTGTGCCAATGTTCTCGGCCTTTTTATGAAGGCACTATAATAACTGGTTAAGTCAAGGAGTCAATCAGAGGCGGAGATTGCATTGTGTACACAAGCGAGTGCTAAGAGAGAGAAAAAACATAAAACAAAAAATTAAAAAAAAAACAACTTGACTTCTCTTGGTGTTCGTCGACTTGTGCCTCTGACGTCGACAAATCGGCTTTTCTGTTAATGTCCTAGTACTTAGTTACATAAAATGAATTAAACAAATCATTAATTGCAATTATTTAATGACAATCACCGGTCAGAGCAAAAATGTCATCACCGTGACGGGCCTAGCAGCAGCACACCTTTTCAAAACAACTGCCCCCTGGTGTTTGGCATGGGTGCCGGAACCATTACAGCCCCCCTACAATTCAAAATCATTTGTTTTGCCCCAATTTTAGTTTCCCGGACAACAGAGACTTCGCACGCGAGCACCAAACCTTCCCCACCTGAGACGTAGACCGATGCAAGGGTTATCTGAACCCATCAAACCAATATTGCAAACTTATAAGTTAATATTTAAAAAGGAGCACTTTAAACTTCAAAATAAATGCTAACAAGAGTGTGTGGATTTCAGGACAACTTATGGGAACTAAATATATTTGTCACCTAAAGAGAGGTGCCCAAAATCCAGAACAGTCCAAGATAGTACTAGGCAGATCCTAATCAAAGGCTACTTCCTCTAATAATATATGTACAATTTCTAATCAGTTTTAGAAAGTAAGTTTGAAGTGGGGCGCAAAATCAGATGGGAGCATCTATGAATGTATGCAACAAATGAATAGGAACAAATTCACACACTTTACCAATAAAGACATATGTTATCAGTTGAGACATATGTTATCTAATTTCCTGAACGCCAGTGGTTAGAAGCCTTTAAAAGGGAGAAATAGAGCCATTACTGGATACTCTTAAGAAACATTTGAGATATGGCAATTCTCAAGCACTCACAATTCCTAAACCGTTCCTAAATTGTTTACACTATTTGCCATAGCTATTTTTTAAATGTCAACATATTTTGAAAAAGTATTTCCTATTTTAAAAGTAAGTTACAATCCCATGTTACAAGCTCAATGGGCGTTGAACCTAAAAATGTGTGCGGGAAGAGAATAATTAATAAATAAATAAATAAATAAATAAATAAATAAATAGAAATCTGAGATACATATTTTAATAGAAAAACTACTTCTATGGCAGAACAGATAAAACATGAGACTTTTCCAAAACAAGGCATTCAGAGTTTTCCTGGGTTGCACAGCTGCCCGTTCCTGCCAGAGAGAGAATCTGCTCACCAGGCAGACAATAACAGTTTTTTTTTTTCCTTTCCAAGACAGATTTTTGTCCACAGGACATTTAAACAGTGCTTACATCTGTGGCGTGACCGCTGTACAATGCAGAAGACACAACTTATCTGCTCTTTAGCTCCGACATCAAAGCACACTTACTGACTCACACTCTGCCTAACAAGACAATTTACTCCCCTCATGCCAAATCCACACTTCTGCTCTTTAGAAAGATAAGAGGGTGTCTGACAACACTCTAAAAACACACGTTGTCCACCACTTCCACACAGGTAGAATGATCATTACCCCTCAGACTGTGCTCCAGACGCAGATGTCTCCACCCTAATGATAAATACTCGTCAGACTAAACAAAAGGACAAAGGGTGTGTTTTCCAGTTTATGCTCTCTCCTCCATCAGCCCCCAACCCCTACATCTGCAGCCCACACCTCATAGTATTTCCATCTGCTGAAAGGATTTTCCTTCCCTTGGTGGAAACATCTCAGAGGGTTATGGTTAATGAAACTCCCAAGTCTTGACCCAGAGAACCAGCCCAGCCAACAAATGCTTTCCACATCCTGGGGTAAACTGGTTAAACCACTGGACCCTTCTAAACACTCACTAGCCTCGACTCATACCTTCACAATCAGGTGTCACATTTCACCTCAGCCTGCCGCCATGATTGAGCACGGATCTGTGTTGAATCAAGGTTTTACGCCAGCTCCAAGAAGCAGCAGGACACCAAACCACAATGTGGAATGGAACCATAGTGGAGAACAGGGAAATCCAGGGGAATGTGCCTTCCCATCCAGAGCAAGAGGGAGGCCTGGAGGTCTGGAGCTGGAAACAGGATGGCTATGACTAAACCTAGCCTGCTCCATAGAAGAACAGATGAACACAACAGAAAGTACAGAGTTATTAAATGTTACATTTACATTTATCAGATATTTTTATCCAAAGCGACTTCCATTCCCTAACTACAGGGAGTAGTTTCCCTGGAGCAACTTGGGGTTAAAGGTCTTGCTCAGGGTCCCAGTGGTGGTGCTGAAGGTAGGATTCGAACCCATGACCTCTTGGTCCGGAGGCAAGTATCCTACCCACTGAGCCACACTCACCCTCCAAATGTCACTGAAGAAATGACTGAGACTCGGTTTGTCAATAATTAGTGTGACCTAACAGGTTAATGTGGAGAGGCTGTAAGAGATTTAGGTCTGAACAGGGCAGCACTGCAGGATCTGGTGCCACATAAATCACCACAGCATCAACTAAAGCAGCTCTTCCCATTCACATGTTGGAGCCCTAAAGCTCTAATCCTAATCCAATTACTTCCTCCTGTCCCAACCGCAGTGCTTCAGAACACTCCAGCACAAACGTTTCCATCTCAGATGAGAACACAAGTACACAAAACAAGAAGAAAACGATTTTCCTAGATCACAGAACAACAACCGTTCATATTCAGTCAAAAATAATTACTGCCATACAAACCCAGAACAGTAAAAGCTCAAAGCAAGGACAACAGACACAAACAAAGGCCGTTTTATAAGGAAAATAAAACGGCCGATGCATTACTAAGTATTTAACCCCTTTAAAAGTAACCGGATTTGTCTGGATTACAAATGACACAGATTGTTCCAGGTGGTATTTCTTACCAATATGCTACCTGTGAGAGCTTGATAGAACCATTGTATGCTGCAAATAGTGCGTTAAGTATCTGGCAGCTTTGCACACTGTGTGGGAGTGAGTTTCTCTCTTCTTTTGGCAAGTTTTACTCCAGTTCAGGTTTGTTGTGAAGTATCTTTCTGTATTTTGCACCATTTATCCAACCTTCAATCTTAGCAAGATTCCCAGTCACTACTGAACGAAACATCTCTACAACACAATGCTGTCACCCCCATACTTCACTGCTGACTTTTGTTGAGGAACAAACAGTGTTATGTTTGCATTACAGATGAAGAATTAAAACTATGCTTTTTAATTTAGGCCAAAAAGCGCCCCTTATCCCACATTCTTGCTAGGTCATTCTTGCTAGGTCATTCTTATCATTGTTGGCCTCTCTGCGGCTTCCTTTCCAATTCTAAATGACTCACAGGAAACTGCCAATTGTAAGTCAACCGTGTCCTTGTTAGGGCAATATCTTTCCTTCAGGTAAACTTGGGAGTTCCTACAGGACATTTCAACCTTTTCAAGCAGTAGTAACTATTAATACATAGTTGCTGCCCGTGATTATTTTAGCTGACCAGTTATCCCACTCAGTTTTTAGTTCACATCATTTGTTTACTTTGCAACAAACAGATTGTGAACCGTGAACTGAAAGCTTTAAGCTCTTACTGGTGCATGACTAGAGGGCAGCAGATAGCAATGTTTGTGATTTGAGCCGTAGCCGTTTCTGTAAACCGAGGGGGGAACAGCTAGTATGTAAGACAACCTAATCAACAAATTTAGCCACCATGAAGTTGAATTGAATTAGTTACATGCAATCATAAAACAAACCAATGAAATTATTAAAAATGTACTCTCCACAAGATGCCCCACTCTCCTACAAAAGGTACTAAAGCCTCTGTAGAAGAGGTATGGAGGGGCCATGAATTCACAGTAACGTGTGTGTGTGTGTGTGTGTGTGTGTGTTGGGGGGGTGACTACAATTATATATACGGAGCTTAATAATTTCACACCTTTTAAAAACTTTTAATTAGATGAAAAGGATATGATAAAATTATAATTTAAAAAAACCACAAGGATGTAAGCTTTGGACAAAAGGACACTAACCTGCCTTCCATCCTGTCCCACGTTAGTTTGTCCCCTCACCACTGTCCTGATGTTATCATCCAGTCGTCTGGCAAAATAAAAAGGCAAGAAAAAAGTTTGAGGACACCAGTGTGAGAATTATTAGTGAATGGTGTGTCTGAAATTTTTAAATACCGGATGAAACACTCACCTGATTTTGAGCCGAATCCTGTTCACGACATCATCGATGTTTGCCAGTGACTGTTAAAACAAGAGTCATTTATGTTCCAACTGTCAGAACAATAATAATGCTTCCACAGTTCCCTCCAAATGTCAACATTGTACCCTCTTTAGGCATTGTTCATGAAAACTGAGCTCAGATGTACTATTGCAGTTGAACAGCGCAGCCTAGTGGCCAAAAAAGAGAAAGAAAATAAAATGTCACACCAAAAAATACGTATGATTATGTGAAATATTAACTTATACATTTTGCTTTAACAAATCACTAGTGTTTTTTGGTAAATCTGACAAATAATTCAAGGCTTTGTGACAAAGGATTAGTGACCTTAGTGTTTCTCATTTTAATAAAACCATTTTTAATTTTACATGCTAATGCCTAAATCCTAAACAATCACTGGACCTACCTGCTCAGTAGGAAACAAAGTGTTGATGTATTCCACGGCATTGAAGTCTGGTCGATCAAGAGGATCTTGACTGGGAAAAACCTAAAATGAGAAAATAATAAGGGAAAAAAGAAAATACTACAGTCACGACTCAAAATATACACACACTATATACACACACAAGCATACATCATATGCACAAAGGTATTGAGACATGTCTCTTAACGACCGAATTCAGGTGGCGCCTTACTTCCAGTGAATGACAATCTTAGAGCTTCAGCAGACCAAGACATTCTGGACAATGTCATGCTTTCAACTTTGTGGACCCAGTTTAGGGAAGAACCTTGTCTATTCCAGCATGACTGTGTCCCAGTGCACAAAGCGAGCTCCATAAAGACATGCTGGAGGAGTTTGGTGTAGAAGACTGGTCCACACAAAAAGGCCTGACCTCAACCAGCACCTTTGGGATAAACTGGAACGGAGATTGCAAGCCACCCCGACCCCGACCCCGACCCCGACCCCGTCTAACATCAGTGCCTGACCTCATAAACAATGTACAGAAAAACTACAAAATCGTGTGGAAAGCCTTCCAAAAAGTGTGGAAGCTGTTACAGCTGCAAAGTGGGGACCAGCCCAATATTAAAGTTTATTTACTTAAATGCAATGTCATTAAAGTTCCCTTTGATGCGATGGTCTATGTAGTGTATTTGTCACCTGGCTGAACAGGTGTAGTGTATTTGTCACCTGGCTGAACAGGTGTAGTGTATTTGTCACCTGGCTGAACAGGTGTAGTGTATTTGTTCAGCATGAACCACAGCCCAGCATAGTATTAGTACTATTCCACTTTTTGGCGTGGTCTTTATACCTCCTTTGTCTTATATTTTGGCTTTACAGCTAGGAAATCAGATTTCAGTCGTTTACATGAGCTCTGTTTCCATCACAGATTCAAGATCAGGCTAGTCACCGCACATAAAGAGCCTGGGAACAATGATGAACTCGTTAATGTTTATGCAAATGTTTGTTTATTTGGACACTTGGTTCTCTGTCAAAAATACTAATTAATCCTGTAAATGACAAGAAAACACAACACGTTCCAGCACAATCTGACAGAGGCTAACAGCTACATTAGCCACAAAATAGCCATGGTGCTACCGTTTAGCGTTGCAAAACCGCAGGAAAAAGACAAAGGTATCTTCTTAAAGGACAGTTACCTGTTCAATGGCAAGATTTACTTCTGGGGAAAGGTGTAATATAGCGTCCAAATCCTCCACAAACTCTAATTCCTCCTCTTCCATCATTGTAGCAGCAGTAGGCTAACAGAGCTCCGTCAGCCAAAGAACACCTTCAACACCCCACCGCTACTGCCCCCCAGAGGAGGACCGGGGACCTACAGCCCCAGCGGTGGGAGAGAGTAGCGCCTCTTACACAAAGCCTCCACGACCCTCCAGGAATGGAGAAACAGGAATATTAAATTTGTAAAATCAATCAATCTCGCTCTCTCTCTCTCTCTCTCTCTCTCTCTCTCTTCACCTCCCCCCAAAATTTCTATGTTTATATATATATTTATATGTTCACGTTTTCATACGGATCCAAGGACATTTACTCAAAACAGTGGATGAACACGACCTTCCCACATCCACCACACATACAGTGATGAGTAAATGATGCCATTTAACCCTTTGGGAAAATGTTGGTATGTAATTACAAAGCACAAAAATTGGGATTTTTTGACATGAAAAGTTTTGAGTCAATTTGGCTCCAGATTGATGGAGGAACTGTCCTGTGTTGCCAGGTGCTGGATCTACAGCAATTCAAACCCAACATATTTTCTGTCACCCACAATCTTTGCTGTTTTTGGAAATTTAATTTTAATTGAGTCTTTATTTTAAATAATTATCAATATTTTCATTGGAGTATATATTTTTTGCTTGTGACGTCCGCACCTCGTCTGCCACGCCCCCCTCGCCCTTGTGCTGGGTTGCAAAGCACCACGCCCTACATGAGGACGAGGGGGCGTGGCGAACGAGGCCCGGAGATCACAGCGTTTTTTGCCAACATATAGATTTTAATACATTTAAGTGCTAAATTATTACAAAAAATACAACCCCAAATCAGAAAAAGTTGGGACAGGGTGGAAAATGTGAAAAAAAAGCAAGTTTCCTCAATTTTTATTTCATTGCAGACAGTATGAACACAAAATAATTCATGTTTTTTTTTTGTCAACATCATTTGATTTGTAAATAAATCTCCATTCTTGCCATTCAGGCTTGCAACACATTTGAAAAAAAAGTTGGGATAGTACAGCATTTATCATTTTGTACAGTTCCCCTGTCTTTTAACAACACTTAAAAGACGTTTATGCATTGAAGAAATCAAGTGACTAAGTGTTGCAGGTGTTAGCTTGTCCCATTCTTCCTGCAAACAACGTTTTAGGTGTGCAGCAGTACAGGGTCTTCGTTGACACATTTTTCGTTTCAAAATGCGCCAAACATTCTCTATAGGAGACAAATCAGGGCTGCAGGCAGGCCAGTCAAGCATCCGCACCCTCTTCTTACGCGGCCATGCCTTTGTTATGGCGCAGTATGTGGTTTGGCATTGTCTTGCTGAAATAAGCATGGGTATCCATGGAAAGACGTCGTCTTGAAGGCAGCATTTGTTCCTCCAAAACTGAGATATACTTCTCAGCATTGATGGTGCCATCGCAAAAGTGCAAGTTACCATTGCAGAAGGCACTGACCCAACCCCATACTATGACAGACCCTGGCTTTTGGACATGTATCTGGTAAGAGTCTGGATGGTCCTTTTCCTCTTTGGTCAGCAGCACACAGCGTCCGATTTTAATAACCTTCGCCCTATATCAAATCTCCCCTTCATTTCTAAAATTCTTGAGAAAGTTGTTGCGTCCCAGCTCCACACTCATCTGACTACTCATAATCTGTATGAGCGATTCCAGTCTGGTTTCCGTCGCCACCATAGCACAGAAACAGCATTAATTAAAATTACCAACGACCTCCTGATGGC
>JBBPDB010000001.1:19592642-19605088 GCA_037974465.1 Brachypetersius altus
AATACGGTCCCTGTTTCCCAACACAGAATCCTACCATTACCAATTTGGGGTGAAGGGTGCTGCTCAGGAACCCGGGAGTGGTTATTGGTTTCCTGAGCAAGACCCTTAACTCCAAGATGCTCCGGGGAGACTGCCCCCTGTAGATAGGGAATAAGAAAAGCGTCGAGAGTGGGCTAATATGGACTGGAACGGAGTCATTTCAATCTCCCCTGCCTCTAATTTCATCTTCATTCGTTGAATTGAATGTATCTGATGAAAGTAGTTGGTGATGAAAGGACCATTTCTTCATCACTGTGGGGGCAACGATTCAAGAACGTGACCATATATGTAACAATGTAACAAGATTTTTATTTATTCAACATTGGTTCTCTTTATTTTCACTCATCCTCTTCCATTATAACTTTGACAAGATGGACAGTAAGATCTATGCAGCCCCAAATTTACAGGCTATATACAACGTAAACTTTCTCCATAGGGAAAACACACTTTTTGTATATATAATATCAATGTGGAAAGAGGTCTGAAAGGTTGCCCCGTAGTATACAGTACTGTACATGGTCCCCCCTCCCCCAAAAAAATAATCATAATAAAATGAAATAAAATTCTAGAGTCAGCATTAAAACAAGAATTCATTCGTCTACATGCAAAATCAGACGTGTTTTCATTGGTGAACTGTAGTACGTAAACACACGAAACTTCGATCATTCGCTGAAAATAAAGTAAGCCGTAAAACTCCTCTCACACGCCAAGAATCCAAACGAATGAAGGGACTCTCTTGCTAGGTTAGGTGAATGCTTGGTTGTGTTGGTATTGTAAACGTGGGTCGCTCTCACTGGGGCATACGAGCAATTATCACAGTGCTACAGGTTTCTTAAGTCAAATCTCATCCGACGCTCAGGCTATGCTCTACCTGCAGGGCTGCAGAGCGGCCGCTGTGGTTCAGTGAAGGACATGAAGCATTGCAAACGGTCCTTCACCTTTATGGCCTTAAACACACCCGTCTTTGTTCCTGCAGAATAATATTCATCGTTCAGCCCAAAGACGATCTCACTGAAGCTTTGGATAATGTACTGTATCTCCTCCTCTCTCAATTTCCACCAAAGCACTAATAGACACAAACACGCTATCAAATACATACACTCTAATTAAATGGTAGGAATCAAACTGCAGTTAACAAACAAGGTATAATCATGACATACACACCTAACGCGCACATACTTACTCACAATCACCATGCAGGGACTGCTGGGTTTGCTCCTGCCAGCATAAAGAAAAATCACAAAAGGCATCGAACGTGACATCCGAGCGCAAAGTACATTCACTAGAGTTCAGAATCTATTGACATTTTACCCTATATAAAGCCCCTCCACGGCACACTGATAGCTATAGAACTGAGAGCTGTTGTTTTATTGGACAGGATGAGCTATTCTGCACCAGAACTGGATTAACGCTATGCAGCTGCTTCATCTCCTCTAATGGCTATTGTTGCGTGATGAGAGTGCAGTTGTGTATTGAGGACAGCAGAGGGTGTCTGTGCAGCATTGAACAGGACTGCTGTGTCTATAGAGGCACTGTTTAAAGGCACAGGCAAAGATTTCACTCCAGAGTCCCCTGGTCCAAAACGGACGCATTACAATCACAGAGCAAAAAAAGCAGCCTCCTCAGTGCCATATCAAGCAGTACAACTCAAACATGTACCTACTGGCAGAAAAAAAAAACCCTCAAATGCCTTGTTCAGCATCTGCAGACATTCTTTCGGATACAGGAACTTCTAAGCATTCTGACAATTCAACATAAATTTAAGAGATTACATAACAAAGGTCTGAGGGAAGTGCAGTAATATATTCCACTATTTCCCAACACACCCATATACCACCAGGGCTGGATCCTGTAGTCATGATTCCAATAATGTTTTAAATTAAATTAATGTGGGCATAGTAAATCCTTCTAAACCCTCAGAACAGGGTTAAAATGAGCCATGGTCTATTAGCTGATTAGAGTGAGGTACAGGTTCGACGTTGAGCCACAGAGCATCACTGCGCCACCTCTGCCTTCAGTCAGCAGCTTGCTAATATCCTCCAGTGACTGGTAAGCATACTATTCCCAATTACTCACTCCACTGCTAAACACACACACACACACGCACGCACGCGCGCACACACCAAGCAGCACGAGAACACTCAGGACGTCGCCACGCTGATTTTTATCCACACAATGATACAAAATCTTTTTTTTCTGTCTTTTTGTTTTATACCATATTACACAGCTATAGTTATAAATTCATATAGACTTTTTTTGTCATAGAGTCTTTATATAATTGTTTTTATTTGGAATGTACTGACTATTCATCTGCTGTAATGCTGTATGTGACTGTCCAAGGCCATCAGTCCATCCAAGTCCTCATCTCTTCAGGCCAGCTTCAGAGTGCTGACGGGGAAGGAGGGCATGGTGACCATGGTGACCGGGTTGAGGACTGTCTGGCCCATCAGCTGCGGGTGATGAGCGACGACTTGTTGCGCCTGCTTGGCCACCATAGCGGCTGCCTGCGGGTTTGGCTGGAGGGTTCCGTTCATCTGGCCGTGAGAGAGTGTGTGAGCGATGTGGCTGATGACGGGCGGCTGGGCCACGGTGACCGGCTGGGGGTAAAGGGTGGGCAGGTGCTGGCCCAGGTGAGCCACCGGATGCACTGTAATATGGCCGATGGGCTGAGGTCCGGGGGCCAGCTGCTTGGGTCCCGTCTGGATCACGTGGTTGACGGTCTGGATGACGGAGGCGTGTGAGGCGGCAGCAGCGTGTGTGATGACGGTGGGCTGGAGGCTGGGAGTGCCCATAATGTGCGTGTGCGCTGAAGGCAGGCTCTGAGGGGCCACTACAGCCTGGGGCTGCTGGGGTGCCAAAGCGCCTGGGCCGTTAGGACCCTGGGCCGGGATGGGGGACAGAGAGGGGCCGGAGGGCTGGGTGGGGGCTGAGGCTGGGGCAGGGTGGGCTGCAGAAGCAGGGAGAGGGGGCTGGGAGGGCTTGGGTGGGATGGACACGTGCTGGGTCAGCTGTGGCTTCCTCAGCTCCGGGTGCAGGGCGTGAGGCACTTTGGGTGCATGTGCAGGAGCGGTTGATGTGTTCTCTTCCTCCATGTCCTCTTCAATGTTATCTTCACCTTCTGTGGAGCCAAAAACCAAAGAGATATCTGCGTGTAAATGTATAGTTCCAAAAACAAACGCCAATTTTTTGCTTATTGCACACTATTCTATTTCACATTCTTCAAATTAACATGTTTAAACAGTTTGTCTTCAATCATCAGCAGTTCCCTCAGTCACTAATCTGCCGGTTTCATAAAAAAAAAAGGACAGTGAAGTCTGACTTGACTTGACATGTGCTGTACCTGAGGCTGTGGAGGTGGATGCCTGATCATCTTCTGGCTGGACAGTCTGGCGCAGGACGCGGTCGATCTCCATCACGTCCATCCACTGGCTGAGCTCGTTCTTCAGCTCGGCCAGCCTCTGCTGTGTGGAGATCTTCTCGCGAGCCAAGCGCTCCATTTCGTGCTCGTACTCCTTCTCTTTCCTCTTCAGCGTCTGCAGACAGGTAAAGTAAGGCATGATCAGTGCTTTCCCTCCTACAGACAGACACCGTCGGTCACCCCACACAGACTGAACCTACCATTAAAACACACGGACAGCACAATTTTATTCTAGGCTTAATTTGTTTCCAAATTATCTGGGCCTCACAACCTGGGTCTCTTAAGAGATTTCTAAAAAGGGGCATACAGTACCATACACTTGAGAAAACTCCTAAAAACCTGTTCAGCAGTAGGTTTTTAGAAGCTAATATTACAATATTTACAAAGAATATTAACAGTGAATAGTAATTTTTCAAATATAAATTTAATCATTCTGACCTCTCACTGCAGAAGGCAAGTATTACAGTACATTGTGGTTCGAACCTCACAATACCTGGTTCAGTTCAATTGACAATTCACTAGATTTAATCAGGCTTCAAAAATGCCAGAGGCATTTGGACCCAAATCTATGTTCTTCTTACCAGTACGTTTTACACACAAAACAAATATTCATATTTTTCTCATTTGTTTACATTTATTCTAATGTTAACTTGTGGCAGAAAGTCTTGCTTAGATCAAATGTATTTAAAACAGTTTTGCACAGCTAAGACTCTTGCACTGCACTGTACATTTACAACCATCAGGCCTCTCCGACGTGGGATGTGCCAGCCATGAAACCAGGCAAGATTTCCTGTTTCCACAGCGAAACCAGGTCACAGAAGACCAATATAATGCCAACATGTCGAGGTAATTAGTTCACTCCTCCTGACCCTCATTCCTTTCACAAGAGTGCACCAGAGTCCTCTATAAATCTACACAGTAAACAGTGTCGCGTCCATTAAGACTGAAAGATCTTTTACAGCTGAGCATAACCAGTCCTCCCATAACTCAAGCTGTCCTAGTCTGGGACGTCAGAGATGGCTGGCTCTGTTCCTGGATCAGGGCAAGGACACTGATTTGCGTTCTGTGGAATTTCATAGATTTATGGGCCTGAAATTGGGACGTGTGTGTTTGTGTAAGGTTAAGGTGAGCCTAGGTAATCTTGCAACAAGCTCTCTGCCGATATGAAGTGCTGCTTCTTCATGGAGGCCCCAGTCTGTGCTTTTTCACAGAGCCCTCCCATTCCTGGTTCTCCCTCCACGCTCTAACACGTTCTGGGAAGGGGGAGGGGCTACGCCAGCTCAGCACGAGTAAACAGGCCCAGACGGCGCTGTGGGCGGAGCCTTGGAGAGGCCAGCTGAACCAATTGTTGGTGGACATCTGGGCAGAAAACAGTGAGTCAGAGGCCCTCCTGGTGCACCAGCACAGAAACGAGAACCCGCGGCCCCGCCCCCTCGCACGCACACCAGCACACACCCTGCCTGATTTCACAAACACAGTCATAGTCACGCAGAGAGAGGGAGGGGGGAGTGGGAGGAGGAAGAGAGAGAGAGAGAGAGGATAGATTAGACACTGGGCTGTGCCTCAGTGACCCAGTTCCCCTCCGCTCAGTCAGCTGACGCAGGAGCCTCGCTCAGGCAATAAGGACACGCGGCTAAGGACTTTAAGAGCTTTGAATTGGATAGATAAAGATTACAGCATCTGCACAAAGACAATTCTGGCTCCATAATAAACAGTACTGTGCAAAAGTCTTAGGCACCTGTGCAAGTGTTTAAAGCCATTTTGTGCTAAAGTGTCTTTCAACCAGCAAAGTAAACAAGAAAGCAGGAAAAAGTATGAAGGTGTGTTTCCAACAGCAGCTCCTGATTTCATTTAATGAAGGACAAACCAGGTTTCTGAAACTACAGTTAAACATGGACTTCCACGCTGATATATTGAACATAGCATCAGTATTAACTGCACAATGTTCGGTTATTTAATGCTGCTACAATGTTTATTCTTTAGTTTTATTCTATATCTTTTGTAATATTCATGTGAGAAAAAAAAAAAAACTATTGGCCAGTTTCTGTATGAGAGACAAATAATAAAACTAAAAGGGAAACAAACACGCACGAAGAGAAGCGCTTCTCAGACGCTGACCTGACCTCCATTCCCTCAAATGAGGAGAAATGAAGCAGTGTGAGCTGAAGCGTTCTTTCTTGAAGAAAGGCGGCGCTGTGAGACCCACCTAGGCCTGCGCCTACCCTGGATTAGCGAGACAGTCTGCGTTCCACAGACCACACGCGCAGATTTAGACGCAATCTAGCCAAGGCTATCATTTCATCAAGCAGAAGTCCGATAATATTCTAAGACGCTTGAAGAGTTGATGCCTGGCAGCTTACAGTGGCTCGATGAACAGAACACCTAAGCCCACAGATCCTGTATCAGTAGGCTGAGAGAAGGGACTCCTCTGAGATATGGTAACACACTAGCATGGAGCAAATGGCCATTAAGCCTGCAGAGATCGCATCTCACTCGAGCTGATTACTCTGCTCATCCTCTTCCTCGCCACGTGCTCTGGTAGAGCATGGCTGCAGCAAAACAACAGCAGCATGGCAGGCCCAAGATTTGATACAGCACTGGAGTCTGGAGACAAAAAAAAAAAAAAAAAAAAAAAAAGGACTGAAGGAGTCAGGAGCAGGCACTTGACTTCTCCAGACCTTCTACTCAGGTCAGATCGCCAATCAAGCCGTGCTCCTTAAGAGTAAAGGGGTCCCTCCCCTTTTGTTTCAACAAATGAAATGCTGTCAAGGCTGTTGTTGCAACAAATAAGGTACTGGGGTCCCCTGCCGTTGCCAAGGCAACAGTCGTAAAATGGCACTGTTTCCTTGGTAACTAGATTCCTGGTCAGGCGGTGGAGAGCAACAGGGTCCATAGGGGGTTCTGCCGGACTAAACGCGTTCCTCGCAGGTTCTTATTCCATACAGGGAGTATGCTGACCCTCTGGCACGTGCAGCTCCACTAATATTATGAATTAGCATGAAGTGACAAACTGCAGTCTGAACCGTGCAGCGTTTTAAAATGTGATTGTGCTGCAGTAAATGCTTTTTCTTTCTTTTTTTTGTAAAAAAGAAATAGGCACACACTTTCCTGGTGGGTGCAGAAAGGGTTCCCTGTTGGGTTATATCACCAGTGTTGTGTAATGAACCGAACAGAGAGTGGCTTTCAGCCACTTCAGGGGAATAAATTAACACCACTAATGGCTTCTGAGGTTTTCTGTGAACTGCGTTTTCCTGAATGTGTCACAAACCAGCAAACCTGGAACAATCGAACTCATTTGATATTCATTCCTATTATTAATAAGCCCTAAACCTTCACCCTAAAAGTCGAGAAGAGGAACGTCTGAAGTTCATTTCTGCCCATGAAGAGCTTTCACAAGAGACCCTCCCCTGAGGGGTGGGCACATTCTTCCCCGACTGTCTTCACCAGGCCCCTTCTGCTGCTGGGCTCTGGTGCCAACCCCTTCCTTTCTAGGCTGCATGAGAGCAGAGCAGAGCGAGGCCAGGCCCCTCCACAGCTGTGCATGCCTACCACAATTATTCACCAGCAGGCCGAGCTGCTCTACAAACACTCCAACCCAGTGAACTCCAGAAGCCCCTGTCCCGCTCTGTAAGGCTTAACTGAGCTAAACCATCTCTTGTCTGAATCGGTGCAGGCTCAGCCGCTGCTTCTCCGTCACAGACTGGTTCGGTATGGGAAGAACAACATCTGGGGCGAGTTTCAGAGTTTCAGGGGATGAAATGGGAATAAACTGAAAATGAAAGCCACGACGGAAAGAGCCAAAACATTTTTACAAAAACAAAAAGAGCTTTTAGACAAAGCAGACGGTGCTGTGATGTATAGGAGAGGGCAGAAAGAGGCAGAGAAAGACGTAATTAGGCTTTGTATTGCTGTCTCTTCCTCGCACAAAAAGAACGAACTCCCCCTCCCCCCTCCTGTTCCCTTCCTCCAGTTAAAGCCTCTTGGCCCCGCCTGCACAGAAGACCATGCTGATTAGGTCGTGCGGAGAAGGTAAACATGGCTTGGGCACCGTCACATGCAATGCGAGTGAGGAGCACATGGCCAGATCCTCGTTGGGGGAGGGGTGAGGGGTGAAGGGGGGGGGGTGAGATTTGTTCACTGACTCAACTCGGGAAAGGGGGGCAAAAGAGGCAGGGCAAACGAGAAAGCAAAAATGCAAGAAAGAAAGGAAGAACAAATGAAAGAGAAACAAAAACAATATGCACAGTCATGCTGAAGCTTCAAACCTTCTCATAAACAGGCCTGCAGAGGTGGCCAGTCTCATGACTCCGGTTTGAGCAGTTCTCTATACCAGTTGGTGGACCAAAAAAAACAAACAATGAGAAAATGGCCCAAAATGATGAAAAGGGTGCTGTGAAGGCTTCTTTGAGACAAGTAAAAAGGAGTATCTTGTAAAAAAAAGTCTTATGCTATCCTCTTTGTTCATTTTTAAAGCAGTGAAATAACTGCAGAGCACATTTTGAGTTAAACTACCACCTTGGACCACGATCCCTCCTGAGGAATTATGATTAGGACAGATTATATCCTTGAACATTCACAGACAGAGTTACCCTTAGTCAAAAAAAAACAAAACACCCCACAGACCACTATTATGATCCCCTAAGAGCATAAGCTGGGGCAACAATTACTGTCTGGGTCGAGCAGAAAATGGCAGAGCAGGGAGCTGAAAAATAGAACCTTTTTTGGTCCTAGTAATGTTTTTTGGAGCACACAGCTGTTCCACTATTCTAGAGGGCCCATATTACAGAGGCCTTGTTCTGACAGGCTGGTTAAAGGGTTGACCTGGACCAGACTGGCTAAAGAGATTTCAGGGCAAGAGGACAATGCAGAACACTCTGCCTTTCCAAAAGGCCAGCAGAAGACAGACTGTGGACTGGCCACCTTTACTCAAGGTACAGAATAACATCAAGACAGTACATTACGGAATTTGGATTAGACTATTAATACCTGACAGATATTAGACTTCTTGAGCCCTGCTGGTACAATTGTCATTGGTATTAAAACGCCATACAACACTGTCGCCGCCAGATGACAGAGTTGATATTGCGGGTTGTGTAACATGGACAGAAAATGACTAAATGCTTTCACTCAGCATGAATAACCCAGCACTGACAGAACACGTCTGTGACTCACATCTGCGACTGATCAGCGGGTTCTTAGTGGTGCTGAAGTGCTCCATTATTTATAGACACGTCTGAAAGTCCTTCATGACATGTTTTACGAAGAAGTTACCAATACAGTCCAAAGTGACTGCACAGCTCGAGCAAGAAGCTTGCGCTCCTCTCCAACAGGATGTGCCTGGGCTGCACAGTTTTTGGGAACAAGTGACTTTTTTTTCTCTATTTGTGTGTGTGTGTGTGTGTGTGTGTGTCTCTCTACACTGAAGAGATACACCACCCCTTCTTGATGCACGTAAAGAGGAAGAGCACAGATACGCACACGCATCTGCCAGCACAACAAAGCCCCCACCCCCTTACTTGCACGTGCTTCCTCTATGTTTTTAGGGGTCTGTTTATTTTTGAACAAATGGAGGTCAGTGACCCTCGAGGGGGAAAAAAAAGCATCTCCACTGCCAGATAAAAACAAAATGAGCGATTCTTCATGTTTTACACTATTTCTGGACAAACACACAATCAAAATACATAAAACAGTACTTCATGAGAAACATACAGAGACCGAAAATAATCTGCCCTTTTCACTGCTATATCTACACTAGATAGAAAGATAGATGGATGGATGGACAAGCAGACAGATGAAGATAGATAGTATATAGACAGACAGATGGGTACATAAAGTTTATACCAATCATAGTGAAGTGAAAGTGATCATTCTGTCATACATGAACACACCAGAGCACACAGTGTGAACAGCACGAAATTCTTTCTCTGCATTAAACCCATTCACCGAGTGAAGCAGCGGGCAGCCAGGAACACAGCACCTGGGGAGGGGGGTATTTTAAACTTGTTTTAAAGTTGTTTTACTTTATACTGATTTGCTGGTGCACTGTGTTCTTCTCAACAGTCTTTAATATTGTGTATAACGTCTTCAAATCCTGCAATATTTCTGCCTTATTGCCCCAAACCCATTGGTTCTGAGTCATGAGGAAAAACGCGGCTTCAGGGTCCGTCATTGTGTTCTGCAGGATGTTAACACAAGGCAAAACTGTTCAGCAGGACGTATGGCTGCAGCGAAGCAGCGCTGCTCCCCCGGCCGCCTGCGAGCGGGACGTGTTCTGCAGGTTTCAGCCGAGAGCTCCTGGGTAATGGAAGAGATAGGAGGTTTCACAGCCTGCCAGGCTAAGCTGTAGCTCGTGCGCTACAGGACCACGCGGCAGCTGAGCGCTGGCTGGGAGAGGGGAGGGAGAGGGGGGGTGACGTCACGCATCTCAGGCTAGCCATGTGCTCCGTGCTCATGTGGCTGGAGAGAGCAGGAGCGAGGCAGAAACAGGACGAGCGAGGGAGTGAAAGAGAACAAGCGGGAGGAGGGAGGGAGAGATAGAGACAGAGGGAGAGAAAGGAGGGGCTCTACACTGGAAGAAACAGCACAGACTGAGCGACTGAGCACTTCGCTAGAACTTCCACTTTAAAAGCCTTTTAACTGGCAGGTGCCCTAAACACTGAAGAAAAGGCTGAAAACAAAACAGGCAGAATGAAGGAAACCCACAAGGCTTCGGTCTGACTCAGCTCACGCGGAAACGAAACGAGGAAGTCTCGATTTTCTCACAGGCTTAAAGTCCTAGATCATAGATCGCAGCTGCAATTCACTGCAGGCGTGGAGGCAAACATCACATTATGGCCTCGCAGATTGAGGGGGCCCATAAAGATTAATGAAATGAAAAGTAATCCAGTGTAGCAATCCCCTTTTCAATCCCCAGCAACAACTTGCTGGGTGAGTTTGCTCTGCGTCGGGCACGTGGGAGAGAGAGAGGGGGAGAGGGGGATGGAGGGAGGGGGTAAGGAGCAGAGGGCATGCAGGCACAGACGCGTGGAAGTGAGGTCTCGCGTGCCTGAACCGCCCCATGGCCCCCGTCACCCACAGCACATGTTGTTCTACTCCTCCCGCCCTGCTACAACAACAACAACAAACAGCAGCCACCTAACAGCACACCGGCCACGAACAGGGCCCCCACGTGACACGATCACCCTGCACTAATCATCTATTCAGGTCAGAGACTGTCAGGACCAGAGCTTTTCGCCCATTTTGGCCCTAAAGAGGAGTAATAGTGGTCAAAGAAATGTCGGCCATAAACACACAGAAAACAGCACTTTAGGAAAGTGGCAGCAAAGCAGCAATAAAATGAATTGAGTTCAGATAGTCACGATCATTTTGGTGCAAGGTTGGTTCACAGAGCCTGATATTTCAGATATATGTCACAGACTGAAGATTTCTGTTCTGCTAAAAACGTCAAATCAGTGGCCATGACAGAGGGTCGCCTGCTTCTGAGATCCAATGTGCTTTAAATACTCACTGAGTAGGGGAGAGAGAGAGAGAGAGAGAGAGAGAGACAGAGACAGAGAGACAGAGAGGGAAAGAGAAAGAGAGAGAGAGACAGGGCGAGAGAGACAGAGACACAGACACAGAGAGGGAAAGAGAGAGAGAGAGAGAGACAGAGAGAGGGAGCGACAGAGAGGGAGAGACAGAGACACAGAGAGAGAGAGAGAGAGAGAGAGAGAGAGACACAGACAGACAGACAGACAGAGACAGAGATGGGTCAGTCTACCATTAACAGAGTATAATCACAGATCAGGAGGGGAGGAGGGAGGAGGGCTCTCGTGTCCTACTTTAAACTACAAGAGAACGACTCGTGCCATCATCAAGCGCCCTCCTCCTTTTTATCTCTGCCTCAGTTTGGGTAGTGACAGGAAAATGATTCAAAGCCCATTAAGCCTCCATTACATAGACTCTGACACTGCATGGGTGAACAAGTTTTGTTGCATGCGTCTCGTCTCCTCTGCTACAGGCAGATCAGCACATCAGAAGCAGCCCGAGACACATCACCTGCTGAGAGGTGTCACAAATAATCCCTAATCCAGCACCATCACTGACACCTGCGGCCAAAAATGAACACAGTGCCGTAAGGTCACACTCCAGTCCTGCTACTGTCAATCTCTGGCAACACCTTATACACACTCACTACACAAACAGAAAGTCTGGCCTGAACTAAATGGCTATTGTTTCTACATAAAATTAATTCACTATATTCCACTGATCAGCTGAACCATCACCTGTGTGACAAATAGTTCCTTTCTAATGACGCAAGAACAGCTTATAACCACCAAAGCACTGCATTATGTCATATGATAGGTCCATATACACATCATATAACATAATGCAGTGTCCTTCAAAACACCCCACAAAACACAAACACAGCCAGTCAAAAGTTTTGGCACACAATGAGATTTTTCTACATTTGCATGTTAATATTCACTAAAAATACTCAATATTCTTTACTAACGAACACATTTAAAAGTGTGTTCACCGCATAAATACCCTTATTAGCCAGAAAATGTCCTATTGTTATTAATTACTACTGACCTACTAAAAGCCACCTATTATAATATAATTATAATGATAATGTGGATCAGCAGACAACAGACAAGCTATTGAGTGATGACAGTTAACCAGTGTATTTAAAGGGACAGTCTAGAATTTGACTCCACATCACCACACTACCAGTTAATAGAACCAGACATGCACTGTTAGATTCTTTTAAATGTTCTAAACTAAACTTGTTTTAACTTGACATATGTTCAATTATAGCTGTTCACTCAACAACGTTTCAGTTAGGGGTGTAACGGTACACAGATGTCACTGTTGGGTACGTACCTCGGTTTTGGGGTCACGTTTCGGTACGGTTCATGATACAGCAAAATTTAAGCAACAAAAAGTTCTAAAGAATGAGGCTTGGTTTGTTTTCGTTTGTTTTAAATAAACAGCAGTGTATTAACCA
>JBBPDB010000001.1:19628807-19639207 GCA_037974465.1 Brachypetersius altus
TGATCATTATATCTGTGCCACAGTGTGGCCTGTCTGACTTCACACTGAAAATATTGAAACAGTTACTTGATTGGTGCTCATAATACTCATCATTCAAAAAACTGAGAGCAGGTCTGAAATCAGCATGAAAAACTGGTTTAGAAAAGTGTGTTGTGGTTTCTGATGATTACAAAAAAAATTAGTTGACCTGTTATTCATCTGATTGAGCCTTTTTGGTGACCCTCAGATCACATGACTCTGAGCAAGCCCCCCCTCCCCAGTGCTCAGCCCACTGGTGTAATAAAGCGGAGTCTTGCTGTGAGTGCCCACCCCCCTCAGTCTGGGCGGCTCAGCCTGGCGCGGGTCCAGCAATAACACAGCTGTTGAAAGGGCTTAGTCTCCTGGGTGATGGCCGCCGTGTTCGAGGGGAATGTTTGTGTGCGCTAAGCTGCCTTTTTTGGGGGGGGGCACTGTTAATAATGCACCCCACCCCTCTCTCTCTCTCTCGCTCTCTTAAGCTCTCTGTAGCCCTCACTTGCCCACTTTTTCCTCTCCGTCCTCCACCACAAGTCCAGGCTGGTGTCTGAGCTCTGAGATCTCTTCAGCTTGTTTCATAACAGCACAAGGGCCTCTTCAGGAGGCAGAAGGAGCGCAGAGAGCCTGCAATGTGATCTAAACCCAAGCTTCAGGGCTTCAGGCGTACAGTCCCTGTTCTCTCCCAGCACTGCAGTCTGCAAAACATATTTTATTGATCGCTTTGCCGCATATTGGGAAAGCGGCTTCTATAAATATGCGAATTTATATGACAAAGGATATTAAAGTTTATACTAAGCAGTTGTAAGGTAAAATAAGATGAACCCACAAGTAGGAAATTTGCGTTGCCATGGCAGAAAGTGGACCGAAACAAAGAGCAGCAAAAATGGATAAAACGATGGAATAGAATAAAGTAGAATAAAATTTACAAATGTGCACTAAACAATCTATTTTATTTTATCTGATTTTTATATAACTAGAGGGTACAAGAGGGAGTGGCAACATGAAGGAGGTCAGACAGGAATGGAGGGACGAGGCTGTGAATGGCCTTGAAGGTTTGAATTCAATGCGGAACTTTAATGTGGAAGTGGAGCTGCTGTAAGGTGGGAGTGACTAGTGGTGAGATCTGACAATGATGCGGGCGGCTGAATTCTGGACCAATTGAAGCTAATAAAGAGATTTTTTTAGTAAGAGCAAAGAGGAGGGAGTGACTGTAGTCTAGACCAGAGGTGACGAATACCAGTAGACTGAGCGGAGACGATTTTATATTGCGTAGATGGAAGAATTGCATTAGTAAACTATTTTCAAACTTGTATAAGTGTGTATGTATACAATGAGCTTGTATATGTTTGTATACAGTGTGTTGTCAAGACTACTTGACTACTCAGTGTGGTGTTCTACTACAATGTGGTGCTGGACCCAAAGTGGCATACTAAAGTGACCTGAGGAAAATAATAATAATAAGCACTAAAACAGTAGTAGATACAATGTTGTTTGTCAGGGAAAAAAATCCCCAAAACATTTGCTTTAATGTCTTTCAGGTTTGTTTGATTCAGTTTCTGTGGAGTGTGGTGTTGGTAGATGGAGTCGTACTCGTGTCCGTGGGATGATGTTGAGGAGTGATGACTGACTGAACTCTGAATGTGTTCTTTCACTCGCCCCTCTCTGGCCTTTTCTGTAAAAAAACAAAACAAAAAACCTGGCTGTGTGTCTGTCGTCACGGTTTGATCTCAGTACTCTGATGTTAAAGGAACACTCCGCTGCATCTGCAGCTCACTTTCGCACACAGTAATGGAAGTTGGTGGGCAGGTATTTCAGCAGCTGCCCACTGGATTCTGCTGTAAGTGTAGTTTTGTTCAGAGAAATGGACTGTAAGTACTATCTGGTAATTGACTATGTAGAAATGCACTAATGGATGTGAGGTTGGATCTGGGGGGACTAGGTTTTCGATTAGGGCAGCTAGTGGTTTGGGCGTTTGTCCTGCGTTCAGGAAACCATGGGTTCGATTCTCAAGACTGCTGAGCACATCTGAGGTACCCTTCAGCAAGGTACCATCCCCACACACTGCTCCCTGGCGCTACATTCCTGGCTCCCCACTGCTTCACTTGGTGAATGGGAAGTAAAACTTGCGTGAGAGTTGTGAGGTTACCATATTATGGCAACGATTAGGGATTGTCACAATTATGATTGCAAGTTCAGATATTTGATTATCGATCGTTTAAAAAAAAAAAAAGTTTTGTGGAGCTGTGGACACAGCAGACTCAGAAACTGACTCAAAACACTAAAGCTCAGGTCAGATATAAAAGGGAAAGGTCACTGTTCGTCTGTTTTTCACACCACCCGTTGCCAGCCATCCTTAACCATAAATGGCTTGGTAATAGACCGTGAGTTAATCCCTCCTCTGTGGTTCAGTGGTGAAACGCAGAGCTCTGAATAAAGTCTGAAGAGGTGCTTGTGAGTAGAATTTAACAGACCAAAAAAATTAAAATTTGGTTTTATAGCATTTAATATCACAAAAAATATCACACTTTGCATATTTTGTGTGTGTGTGTGTAGAGAACGGAGCTGTGGTCACCATAGACGTCGGCCTGGCCTACAGGGACGACTCTCTGAGCGAGTGGACGGAGATGGCTCACTCTGTGGAACTGCGCAAGCTCAACTGTAACTTCACCACAGAAAAGGTAAACACAATGGTCAAATGTACTTTCACACAACCACTGCTTCTGTGTGTCTGGCTGTGAAGTGCAACTACAAAACACACAACTGTGACACGATGAACCTTATTTAAGATTCGATGATAATTTTTTTTTTTTTTTTTTTACATGAATCATGAAAAATATTGACTCTCCTTACTGTCTCATTGTCCGACATGCTGAGGGGTTGTGGGTTATTGCTGGTGCCCTCAGCTACTCCTGTTTTGTACTTTATCATTCCTTTGCTAATGGAGAGCATCATGGAATGTCAGTGATTTGATTGTGATCAGCTCAGATTCATGATCTGAAATTTCACCCCAGTTTGGACCAATTCTGAATTCTGGTTAGTAACATTATATTTAGGGCTGCAGTAATTGTGCAACTGAAGTAAACAATGTGAACTCTCTTCTTTTAGATCATTGAGAACGAGGGCCGATACTACGAATGCGACCTTTTGCCCTTCATGGAGATCGGCAGCGTGTCCCACAAGTACTACCTGCTCAACATCCGCCTGCCTGTTAACGAGCGCAGGAAAGTGAACGTGGGAATCGGGGAGATCAAGGACATACGACTCGTGGTGAGTTTATTCAGATTAAGTTCTAATAACATAAATGTGCAGAATTTATTTCTAATATATTTGAAACCTAGTAAAGCATCAATTCTGTGTATTTAGACTACGATAATTAGATTTGTGGTTATTGTTGTATAAACTAGGGCATTATTACACATCAGCTAGTTGACTAGTCGACTTCAGCGGCACGAGTCAACGCCCCCTGAGAGAAGTCGACTAGTCGTGTGTTTTTTCCTCTCTCTGCCCTCGCTTATGTACACAATGCAATCTCTGCCTCTGATTGGCTTACGCTAACGTACCTTTGGCCCGAGGGGAATCTAAACGAGAGACACGGCAGCAGAGAAGACAGACACACATCACGTGTGGAGATCCTTCACTCTAGACACAAAAACAGCATGGAGACCTGCGCAACCTGCAAGTCGGTGTTAAAGTACAGTAACAGAACTACATCTGAAACGGCTCCGCTAGCTAACGCTAGCACTGCAGGGAGTCGTCCTGCCGCGGCTTAAACTGATCCCACTCTCAGTTCTGTACTTAAATTTACCAGAAATTTCAAGGCATTAGATGTTTTGTTGATTTTCATTTAATTATTGTGATGACTGTTAATGTTACAGAGAACTTTAATTAAAGTTGCTCAGTGTTTAACGCCTGTGTTCCTCCACTGCGTGTGTGACGTCATCAAAAGACTCGTCGATTTGTCTGGAGTTGTTAATGTCCTAATATAAACTAGTACAAGCAAGCCAGAAACACGACAACCAGGGAGATCAAATTAGCTAAAAGAACCGACTCTGAGAAGCTGAAAGAATGATTCTCTGCGTCAGTGTGACGCCTGAAGTGTGTTGTGATGGCTAAGATTAAAAGTTCAAATGTGCTCACAAAATCCAGTGCTACAGTTTCTCTAGGGCTTGATTGGGCTTATCCAACCAAGCAACATCTATAACATAAGAGCATGTCTGTGTGTGGAGTTAGGTGTTGAGTCTGCAGCTGAGTTTGCAGTTCCCTTAGTTCCTGATGTGTTTTTCTCTTCTGTTTTTCAGGGTATCCATCAGAATGGTGGCTTTACAAAGGTTTGGTTCGCCATGAAGACCTTCCTCACCCCCAGCATCCTCATCATTATGATCTGGTACTGGCGAAGGATTACCATGATGTCAAGACCACCAGTCCTGCTGGAAAAGTAAGGCCTTGCTTGTGTACTTTACTAGTCTGGGTTTAGAAAATGCTGCACTGAGTGGTTCAACCATAGAAATCATGGTTGATGTTTCCTTCATTCATAAGGGCTCTCCAGTGTTTTATACATTATATCTGTACATTATAGTCTCCCTGCAAAATTAATACACAACCTTGTTGACGGCACATGCCGAAGGGCAGCTGGGAATTATCTGTGTGCTACTGATACAGCAGATACAGGTGACTTGTACTTTAAAAATGGCTCTCTATTGCACTAAAATTATCTCGCAAAATCATTTCATCACGTTTTAAGTCACTGCCTGAAGTGTTTGGTTAGGAAGGTGAGGCAGGTGTTTTATGGAGGCCCCCAATGGCCTCCCAGATCATGGACCTACATTCTGGGACTTGAGGCTGCACATGTAAAGTCCTCTAACCTGCTTGAGAGCTTTAGCCTTAATGGCCAGCTAAAGGCTACATGTGGTTAAAAGGTGTATGGGTGACCTTATTTTGAACATCGTTACTGTTGCTCTTTTTTGGAATGAGGAGCCAAACCTCTTTGGAACTTGTTAAAAATTTGCATTCCCAATATTAAGAATGTTGGCGGTCTACATTGGGAAGAAATGGTGGCACAGCGATGGGGCAAATTTAGATGAAAATAAGAACGTTTTGATTAGTTGATTAGTATTAGTTGCCTGGTTATAGAAATGAGTTAATGGTAGCCCACGTGTTGTATTGACTCGGCCTGTCCAGGATTGCATCTACAGCCCAGAGCAGTGTATTGTCTGTTAGGTTTTATTGGTTTATTGACTCATGGAATGAGGAAAGATAAGATAACTAAGAGGATGGCACTGATCACAAGGAGTGGCAAAGAACACAGTTTACTGCAGAGACCTAAAACCATATGGCCTGGTGCTGCTTACACTGTATGAGATTCTTGCATTTTACATGGTTTTAATGAAAACAACTTTTATTAAAGAGTCTGTGTTTTGTCTGTACTTCAGTCCATGTTTAGAGAGCACAATTAGTCAGAACCGCAAAACAAAACAAAAGCTGATACCTTGAATCTTATGGTAAATTTCAGTGTAGAACTGAGAGAGGGAACAGTTTAAGCTGCGGCAGGACGACTCCCTGCAGTGCCAGCGTTAGCCATGTTAGCTAGCGGAGCCGTTTCAGATGCAGAGCGCTGGTTCTGTTACTGTACTTTAACACCGACTTACAGGTTGTGCAGGTCTCCATGCTGTTTGTGTGTCTAGAGTGAAGGATCTCCACACATGTGCTGTGTGTCTGTCTTCTCAGCTGCATGTCTCTGTTCTGGTTGTGGTCTTGTGTTTAGATTCCCCTCTCGCCAACGGTACCACCCCTTTTATGAAGGGACTATAATTTTGTTAAACCAAGGAAAGCATGTCTGTGTTTTTTATACATATATATATATGACCCTGCATTCAAATCCATAGACTTTAATATGGAGTCTGTCCCCCTTTGTAACTAGAACAGCCTCCACTCTTCTTTGAAGGCTTTGCACAAGATTCCGGAGTTCCTGTGGGAATTGGTGCCTATTCATTATGTAGAGCATTTATGGGATTCATCACCTTTAAAAGTTTGGCTTAATGTTTGGTTTATATATGCATTCTTAAGGGAATGTTTTGCATTGGGACACTAGACAATGGGCCCAAAAATATTTCTCTCCCATATTACAAAACTGCTTTGCTCTTCTTTAACGTACTCCTGCACTCTAGCCTGTGCTCAGCACTGGCGGTCCCCAGAGACAGGGAGCTCTCAGGCAGTCACAGTGAGTTTACAGGAGAGGCGATTATTTTTTCATGTTGTAAAAGCTTTGACGAGCTTTCCTGCATGCTGTTCTGCTGGGGATTCAAGATGGAAATCGCAGCCTTTTTACATCTCTAGGAGAAGCTCGAAGCAGGCGTCACTTCGGCTTCCCGCTGGGGTGCTTATTGTGGGAACATTGCCAATTTAAGGCTTCGCCTCAGTGGAGCGGAAGTGGGCCAGGGGCTCAGAAATATGAGAAAGAGAAAGTTTGTAATCACTGATGATATTTCCACCCTTTCTTTTAGTTCAGGTGGTAAAAGTTGCACAGAAAAATGAAGGTTTTCATACCCCAAATGTAGGCAGTCAGCCAGGATGGGTTTTTACTGCACTACAAGGTTAACAATTGGTAGAGGCTGGGAAGATGGAGCTGAGAATAATGTCCCACCTGAGTTGTCGAAGTTAAAACTGTTATACCATCAATACCAGTTAATAATGCATTATTCAGTGTTTTGTGCCTGCAAACACCACAGTAACACTAATCCAAAGTTAGAAGCTGATCTGTGCAGCCTGTATGATTTAATTAAACAAATAAGACAAAAGCGCTAATAAGCAGCGTATACTGCAGCTTCCCCTACTGTTGAAGCATGGCGTCGTCATCTTGGACTTTGGGTTGATGTGGTTCCTCTGACTTTCTGAGTCTTGACTTCAGGAGGTGTTCCAGTTGAAATTTCTTCTAAGAACGTGTAAAAGTCCAATGGAGGCCAGTACAACGTCAGTTAGCACTGTACGTTGTGCTAACTGTAAACAAAGGAGTGTGAAATCAGGATTTTGAACTTTTTATTTTGAAAATAAAGTTCAAAATACACAGATTTTGTGTAATTCAGTGTGGGTGGTATACGTGATGTTCTCTCGATTCAGTGTGGGTGGTATACGTGATGTTCTCTCGAGAATGGGACTGATGGTGGTGGCTAAAGGCTATGTGTTGCATTAATACGTAATTAAAAGAGGTACAGGTGACCTTATTGTCTACATCAGCAACAGTTGTTGGTTTATGTCACATTGACTACTTTGAGACAAATAGACCCCTGTAGGTCATTTAAACACTAACATTTGAGCTAGCATAGTAGCTAAACATTAACTTTATTTGACGGGCTTGCTAGCAAAGTAAAGTGGACTCTAATAGTCAGGCATGAACACACCATGGCACACTGTGTGAACAGTGTGAAATTCTTTCTCTATGTGATTCACAGAAATGGAAAATTGTTCAGTTAGTTGAGTGTGTACACAATGCAATGTCATTTCATTAGAGCTGACTGGTTGACCTTGTTGCTAGCTAGTTTTATCAAAACTTTTTTACTGATTTTTTTTTTTTTTACTGACCTGTTGCAAAAGAAATGTGTTACCAGGGTTTTGACTACTGAGGGGCTTTAAGTGGAGGGGAGTGATTTGTGCTTTCTTTGTTTGGACACACACACACACACACCCCACACCAAGCACAGTTGCTAACTTGGAACATTCCCAGCATACCAGCATGGCGCGGTTTCTCTGTTGCCGTAGTCAGGCATGCCAGGACTGTTCAGGCCGTCAAGCTGGCTGGAACTCAATTCATGTTTTTAGAGTCAATTTCACGCCCCCCACCCCCGCTTTGCCTCTGATTTAGGCTTTGATCTAACCTCAGCATGTGTACCTGCTTGAAAGGAAGTTAAACAGGTCTGTTCTGACTTCTGTCTTATGATGTTTTTAATCACGTGTTCTGCATTCAGACCGGAAATCTGCATATGCAGGTCATGGCGGCCTATAAACAAGCATTGAAATATACGGTACAGTACAAAAGTCCTTGAATGAGAGAAATATTTTACTGACACGCTGTAAAGTGCCTAAAGAAACAAGGAGCCTAGATACAGGAGTTCCAACCACTCAGCATTCAGCACCACCAGTATACTGATCACCGCCTGCTCATCTGGAATCATCTGCTCCTGGTTCTTCACTGGTTCAAGCTTGATCTGATGTTATGCCTGAAATTCTCATACACCACTGTGCGGCTTAACAAACAAAAACGTTCCCCTGAAACCGGTCGGGTTCAGGGACTGGAGGAAGCCTGAAGAACTGTTCCTCAAAACTACATTATACAGGACAAGGCCAAATAGAGAATAAATAACAAATGATTATTCAATACACAAAACATGTTTATATTTGGCACTTTAAAAAACCTGCACTGCACTTTGTGTGTGTACCTGACCTGAGCATCTTCACAGTCACAATCATGAAAAAAAAAAATACTAGAGGAAATCAAAACGTGATGTTAGTTCAGGTTTTTCTCCATTTCCGCGTTTACGTGTGGACCAGAAAAACAAGAAATCGAAAAACGGAGCGTTTCGCGCAAAACTGTGTGCCGCTCATATGACGTTACAGTATGCGCCGTGTTTACATCAGCTTTTCATCTACAATCCCGAGTCTGAGTCTGACTGCTCTCAGCCTGGTCAGGAGTTCTGGCCTGTTTACACTCAGGAGGAGATTCTGTTCCTCCAGGATGAAGTACAGAGACATCAGAGTCGCTTCGCACACTCATATTCAACACACACAGTCTCTGGTAATGATGGCCCCCCACCACGGCTTCTGATTGGTCATCAGTGCTGTACGGTTTAAGGTTATTTCGGCACCTGCTGCCTTGGCATGCTTTTGACAGCATTTTTTTTGCGATTTCATGTGGATGGAGATATTTTTGTGCTCGTGTGGGCACCATTTTTTTTGTTTTTAATCTGTGTTTTCAGGAATACCCGTGTATGTGTGAACACGGCCTCAGACTAACAAAAAGGAATCTGCTGTTCACTTTGAACGGTCATCAATAAAACCTTTTTTCCAAAGATCAAAAACCAATGCATTACTAAATTAAAAATATAACTGTCCTTAATGTACGAACAATAATTGCTTGTTGTTCAGCACCGCATCAGTGTGTTTTTTATGTAATATGTAAAGAGGTCTTATCTGTGCTTTATTGACAGACTGGCCCTCAGCTCCTCAGGCGCTCGTGCCTGGGAGGCCTGGGGACTTATAGACTTCATTTCATTTTGCTGTATGAAATATTAAAGAGTCCTAATATCCACAGATGTTCCCCTCTCTGTGGACTGGAGGGGGTCTAATACACATTTGCTTGTAACAGCCTCCACTCACCAGAAACGGAACATCTTCAAGCAAAGAGTCATTTTTACTGCAAGCTTCTGCTTTAACGCCAACTAAAGAGGAAATGATAGCAATTACAATGTCAATAACAAGAGGCACTCGGCATCTTGTGAAATCAGAGGTGTATTTAGAGCATGTGTGTGTTTTTAGTGTGTGTGTGTGTGTGTGTGTGTGTCTGAGAGAAGACTGGCGCTAATTACAGATCTGTGGAGTTGGACAGGAAGAGCAATCTCAGAAGGCCAATCAGAGAGTCTGGCTGGGTCCACAGGCACCTGCCAGCAAACACACAGACACACACTGACAGCCTGCCTCCCTCCCTGCATCTCACAACACTCTCCACAGAACACCCAGCCTCTCAGAGGAAGTCACTGATCAGTCAACACACACACAAACACAAACACACACACACACACACACACACACACACACACACACACACACACAGAAACACACACACAGAAACACACACACAGAAACACACACACAGAAACACACACAGAAACACACACACAGAGAAACACACACACAGAGAAACACACACACAGAAACACACACACAGAAACACACACACAGAAACACACACACAAACACACACACAGAAACACACACACAGAAACACACACACAGAGAAACACACACACAGCTCAATATCACTGAGTTACCTGCAGCTTTAAGAAGGACTGGGGAGTGTCCACACAGTGTAACATTACGTTGCAGGGAAATTTGAGCATGTGTGCATCAACTATATTCTCTCATCTAACGCAGATACACTGTTCTTGATTTGCTACATGGAGAAAACACCCTCTGTACTTTTTGTTTTTTACTCAACATTCAATGCAGACAGACAGACGCACACAGACAGAGGGACACACAGACAGAGACAGAGAGACACACAGACAGACAGACACACACACAGACAGACAGGCACACACACAGACAGACACACACACACACAGACAGACAGACACACACAGACAAACAGACACACACACACAAACACCCACAGGCAT
>JBBPDB010000001.1:19681029-19701464 GCA_037974465.1 Brachypetersius altus
TGGGTAATGTAGTCTTTTATCGGTCTTGTGATATTGTCTATTCTCGGGCCACTGTCGCTGCGTCGGATCAGTTTCAGAAAGTACCGGAACGCAGAAAAAAGTGGGGGAACCCAAAAGACGAAAATACAGAAGTTCCGGAACTGCGTTCCGCTCCACTTCAAGCACTGAATATATGGAAATAATTACAATTGATCAGAATACAATTTTTTTTTCAAAAGCTGAAAATCACAGCAAATCATCATCTGTCCAATGAAGCATCACAGTCTATACTACTACAGACTATTATCTATTTCAGGAGCTGCATTTTCAAGTATTCTCTACAGTTAACATGTGAATGGTTTGAAAACTGGGAAAATACTGAAGGCGACGGACTTTGAGAGGCATGATGCTGGCGTTGGAGCCGTTCTTGTAGATCTCATTCATGGTCCTCTGCAGTGCCACGGCCTGCTGGGTGAGATACTTCAGGTACTCAGAACTCTCCTTCGTCTTCTCATGGGCTTCACCCACCTGCGAGCAGAACCAGTGCATACTTGGATCATCACTTCTCATTTCAGCTCTTCAGTACTTCAGTATCTAATATAGGAATATCTGAATAGTCGACTGTGACATAAATAAATCAACCTCAGGATTCTTCGAGTGCTCTGTGTATCGTTTATTGCTCGGGAGTTTCAGCTTATTCTGCCTTATAAAGAACCCCTAAAATGAAACAGACCCTGAAAACAGCCGAGAATAAATACCTGGTTCTTGTAAATGGTGTACCCCTCCTTCTCATGCTGCAGAGCGGAGCGGAACTCGGCCTTGCTCTCATACACGCGGGCCACCAGGTGATGACTGCACACAATCAGAAAAGAATAATAAACAAAAACACACCAAGAAAAAAAACCCACAAAAACATGGTGAGAGATTCACATCTTATTCCTTATATTTTCCTCACACCCTCTTTCTTCTCCTCTTCATGACTATTGGAAGATTAAAGCTGCTTTTCTAAGCAGCAGAAATCAGCAGCACGCTGCAGAAGTAGGTCAGTCTAATTGAATAACGGATGATTTCACAGAAGACACTCAAAGCAGACGTACCTGAGGGCGACTTTTAGGGATCGGGGGCCGTGGTATTTGGAGTTGATGGACAAGGCATTTTCAAGGAAGCGAAGAGACAGGTCATACTCCATCACTCCATGTAGCACCAGACCAATATTGCTCTACAGCAGAGACAGACAACGGAGCAGTGATGCAACAATTATTCCATCAATAATGGTGATAATCGTTGGCAAGGGTCCCAAAAGGTTCAACAAATAAGATATTATGGATATTATGGAAAATTCTTGTATTGTTTTGCATTTGTGGTAGTAAAAAAATGCTCAAAAATGGCAATTGTAAGACTGTAGTCTTATTCTGTTCACTTCAGGGGTGTCAGACTCTGGTCCTGGAGGGTCAGTGTCCAGCACAGTTTGAAGGTTCTCCACCTCAAACACAGTCACTAAACCTGGCAGTTAACTGGGAGGTGAACCAGAATGTGCTGGACCATGACCCTCCAGGACTGGAGATCCACACCCCTGATTTAAGGGAACAGAATCAACACTGTAAAACTGTAAACAGAGCTTTTCAATCTCACAGGGTGTAGTTTTAACAATGCGCTGGCCGTGTAACGTCATGCTTTAGAACCCTGCGCGTCTGACAAGGCTGATTAATATTAGAAGACCTGTAGCACCCCCCCGCCCCGCCCGCCCCATCAGAATATGATTTGGGCAATCTGCGAAAAAACTAAACCTCACATGGAATAAATGTGACATGTGTGACATTTATTTGATCAACAAGACTACTGTCTGCACCTTCTCTCATCAAAAGCGGTGTAAACTAATTCACTGAATCTATGGGAACCATTTTTATTTGAGTGGTAACAGGGTGATGAGAGTTAAAGGGTGATAAATCAAGAGTGTTCACAATTATAAAAAAGTACATTAAAAAAAAGAAAAAGGAAAAAGAGACATACGGCACTAATCAACCTTTCCATGCAAACTTACATCTAGCAGAGCCATCTCGGGATGGTCCTCTCCACACACCAGCAGCATGAGGTAACGGGCGCGGTACAGCAGCTTCAGGGCAGTGGACAGCTGGCCGTTGGCGAAGCAGTACAGAGCTAAGTGCATCTGTAAGAACGACAAAAGCAAACGTCACTAAACATAACATTTCCAACACCAACAGGATTCAGAGAGAAACAGGGCGGTGTGCGTCATCTCACCCAACACCAAACATTTACACCTCCATGATTCTCAGGACACTTACATATTCTTGAATAGTATTAGGATGTTCAATTCCCAGAACTCTCTCACTCATCAGAACGGCTTTCTGCTGGTTACTGAGGGCCTAGAACCATGAAAACAAAGAGATGGTGAAAACACTGAAAGGAGCTCCATTCAAAAATACATTTCAATTCATTTATGTACATACACACAATACATAATATATTAGAAAGGGATTTTTCTCATATATATATATATACACACACACACACACACACACAGGAACTTCTACAGGACACACAACATACAAAGCAAAGCAGACAAATAATAAGGGTGGAATTTTTGAATTGTATTTGTGTCTATTCATTTCTGTTCTTTTGTCAAATATCTTATCGAGATCGAAGACGAAGAGCACAGACCCATGTGTGAGAATCTCCTGATCTGGTTCTTACCTCGGGGTGGTCCCCGATGATGTAGTTGAGACGGGCCAGCAGGCGCAGACAGGCACAGATCTCCACATGCATGGCTCCATACACGTTATTAAAGAGGTTCAAAGCTTCATTGATGAGTTCACAGCCTTCTTTAAGGAAACCTAACGGCACAGAGGAAGACATTCAGAAACTGTTCACCAAAACAAGCAAACAGTGCATCTCCCACCGGCCTCAGCAGGCCCTCATCTAAACTTCACTGTTAGACTGTAATAATGATCGGAAGAAATCAGGAGCCACATTTTGTGAAGAATAGACTGTTGAGCTGGGAAAGGTTGTTGTATATGAAAGTAATATCATGGTTAATAAAGGGCATAAGTGGGGCAGATACATTTCAGCTATAAATGCTTAGAAAACAGCAGTGAGGTGGAAATCCTCTGCTGGGGCTTTTTATGATGTATTTATGATGTATTGTGTTTATGTCTGGATCTGCTTTACAAGGCGATACCGTATTAATTCCTCACTGTTTGAGTGTATGTGGGAGGTGCAAATTTTTTGTATATATGTTTGTCTGCAAAAATTACTTGGTTATTAAAGCAGTAATAAAAACTGCAACAAAAAAATAAATAAAACCTAGACATGACCCTTTCATTTCATAGCGAGCTGCCCAGCTGGGGACACGACATGTTACAGCTGGAGCTGTTTTTTGCCTCGTCTACTACAGAAAAAACAGGCTGTGCACCTCAAGACTTCAATTCTAGCTGCTACAGTGCATTTTCAAAGCCATTACCAACGAAATGTAAGACTTTCTACTCCACAGTTCCAGTTCCAGTTTAAGTCACTTACTTTAGATTTGTGTTAGAAAATCTCAGATTTATATTTTTAAAATTGTACTTACATTTATACTTATAATGTTTGCACAGTCAGTAAGGAGCGGTTCAGGAGGCATTTCACTGTGTGTTGTACTTGTATGACTACACAAGTGACAAATAAAGAATCTCGAATACCTTGCTGGACCTTGGCCTGTCCGCTCTGGAAGAAGTGGAAGGCGTCAGAGGCTTTGGGGTTCACGTGCTTTACCACTGGGAAGATGTTCAGGATGTCTTCCTCGGTGAAGGCGGGCTTATGGCGGCTGTCGAAGTTGTACTCTTTTATCAGGATCTGCAAGGGCAGCAGAAAGAGACTCGTCACTACAGTCGTGAGCGAGCGTCCAGCGCTGAGAGGACACCGGCAGATCGAGAAGCGAGCGCTACCTGAATACCAGTTTTGACAGAGATTTCCCTCAGGAGTGTGATCTTCTGCAGGCCGTACTTCTCCACTGCCTGGTCCACACTCTCACTGTCGAGAGAACACACACAGAAACGTTAGCGTGCATTTCTTCAGCTGCGGCGGCTTCCTGTTCATCCCTTGCACAGATAAAAGCACAGGTTTCCACTTTTTTTCTGCTGACGCAACATTTGCAAAATTTTTGGACATTACAAAAATGACCTTGTATTAAATTGCACATTCTTGTGCCATACAGCACATTTTACTTTTAGAGCTTATATGCACTGTATGGACAAAAGTATTGGGACACCTCACCATCACACCAACAATATTGGATTAAAATTCATAGACTTTAATATGGAGTTGGTACCCCACTGCATCCATAACAGTTTCCACTCTTCTTAGAAGGCTTCAGACAAGATTTGGGAGTTTCTGTAGGAATTTGTTCTAATTCAGTCTGTCGAGTCTTTACGAGGTCAGACACTGACGTCGTAAAACCTGTAAAATCTGAAGCTAACCCATCTCTGACTGTGCACACGCGGGGGCGACGACAAAATTGACTTTTGACTAGACTTCCCGCACAGAATTCTAAACTCCTCACCATTGTAGAGTGAAGTGGTAGTAACCGAGAGCCTCTGCTGCGATGCTTTTCCAGAGCTCAGTGGGCGTCAGGCTGGCCCAGGCCGTGTTGTCTCCCCCTCCAGGAACCCGGTTTCTCCTCTTCTTGTTCTTCTTCCGGGACACCAGCTCATCCGCGGGCAGGTGGGCCACCGCATCCGGGAAAGAGCTCAGGAAGCAGTTCAGGAAATGGCTCACTGCAGCAGACAGTGCTGACAGTTCCACACCCTATACATACAAACACGAATGCATGAGAAATGCTTGCATCTGACCCATAAAATGTTTTGTTTTTTTACAGGAAATGTTACTAAGGGCTCACCTGGAGGTAGGTCTTGAAGATATGTTTAGTACATCTTGTGATCAGCTCAGTGATTCCTATTCTCTGCAAAGGCAAATAGAACAGTAAAGGACCTGCATATTTTACACAGGGAAAAAAAAAATAAAAAATCATCGGCCAGATTTGAGACCCTTGACTTACATAGACATGCTCAAGCTGTGGTTTGGCAGGCATCTTGTCCACAAACTCCAGCACATTGCCAAGGTAGCGCACGTTGATGCCACGTTGATGGAGGGCCTCTGCAAACGTGGCTCCATCCATTGGCAGAGCAGTGTGGTCCAAACAGTCCTTTATCTACACAGGAAAAATTACAAATAAAATAAATAAATAAATAAATCCCAACCATTTATATACAGTAGTATTCACAGGTCTTGAGCCACCCCTCATTTCTTCATATTCCAGACCTTTTCTTATAGTGTAATGTTGTCTTGAGGAACATTCCAGGCTTCCTCAAGGACTTTCAAAGACTCCCATTTCCAGTTTAGTCCCTGAACCCTTTTCAGAGGAGCCAAGAGAACACAAACAAAAACATTAGTCTGACACTGGTCAGGGTCAGGGACTGAACGGAGAGTCTAAACGAGTCTTTGAAAGTCCTTCAGGAAGCCTGGAGAAGTTTTCCTCAAGACCATGTTAAAATAAAAAAAAGAAAAACGAAGGTGCCTTTATTTTCACTGTACACAAAATACAGTGAGCTCGCAGACGCCCTTCACAGATATCAGTCTGGAATATGAAGAAACGAGGGATGGCCCGGGACCAGTGAAGAACCAGGATCCTCACAGAACACTGAACTTTCTCTTTTATCTGCTCGTCCCACGTGGAAACTCCTAAAAGACAAACCACAATTTATACTGCTGCTTCTACTGCCAGCTTACACAGCTACTGCAGGCCAACAGCCATCAGGGAAAAGGCTAAGAACAATCAAATAAACACGTTAGTTTTAATTATTCACATAATCAAAGTGCAAATATAGCAGTTACAGGTTGACATCACTTGGCAACCTGAGTGAGATAATCCAGAAATCAAATCAACTGCTATTACTGATAAGAGTCTTTAAACAAGACCCAACACTTTCTCCTACACCCAGAGTGTGAATTGCGCCACCATATTTGGGGGGTATTGTCGTTTTTAACAACAAAAAAAAAAAAGTTAACTCCGGCCCCACCTGCATCTCTTTGGGGGGTACAGTACCCCCTAATTCGAACCATGCCTACACCTCTGTAAGGTCAATACAAGTCTTATCTAAACTGTTAAATCATGGCTATATAAAATTAATCAATGAACCACCTTTAAAGTTTTAACCAAAGCTTCAAAGCTCTGCATATACAGATTATAGTGGGAGCTTGTTTTATAATGCAAAAGTAACAATTCTGGAGTCGGTGTAAGTCCCCACATGGTGTCAGTAATCACGTTCTGTTATTGGGCCAGTAATCAGTAACCAATGACTGGACATTTGATTTTTAATGCTTCGTAGAAGTGCTGTTTGAGTCACTCACCAAAGAGGGGATCTGACAGGACACCAGAAAAGCTGCAGCATCTTTCAGAAGCTGCTTCTGCTTCTTGATGTCCTCGGCACCCTCTTCTGGGAAACGAACACCTGAAAGGCGAAGGAGTGAACGGTCACTGCGGTTCGTACCACATTACAGATACAGAGAGACAGGTCCGGCGTCATGGGCGGGCTTTAGGGTGCCGTGCCTGCAAATAGCCTTGAAAAACTTTCCCAGACGCAATTTCTCTGGGAAAAATAGATCGTTCAACAGTGACTGGTGTGCAAACAGAGACTGGCTAGAGTACTCTGTTAAAAGAGACGCTGCATTCTTGATGTCTCAGACTGAATCACATGTGTTTATTTGAACGACACCCAACTGCTATACTGTACCTACAGTAGCCTATAAAATGTGTGCCCCGCCTAAAGCAAAGCAAATCCGTGTCTGGCCGCGGGTCTGTACAGAGATGAAGTTTTTCTGCTCCGTACCTGGAGAGAAGATATCTGGGTTGAAGCGGATGTCAAAGGAAGTGTTGCTGATGGAGCCCACAGCTTTGCAGGCGTTCAGGACAACCTCTCGACTTTTGGGGTCTGTTTGGAGAACACAGAAAGCAAATCTTGATCAATCACATACAGATATTAAAGGAAAACCACCATCAGAGCTCATTTCTGACATGTGCTCTGATGGGTTAAGTGTCAAGTCAGAGTACAACTCCTGGTAAAACTGACTGCAAGTAACCTGCATGAGAACTAGGGCACTATATGTGTAAAGTGGGAAACTAAAAACCAGTTCCAAACTAGAACTGATAAATTACAAAACTGAATTGTAAAAATGTATAAATATATATGATTTATTTGATTTAAATAAAAAAAATACATTGGTGCATTCACGTTTTAGATGAACACATTAATATTTAACAGAGAATTTTACTCCCACTGTTGTTGTGACATTCTGACAGTTGAGAATGAAGATATTTATGGGGTTTTTTTTTATGAAATCAAAACGAGGAATCGTTAAAACGTGGAAATAGGAATCGATTAAACGCAAATGATACACAACCCTAATAATGTGTGGATAAAAGTCTAGGCAATACATTTCTACTAAATCTCCCTACAGTTTTTAGAGAGAAAACACCATCGAAGTGTTTTTTTTTCTTTTACATGATTCTAGACAGAAATGGCAAAAATCTAACACACCTGCTTCTGTCTGATTCTCAGCCAAAGCAGAACATTTCATTCCTATTTACTAGGATTTCATGGCATGTATGAACACATAAAACCCCATAAAATATCATTTAAAATCTGCATTTGGGAACAACAAAAATTAAAGGAATGTCTTGAGTGTGGTGAGCTTATGAGAATAAATTAGAGGATGTGTGACTTAGCACCACCCAGAGACCAACCCAGGAACTACACCCCAGTGCATCAAAAGATGATTAGCATGTAGCAGTAAAACTCCCACCATCACCATTAGTTAATACCTCACACCATTAGTTAATAAATCACCAATTTTGTTAATTGAACCACATTAAGAAAGTGAGCGTGCAGGTACATACAGTACTGTGCAAAAGTCTTGACACCCCTCATTTCTTTAGATTTTGCTTTGAATCACTCTGTTGGTGCAAAATACTATTTTCTGCCAAACAGTCTTATCTTGTACATACTGAGCAAATTAAACTAGAACAAATATTTTACTGCATCAGGATGTGACGTTGTTTCAACCACTCAGCATTCAGCAGCGCCAGTATACTGATCACCACCTGATCACCATCTGGATTCATCTGCTCCTGGTTCTTCACTGGTTCAGGACTTCAGTTAGATGCTTTGTTCTGCTTGAATGTCTCATACGTAGGTCACTGTGTGTCTTAACCAACAGAAACATTCCTCTGAAACTGGTCAGGTTCAGGGACTGGACTGGAAATGAGAGGCTCTGATCCTTCAGGAAGCCTGGAGAACTGTTCCTCAAGAACATACTAACATACAAGAACGTCTGGATTTTTATAAGCGACTTATGGATAAACGAGGGTCAAGACTTCTGCACAGTGCTGTAATAGGAGAACAGATAGAAAGAAAATTTTAGTTATAATATATTCAAGTCAGTTATGGAGACGTGGTCTCTTCTTTTATGAGCTTTGGAGAAAGAACAGGAGCACCTAGACTAGCTGAGCGATGCTTCCTTAGAACCAGGAGGTGTCAGCAAAGTTCTACAGACAACAGTAACAAAAACAGAAGACCAAGCTTGAAGCAAATCTGAGCAAAACTAGGAGTTCTCCATGCACGTCTCTGCTAGCTGTATGCTCCTGTCTCCCGCGGCTCAGGTTTGGCTGCTTGGAAGACGTACCAATACCAGATCCATCGTCTGCTGCTAAAGACTCTGCCAGCTCTTTAGCCTGAGCTAGTCCTGGAATAGTTTCATCAGCCTCCTTACCCTCCAGAGGACTGTCACAGCCTCCATTCTGGCTTTCTGGAATTGTGGGTTCATGGGTACCATTGGTGGTCACAGTGGGAGCCGCCTCGTTCTCTGGGGCCGAGGACTCCTGGCTCTCCGATGTGGGACTTTCGTGTCCCAGCGCCGCCTCGGAGTCTGCCGTGTCTTCAGGCGTCAGGGTGGACTCTGAGGACGTAGGTGAGTCAAAGGCCGGGGTCGCAGCTTCAGAGGCCTCAGGTGCTGCAGTTGGCTTACTGTCGGACACGCTCTCAGCACTGAGGCCCTCACACAAGGCCGCAGTCTTGCTTTCTTTGTTTGCTTTTTGTTGCATCAGCTGGAGTGCTGCCATCTTCATGAAGAGGAGATACCTTTAAGCCCACAAACAGTTCACACAGTTAAATCAGCTGATCACAGCGCATTCTGTATGCTGTACAGCTGATCATGTGACCTTTTCATGCGAAGTAGGACAAGGCAGAACATATAAAGATGTGTGGAATTAGCAAGTTTGGTGTTTGAAGATTAATTCTCTGGTTCTACACTGGGGCTGAGATACGAGTGTCCGTTGTGTATATAAAAATATCACTGAACACAGAAAAAATGAAAAGGTGCTGTTGCAGTTTAGTGGGGTTTTTGAGCAAGCAGCATGATTTTTCAAAACTTTTCATATACATAAAGCAGCTAAAGGAGGTCATTCTTACTGTAACATTCCATCAGTAACTTTGCATTGAAGCTTTTATGAGGAATGTAAAAGATCTGGGGTCGGAAGATTCCAATTGTCATGAATGTGGTGCTTTCATTACTTGTCAGCTTTAGTGCAAAACCAAAAAAGCAGCTCGTAAACATTGTTATTTTTAAATCGCTGATCTAATCTCAGCTAATTCTAGCAGAACAAACAATATTTCTTCACTGTTGCCAAGCGTACCTGTGCTCTACGAAGGCTTCGATGAGTTCCTGACGCAGGCAGGCCAGGCGGTGGCGATGCTGTCGGGGGAAGCCCTGTTTCTGGCTCTCTGGATTCAGCTCCTCTCCCTCCACGGGCAGGAAGTTGAGGTCAGGAGGGAAAGTGCGCAGCAGGTCCAGGATGTAGTGGCGGCCGTCGTTGCCGATGATGCCCTTGCACTCTACAGACGAGCAGAGCTCCACTGGCGCGTCCTTTTCATTCAGGACTGAATGGCGCTGTACCTTCAGCGGGCGGCTAGTTTTCTCCAGCAGCTCCAGGTATTTGGGGTGCGACACCACAGTCTTCCCGAAGTCGATGGAGCCGTAAATGACGCTCTGCTCCTGCTCACGCTCCAGGATCCCGGGGATGATGGACTGGGCGGTGACCCGGTAGCCCCTGTAATCCACCACCACAGTGCCCAGAGTGTAGAGCCCCTCCACGTCCACGGCCCCGTAGGCTCGCACGCCGTTCAGGTCGTTGGTGGGAGCAGCATGAGCCGCGGCATCTCCGCCCAGCTCTTTGTAGTGATCCCGGACATCAAAGCCCAAGCTGAAGAAGATATTGTTCCAGATGAACATCTGCATACGGGTCTCCTCCCCGGGGTTGATGGCCATGACGTTGCCGTCGATCACAGCCATGGCGCCACGAGTAGCTGCGGCAGCAAAGTCACTGTGTACCTGGAAACAAGTTTGGGTTTGGTCTTTAGACACTTTTCCATATATATACAGAAACTGCTGTACATAAACCGTACTGCAACGGCACGGCAGTGCAATACATACTGAAGCTCCAGTGTATCTCAGTAATGGTGTTTCTGACGCAATCCTCTCCACACAGCTTATAGCTGGTCATATGGATTAAAGCAAAAAAAAAATTCTGACAGAAGAGATGACGGGGGGAGTTGACGGGGGGCGCGGTGTATTTTAGATGAACGAACTGAACCGAATCACTTGAAGTGATTCAGTTCAGTACGTTCACTTAAAAGATTTGTTCTGAAAATAAGATTCTGACCCAAAATATGCGACATTTAGAGCAGCTTCCCACTGCCATTCCAGCAAGAAAACAGACTCCAAAACTGTTGTTTATTTATTTTTAACCGAGCATAAGCTCTCGCAGCACTCGCGACACCAGAGCCACTGTCCTGAATATCGAGCTTCGGAGTTTTGGCTTCTTTATCTATTTAAGCGATGGGTTTTCCACTGGTTTCCGACCTGTTTTAGCTACTATTAGCGAATGAGACCCTTCATGACACACTACTGACTTCCAATCTTCTCCATTAAAAATGTAAAATATACTACTACTAGCCTATTATTGTACCCTATTATTATTAATGTTTATTTTTATGAAAAATGATTGAATCGTAATTAAACCAAAGAAAAAGAAAGCCTTTCCAGAACTTTGTCTGCCGAAGCTTGTTCAGCTCCACCCATTTTTTTCCCTTCGGATCTGCATCACTCATTATTAACCTTTATTGCCCTTAGTTGATGGAAATCCATCATAGTGACAGAGAACTTTAATCCATGTGGTCACCAGTGGAGTTGAACCAGCAGAAAGTTTTTTTTCTGTCACAACTGCTTTTGTCTTTTATCATCTATGATCTTGTTTGAGTTTTTCTCCTGAATTCTTTATCTGTGTGATCTAAGCAAACTAACTTGCTAGTGATGACCTGCATCACCTTCAAGTTTCTCACAGCATTAAAAGATAAATGTGATGAAGAGCGCTTAGCTGTGGTGTAGTTTTGGCCCTGCCGGCGAGCGGCTCAGGTACGACTCGTTTAATTTGAAAGAAAAAACCTTTGTTCGCTGTATGCTGTGGTTCCTCGAGTCACTGGAGAAGTGCTTTTTGTAAGCTTACCTTGAAAATGGCTCTTTCCCTCAGCAAACGCTCCGGGAGGTTCTTGCGAGCGAGTTCTCTTGTCGTCTGTAGCTCTTCATTCCAGTCTCTGGTCTACAATGAAAGACAGAAGAGCTCTAATAACAGAGAAACTCGGAGGATGGACATGTAAAAAGGATGGTGATGGAACACCTACCTGTCCAGGTATATGTTCCTCATAGCCCAGGCGGGAGGTATAGGCATCTTCTGCTCTCACACAGTCCATTGCGTGATCAATCTGTGGAGCGGTCCAGCTGTACACCTGGAACGGTGTGGCTATTCTTTCAAACGGATGTCTTTGGACTCTGTAGCACAATCATCTTCGATTACTTCATTTTGTTGCATAAGGATTTAATTACTTAAAAACTGGATCACTCGTTTAGATGGGGAGGCGTGTTAGTCTAGAAGAGGTTGCACAATCAGGAGCACTTATTGATCACTTCATTCTGGGGGCTGTACTGAAAGGGAATTCAACAAAACTGTAAACCAAGAGGAACTGAAAGAACAGGGTCTCTACCTCTTCTTCTGTAGGGCAGTAAAGTGCTTCTTAAAGGCCGGGCTGATCTGGCTCAGCAGCTCCACCAGAGAGTGGCTCAGGAAGCTGGGGTTGGCTGGTTTTGGGTTGAAAGTGTAGGTGGTAGACCTGAAACAGTCAACAATACAATTACAGTTAGCCAAGAAGATTCCATGCCAAGCAACCCTGAGGTACATGTGCTTTTATTTTTAAATAAGAAGTGTGTCTACAGACTGGTTGAGGTAGAATCCACGTGTGGAAGCGGTGATGCTGATGTGCCTCTCCTCTACGGTCACGACGCACAGGTACATGAGATCGCCGTGCATCTTCCTGTTGCCAGGTGGGGGGTTCCAGCCACTCATAGTGAGGACCTTCAGGCACTGCAGCGGCTAAACAGGCAACAAATGTTTCTATAGAGGCTATTCAACTGATCTTAATCTAATTTAGCATGACAATATAATGCAAAAAGTGTTATTTGTAGTAGCAATAATAAAATCACAAAAACAGTTTAATTAATTTCAGTCACTGCTTCATATTCCTGCAAAAATAGTACGATGCAGTAAAATCCAGATCACAAAACCATGTCATGGTACTGAAAGGAACATAAAAGCCACATTAAGTTCAGCACTCTGGCCCCTGGCACTGAGCTGCCTGCACTTACCTTCCAGTCTTTGTTCTGTGGCTGGAGGGGAACTAGGGGGCGCTCTTTGCTTCCTGGCAGAATGTGTTCAGGAGGAGTGCAGTCAATCTGCTCGAGTTCGCTACCCTTCTTTTTGCGCTTGCCACTATCTGTGAGGACGAGAACATACCAAACATCAAAACACAGTTCAGACTGAAGCCCTTTTCCATCCTGTGAGTCTCGTCTCTCACACACACACACCTCCCAGATCTCCATCTGTGAAGACACTGAGGAAAGATAAGGAGTTGCAGTCCACTCCGTTATAAGCGTCAGAGGGATCCAGACTCTTCAGCAGGTCTCTGATGTGTCGGACGTGAATGCGAGCCTCACGCACTGTATACGGCTCTGAAAGAGAGAAAGTAAACACAATTTTTGAGCAAAGTTGTGTGTTGGAGAATAGAGAAAACAAAGTTTATTTCTCATCATTATGTTCATCACTACATGCACCATCATGTGCAATATTGTGCAATGTTCTTACATTAATGAGGGTTTTAAATCACCATCATTATCTCTAATGATCTAATACTGGTCTCACTACGTGCAGTATCACGTTTTCTGAATAGGTGCTGAAACATTTCATTATGCACAACTTCTTACTTTGTGCAATAGTCTTACCATGTGACATATCACTACTTGTATACCACTGATCTCTACTACATGCAATAATAGACCCCTAATCACCATGTGTGTCATTAGCAATTTACTTTTCTACAGTATTTACACCCAGCACTTGTGTATAATCGCACAATTCATTTCTTACTGAGGTTTTGCTACAGGTTTTTTTTTATTATTTATTTAGACTTTACATTTGATTTTGTTCTCTGTGTCACTGTGCAGTTCTAACAGAAGCCATTTCCCCCCAGGATCAATAAAGTTTCCTAATTCTGATATCTTGCCCTATGAAACACACCTTCCACTACTTTGAGAAGCGACCCCTCTTGGAGGCCCTCAATGGACTTCAGCTCTGCAAAGTTGTCCAGCACGTTGCCGTCGAGCTGCAGGGAGAAGCAGGTGCGATGGCAGGTGTCTTCGCGATCCATCAGCACTTGGTGTATTTCTTGGACCATCTCCTGTGGAGACACCTGGAAGGGAACATGAGGAAATACTCATGAACTCAAAACTCCAACACACCTTACGAAGGTACAGCAGTGGTCAGTGTAGAACCATGGCTGAAGTACCTGCAGGTCAAAAGGCTCTGTGCCTGGTGCCTGAATCTTCACAGTGAAGCCAGTATCCTGAATCACAATCACTTCTTGTTCATTGGCATCATCGCCAGGGTCGGCGTCACCGCTGCCGTCCTGCTTGGACTCCGCCTCCTCGGCCTGGTCGTGCCCTGCGTCGCCGTTCATCATTACGGCAGCTGCACTGTGCCCTGTGGACCAAAAACTCAGGTTACAGTGCAGAATTACACAAACTACCTGTATATAAAACACAAGAATACAGAAAGAGCCGTAATGTTTAGCAGAGAAGAGAATCCTCAGTGTCCTCCCGATACGATATTATTACGATACCTGGGTGCCGATTCGATATTTGTGATCTTATAAATATTCGAATACCATGATTTCTTTTTCCTGATTTTTTTCCAGCTTTAAAACCTTTTATTAGGGCTGGGCGATTATTCGAAAAGTAATCAAAATCGACATTCAAAACCTATAATCGATCAAATTTGCCAGTGATATTTTTTCTGTCCCTCCCTTGTTTTGGCACCCCACCCCCCCAACACAGGCAGCATACACAGAATCAGAGCAAAATGACATTTACACCTGTTACATTTTGTTACACACACACACACACACACTATACATACAACGTAAGTTGTGACAAAAGGTCATACATATACATTTTGTAACAAGTGTGTAACACAAATGCACGTTACACATGTTAAAATGTAACACATACACGTTCTAAAATGTGGCGCACACAACACACACACACACACACACACACACAGCTGTTTCTGCTAAACCATGGCCTGGGCCAGCAAAAGTCCACTGTTTTCTTTCAGGCAACTGCCATTTGTCCTTGTCTGCCTTCAAGGTAAACTGGTGTCAGGGCTGCAACAGCAGGCAACTCCTTACATGGAGGCCCTCTTGGGTGGGGGTGGGGGGCTAATCAAACACATTTTGTAAAGAACTCTGTTTCAAATCAACAGAAAGACACACAACACTCAAAACATCATGTGGTCGCCCATTTCAACACCCTAAACACAAATGCACTCCGTTACAGATTCCTCCATTTCCTCCTGTTTAAGAAAAGGGATTTAAAAGGGTTGGATCACGCCCTCCCTCCCTCCCTCCCTCCGAGTGTCCTAATTCTACTCTCATCCAAATTCTCCTCCATTCACCACTTCAGAGCTTCAGCTCAGTACACACACACCACGCAAAAAGTTGTTTAGGTACTCTACAAATAAGAAACCCAGCTAACGAGGAATATTTTTAAATACAACGCATTGAGAAACTACCATTCAGATACTCAAAAATTAAGTAATTTAAATGATTTTATATGCAACTGCACTGCAGGTTGCCTTAGGGGCTTATTTTACTCCATGCTGTACTTGTTTAACTATGAATCTGACAAATAAAGAATCTGAAAAAAGGCCTCAGGTGATATGAAAGGGCATTAAAATGGGCCGATCACGTAACCTGCTGCACCGGTCGGACCGCTTTCAAAATAGAGCAAAGTGTGCATGAACTAAGCACATCTCCATATTGCACAACTCCAGGGGCAATCTGTGCACAACCCAGTCTGGGATCTGGGTGAAGTCCGGCTGCATTCTCTAAACAGGACAATATCAGGTGGAGGGATTAATGCATTAGTGAAGGACTTTTTAAAACACATCATGTAAACAGTGCGTGTGTGTGTGTACACATATTTAGCACTAATTAATTCTGAATCTCTGCTGAAGACTAAAAGCAGCAGAAAAAATCTGAGCAGATTGTTCAGCGTTCGCATGTAGCGGTAGGTCAGTGTTTGTCGGTAAATCATTCAGAGACTCTCCACAGCTCAGGCTTTCCATTACTAGAGCCTCCCCGAGTGCCTCACAGATCCAGCTATGAGGATACTATGACCACTGGGTCAAAGAGTGAGGCGCCGTCACGCAAAGACACTCCGACCAAAACCAGGCAACAATCTCAGCGTGACGGAAAAACACGCAACACATTCCTTCACTTTTGATCACTGAAATCAGTCACTGTCCCCAAAACAATGATTTTTTTATTACTACATTCTTGTATACGCTTAACAAGCAATTTATGAACTGTACTTTAATAATTGTGGTTTTATACTATGATTTTCAACATAGTTTACTTTTTGTTCATGTTTTACTTCCCATTTTACTCAAACATATTTTGCCGTATTAACCGTATTAAAATATTTCGCCGTATTAAACTTAATGTAAATATTTACCTCTACTATTAATTCTCATTTTAGTCGTTACAGTTGGGCATTGTGCAGCTAAAAGCATTTCACTGCATGGAGTATGACTGTCCATGTGAATCTGACTTTGATTAGGAAATATTGTGAATCAACTACAAAACAGAGGCACCAGCCAGTGGCACCTGGGTAAAGTCTAGCAGCAAAAGAAGCTCACGGCCAAGTCACACAATAACTGGATTTCTCTGAGAATGGATGATCTGCCAGACGCTCAGCCGAGACGACAGTGTCCTAAGAGTATTTAAAAGGATGTGCCCAGTTGGCAAAAGAGTCTTGACACTTCAGGGCGGGCAGCAGGGGGTCCGGCTGGCTGATCTGCTGGGGCTGGAGAGCCACTGTCAAAACACCTAGAGCTGAAAAGCCCTGCTACTAACTCACCAGGAAAATCCACACGTCCACTAACCTTGACTCAGAGGTCTCTCTAAGAGCCTGTGGATTGTCTGCAAGTCCCCAGAACTGGACAGAGACTACAGCTGACTTATACAGAAGTGTTTATATCCTACATACATTTAAAGACACACAAATATATACACGATTAAAGAGATTTAACAGTAGAAGTAAAAATATAATGTGTGTGTGTATGTGTATATAAATACACATACATGTATAAGTATATCTTTATAGCTCACTTTAACAGAGGGTTGGGCGATTTGGCCTAAGATCAAAATTTCGATTAATTGAACATTTTAACTCGATTACGGTAAATGAACAATTATTTTTTTATTTTTTTGCCCTCATAGTTCACCGACAAGTTGCTCAGTTGTCTCCGTGTTTAAGCGCTCTATGCTCGACATGTCAGCGGAATAACGTAACATAACGGAGCGGGTCACGTGACTCCACACGTGGTAGTGTTTTTAAAGGGAAAGTAATCAAAATAATCGACCTGGAAAAATTCGATCGATTATAGGTTCTGAATGTCAATTTCGATTACTTTTCGATTAATCGCCTAGCCCTACATTAACATGCAGGCAGAGATGCAGTAAGGTGAAATAGACTTGGAAAACACCACAGTTTTACTGCTACCAATACTGAATGTAAAAACAGACACATGCATTTGTTTTGGACAAAAAATAAAATGTTGATACTGTAAAGAAGTCAGAGAGTTTCTCTACACTGCACCAATGCATAGCAAACACCTTTGAATGACCTTGGCTGCTTTCAAAACCACATATTAAACTTTACTACACTGTATTACAATACATACACTACACTCTAATACACTATGCTGCATTGTAATATACCACTGCACTATTCTCCACTACACAAATATGCACCGCACTACTATATATACACATTAGACCGCCCTACACTATAATACATACACTACGCTGCACTATAATATACCACTACACAAAAATACAGCGCACTACACTACTATACACTGGACAATGATTGACCCCACTACGCTACTATATTTATAGACTACACTAGTACATAATACACTACACCACTGTATAATACACTAATAATATACAGCACTATAATGCACATGACTACACTACAATATACTACATTATAATAAACTACACTACAGGTACTATATTAGTAAAGCACTCCTGGCAGCAGTGCAGTTTGATACTGAATGCAGATCTGGACGCAGCCCGTTTCCATGCCAACGATTGAATTATACATACATTAATTATGTGGAAGTCCACTGGTGTTAATTGTCTTAATTGCCACTGATCAGCAGTGAAGACAGTCCTGGTCCTGCAGGGCCCGGGTTACATGACCAGTTGTGTAACTTTCTCTACTGTCGCTCTAAAAATCTCGCGCGGCGATCTCGCGGCGTCCGTGGAATTGACCGTCATACACGTTTATTCTTTTTTTTAATTATTATTTATACAGGTGTGTGTGTGTGTGTGTGTGCGTGTGTGTGTAGCACAGCCCTTACCACAGCGTCCACTGTATGTGTAACCTTCCAGTGGGGCGCACGCGCAAGCGCATACACACACACACACACATACACCATGTGCTACAGTATCCGCTTCCCGGTCGCGCGCCTCCTCCAGCCCCTCGTGGGGGAGCGCGAGATAGAAACATCTCGAACCCGGACAGCACGGAGACCTGAACCATCCCTTACTAAACCTCCACACTTTATTATTACCTTTTTTTACTATTAGCTCCCAGAGTCACGGGTCCGAGCACAACACCCGCTTCAGAGGAGAAAACGCACGCATACTCACACCCCTGTCTCAGCGCGAGCTGTGGACTCTCCCAATGAAGGTGACCTTCAGTTCATTGGCTCGCGCACGCTGTTACGGAGCATGTGCGCGAGCCGGAGAGAACACACACGCAACATATACACACATGCGTAACTGTCGATTTTGAGTACACACGCACACATAAAAAGCCCGATCTTTAGTAAAGACAGAAATAAAAGATTTACGGTTGATCCGCTTCTTCATCGGTTGCAGTTTCAGACAGAGCGTCACTGCTGCACCATTTAAGGAGGAACCGAAGAGTTCAAATCAGCATCAGTGCACCGTTTTTACTCAGATCTGCATTTATCTTTAAATTATTTATGCTACTGATTTGCTCTATTACATCATACTTCTCTTACACTGACATTACCATCTTCTCCTGCTGCTGCAAGAGGCTCTTTAGCCACTGAGCCCACCTTATTTACCACTGAAAACACTGGGTGTGAACAGGCACCCAAGTCTCTGTTCACAAGGAGACTCCAGACAGATCTTCAACCAGGTTTACAATAAACAAAAACACCCCAAAGCTTTAATGTGCCTCACTATGTCAGAGTGTTATGAAGGTAGGTCACTAATGAATGGACAAGACTTTACCAAGTTAAAAAGGTAGAATGTTACTATTGTGCTCCTTATGCCTTTTATAGATCGCATTCATTCAAACGGGCTATTTTATAGCATTCAGGAGAGTAATTTCGCTCTAAAATAGCCTGTAAATGTCTGCAGGACCTGTCAGCGAGGACCTTGCACACTAGCTTTGGCCTTTCCTTGTGCTCTTTAAACATCTCCTCCAGTCCAACTAGCTGCTTTATCTCCCTCGGGCTTGTCGCTTCAGTCTAAAATAGACTGTAAATGTCTGTATAACTTGTTTCATTGAGGATCTCTCCACACATTTCCTGGCTACTCTGGCCTGAGAGGTGACTGGGGAGAAGGCACATGATGTCCACACCACAGTCCTTCAGTGGACGACCTCTGTGGGTCCAGGTGTGACAGAACTTTGCTCTTCTACTGCTTTGGTCCAGGTAAACTGGGACTAGAGGTCTGTCAGGGCAGTGTGGTGAAGGAGCAGCGGAAGGATTAGAGCTGTAATTTGGTCTGAGAGCAGAGAGAAGAGGCTGGTCAGCTATCTGGGGGAACCTACCACACGGGTTCTTCAGGGGTTTCCTGCTGCTCCCGGTCTCCCCGTCCTCTGCCAGGTCCACCGAGGTGCAGCTGGGCACTGATGCTGGGATCTCATCCGTCTTGCTCACCATGATGCCCTTCCTTCAGAACCAAGGTGCTTCCAGGCTGCTCAGTAGATACAGTAGATGTGTAGCGTTCCTGTCCGGTGCCTGTTAAACGGGGGAGCTGCCTGCATGCAGAGAGACACCAAGATCCCAGAAACGAGCTCCCATCAGAAGGACAGCAGCTCCAGGCCCGGCTGTCACACGTGGTTCCTCCTCTTGACCTCTTTGCCTTTGTGTTGTTCCCTCCCCTCAAGCTCAGCTACGGCAAGCCCAACAGGACACTGCCGGGTCTCGCCGAGAAACTCGCTCTAAACTCTTAAAGGGGAATCGCTCACATCAAAAATATTCTGTAAATCTTTGAAAATTAACAAAATACCTTTGATTGTAGAATGGTCAACTACAGAAAGCTGTGCGCAGCAGTGGTAAACAATATACAGGGTGGGCCATTTATATGGATACACCTTAATAAAATGGGAAAGGTTGGTGATATTAACTTCCTGTTTGTGGCACATTAGTATATGCGAGGGGGCAAACTTTTTAAGAAGTGGTGGTGACCATGGTGGCCATTTTGAAGTCAGCCATCTTGGATTCAACTTTTGATTTGTCAATAGGAAGAGGGTCATGTGACACATCTTGAAAAGTTTGCCCCCTCGCATATACTAATGTGCCACAAACAGGAAGTTAATATCAGTTGGATGGCCTGGAGGCAGTTGGATGGCCTAGTGGTTAAGGCATCCGCCCCGTGACCAGAAAGTCCGGGTTCGATCCCCAAGACCGC
>JBBPDB010000001.1:19725794-19737424 GCA_037974465.1 Brachypetersius altus
GTTTCACTTCTTGAATGGAATTAGTGAAATAAATCAACTTTTTGAAGATATTCTAATTATATGACCAGCACCTGTAGTTTAAAGCTCTGAAACAAGTGTGATAAACATGCAAGAACAAGGCTTGACTCCAAATAATACAGTAAATTCTGTTTGTTCTTTAAAAGAAACAGTTTGTAATAGCAGGCCACTCACTCTGCCCTTGCTTTAAGGGTTTTCAATGACGATGGCCATGAATGCATTAAAACCGTTTTTATTGAATTATTAAGTCAATACAAGATATGGTTAAAAAGTTCAAACTGAAACAAGACATACAAGGTTTTGAGATAGAAATTCAAGAAAAAGTGTAAAAGCAAGGCAAGTCTAATGATGTCTAAATTCTACCAATGTAGTATAAGGCCCTTGAATCTTGAATTTAAAACAAAAAGGAAAACAAAGGGAAATCTTATTCAGTTTTTCTTCCATAGCACCCTTCTTTAAAACGACACTGAGAACAAATCCATGAAGTAACATTATCCAAATGTGTAGACCAATCTTGTATCATCCGAGACACAACACATTGATTATTTGTAAAAGGTACATATGACAGATGCGTCACCGCTACCACCCCCTCCCTTTGTTCTTAAGAGTTACACGAAATGAGGATCCACACATGAGGTACTATCAACACAACGGTACAACTACAGTAAAAGCACACAAGCATCAAAACGCTGAGACGGCTCTCATAAGCTGCTCTCTCAAAAGACAGGAAAAAGGAAAACAAAGATACCAGAGAAACTAAAAACATTAGATTCTGTCATTCAACAAAGGTAATCTGTATATTTCACTTACATGTGTTTGCAAAAGTATATAAAAAGCTTTTATAAAAAGATGCCACTGATAAAACGAGAGTATTTGTTGCGTTCATAGCAAATGGCGTTGATCCGTCATGTATAATTACAAGTGTTTTTTAGAGTAAGGCTCAAATTTCATTTCGGACGGACCAAAAGTGTGGTGCAGCTGAGGTTGCCTAACATTGTTGCTCACGTTTGATAAAAGGATGAAATAAGGTGGGATACTATGCTTTATTTTTTTTTTTGCAGTTTGGAAACCATTTGGCCATGTTCAGTTATGCAATGGAAGAGTTCACATTAAGAAGCAGAAGAAAGTGGTTGTCCAGAGCACGATTCCTAAATATTTTCGTTTTTCTCTCTTTGAGACGGAGGTCTTTGTTGTATGAAGTCTTTGAGCAGGTTGTCTGCCTGGACGGTAGTTGGTTTTATACTTATCGGCCAGCTCTTTCTGAGTCTGTGGTGCGTGAGCACTGTGCAGGACGTTTAGGAAGCCCCCCTCTGTGTAGGCTTTCCACAATACCCAGTTTAATTAAGTCTCTAATTAAACTGGGCCCTGGCTAACCGCTCTACTGTTCCTCAGCCTCAAGTCGGAGACAATAAACAAAATAAAAAAAAACCAAAAAAAAAACCTGTTCTTTCAAGTCATGTGTACGCTTATTTTCAAAGTGTCTTCATTTCACTGGTTTCGGAAAACTGGGTTTTCTTGAACTGTACTTTCTGTGCTGTAGACTTTTCCCGGTTGAATTCTTATGCACAAATGTTATGGTCACTCTGAACGTCTGGTGTTCACGGCAGAAAAGGCATGGTCAGGTCTGTAAATTCATCATAGAAAGACAGCCAAGCAAGGTCACCCCTAAAGCCAAGCACCCTGGTTGTGGCTTAATGATCCACGTTCGCTTCATCAGGTGAGGGATGATATAGTCCCAGCTATTTGAATTCTTGAATCAGGAGCTCGCTGCGCAAAAGTGTCCCTCATCTGAGCTGTTGGGAAGAGAATAGAAACAGTGTTGGTTAAATACACAACCAAAAATTTAGATTTTATTTAGACTTTACATTCTATATTGTTCTTGTCTGTGGGTCTCTGAAGTCATTACATTAGCAATTTTCTTCCGGGATCAGTCCAGTTTTCTGATTCTGATTATAGCATATAATCTCAGGCTGCACAATATACTGTCAATCTTTGTATTATTACTGTATTATTTGGCAAATCTGGTACTGCTGCAAGTTGTAATACATAAAATAAGCCCTCCTTTACAGAAGACAACAAACGGTGCACTGCACTTATTATTTTCACTCTCACCATTTCACCTGTTTATCATTGAAATTTAATCATGTTCTGCAGCCCAAACTAATGATAATCTGGCTTTATGTTAAAGCGCAGTCATAACAAATGTGCTGTTTTTGATTTCGAAATTAGCAGAGATTTGCTTGAGGTGGTTGTGGCTTGTTTCTACAGTACTTCAGCTTTTAGATTTGGTGTCCAGAGCCCTCTAGTGTCTACCTGCTGTATTGCAGTGTGCTTGTGCTCCTCCCAGCACTGGGTCTCGATCGGTCAGGAGTTGACTTTTCTTCCAAGGTGGTGGGTCGAGTTCATCTGAATCTGGGACCAGTATGTCCGCCTAGCCCAAACACACACACACACACACACACACACACACACACACACACACACACACACACACACACACACACACACACACACAGCAGTCAGCCCACAGAACGCTTTGTAACTCAGCCAAGTACCCTTTGCAGTTCTGTCAAAAATAGAAAGCAGGTCTTTCCTTACCAGGGAGGCATGAGTGAGCAGTAGCTCCTCCTCTATGGGGCTGTTTTTGTGTCTCTTCTCCCAGTTGGTGGTAAGAGAAGGCGAGTCCTCATCGCTATCCAGATTTCTGTTTAGGAGTACAGGGTGCCTCCAGTTTAACATTACTATGAGCAGTAATTTATTAAGCATAAAGCATTATTATTCTGAAACCCTACCTTTTTCTAGAGGTTGTTTGTGTGGCAAAGGATGCCTCTGCCTCAGTGAATGGAGGCAATATCAGCTGAAAGTCATCATCCATGGAGATATACGGTGCTAGCATGTCCAGATCCATCTCTTCCAAGTCCTACAAAAATACATCATGAGGATTTCTGCTTCTTTCCACACACAGCTATTAAAACTGATGCTAGTAAAAAAAAACGGTAAAAGAGGTTACCGTTGACTCTTTCTGAGCTGTATTCTTGTCAGGCTTTAGTGCAAAGAACTTCTCCACATCACCCGTGTCCATAGGCAACTCCTCAACTGAGCTCTGAGGGGCAGATCAACAACCAGCAGTTAAAAACACAACACTTCATGGTGAGGGAAAAAACCCCAAACAAACAAAAAAAAGAACATGACATTTAAAGAATATCCATCTAACCGGAGCAGGTGAAGGAGGTGAAGGGCTGTCGAATATGGGTGAGAGGAGCTGGCGGAGCCTAGGGGTGCACAGGTCCTTGGGACGTTCAGGCACAGTGTCGGGATTCGACGGTGGGCTGAAAGACAAGTCCATTTCCTCTGGAGCGAGAGAAAACCATACAGAGAGAGAGAGAGAGAGAGAGAGAGAGAAAGAGCAAAAGTGTGAATGAGGCTAATAAGCCATGCCTGGTTAAGTTTACACATGACTTCTGTAGTTACACCCAAAGAAGAACATTGCCATCAAGAAGTGAAAGTCAAAAAATGCAAATTATGTGAGATTACCCAGAAAATCGTGATTTAATTAAACTTGTAAACAGTGTGTGTCCCATTAAAGTTTGCATTTTAATTATTGTTTTAACAGGTTTTAGAGGATCCTTAATGCTAAGGTTCACACAACAGCAGTAGTTTGATCGACCTGCTATAAGTGCTGCTGGCATTGTTTGTTTTATTAAAAAACTAAACTAAAACCTCTCCATTGTACAGGTGTGAAATGACAATTCCACCTAAACTTTAAGTGTATTGCATGATTGGACCTTCATATCACAAATAGCATGCATCAAGGCACCACCTGTCAGGGGTATGACTGCGTCTCCTGCAGCGGGTGCCAGCTGCAGCAGATCCTCAGGATTATCCTTCAGCTTGTGGAAGAGCTCGGAGCTACTGCTGCTGCTCAGCTCATCCTCCTCCTCCATCATTGCAACAGTCAGACTCAGCTTCTCTGGTTTCAGCTGAGTGCGGGTCTGCTCCACAGAGAACACAGTGTCGGCCTGCTCCACTCCGCTAAGAGAAAAAACAAAACCATAAAATCTCAATTCAGAACTTGGCTGGCTTTCTTCAACTGGTGTAAACGTTCTTGACTTGTTTAAGGAACAAAAGGCAAAAGTACCATGAAAGAAAAGCATCTAGAGATTCTAAATTCACACCAAGCTTGTATTTAGATTTAGTCCAAGAAACACGAGCTTGGGCTGTAAAGGCATCTGTAAAATAAAACTCTATATAGACCAGTGTACTGTTAATAGACATCTGTGGGGAGAGCATCAGTATGCATGTATGTATACATATATCAGCCCCCCGCCCCCTAAATTAGCTGACATGGTTAAGTTAACATATATGTGAAGAAAATTCAGTGCATAACTCATCACCCAAAGTACCTGAGGATGAAGTTGAGACACACTACAGCCTCTGGTTGGGAAGTCTTGTTGTTGTAGAGGACGGTGGCCTGGGTCTCGGTCCAGACGAAGCCACCGTTCTTAGCTAGGAAGCGGTAGTGGCTGGTGCACACTTGACCTTTGGAGAACACTGTAGACAGAGCAGAACATGTAATAATTGTAAATTCACCAGAAACAAAATGTATTTGCTTTTCTGTATTTCTCTGTTCTAAATATGGCCCACACTGATTTTCAAATCAGGTCATATTTTCACCGTGAGGCTGAAAACCCCTTCCCTGTTATTGTCAATCCCTTAAAAATTGTTACTTACAAATGTGCAAACTTTTTGTCACATGATCGAAATCCAGGGCATGGAAAAACTCGAAGGCTGAGCGGCCCATCAGCTCATCAGGCTGGTATCCAACCAGCTCACTCACCCTGTGGACACAGATGCTGATTAAATATTGCTTTCGGCAAGAGCCCCATGATACTTTATAAGATATGTTCTATATTAGGCTGCAGCTTTCAACAGCAGGGCTGAGATGTGTGCCTGGCATATCAAATGTGTCGCAGCCCTCTTTATAGTATGGCTGTCATGTCACACTCTGCTCACTGTCCGACTCCAACTTAAACACAAGGGGGCGTAGTTACACAAGGCAAGGGCACTTAGTTCCACTCTGGATTAGAGCAGTCTCTACTTGTCTATTAGAGCAGTCTCTACTTGTCTGGTGCAAATCCCACACACATTCATCTATGCACGCACACAGAAGATCTTTTAGAGAAGCTTAGGAGTCAGAACAAAGTGAACCATTCGTAAATAAATTAATGAAAACTGTACCCAACAGAACATTTAAAAAGTTGAATAAATCATTTTATGCTCTTGTCGGTTTAAAGAGCAGCAGTAAGGGATTCCTCCTCCTTCCACAGGAAACATTTTACTTCAGTGTTTGTAGTGGTTCCTTCAGCGACTCAATGAAATTAAGTTAAGGGATCACAACAACAGTGTGGCTGTGTTCCATGAGGAAACAGAAACAGCTTCTACACGTAGGCTCAGCATAGTTATTCTTAGTGCAGTGTGTGTGTGTACAGTGCAGGCACGCACGCAAACACACACAGCGCAGGCGTGCTGCAGCCTTGCCAAGAGGTGAACGGAGTGCGTTTTGTCAGACAAACTCTGTTGAACTGCCAACAAAGCCATTCTGATGTCCAAGATTATTATTTCATTCTGCGTGCGAGTGCTATCCAAACAACACCACACACTCCTTCAGGCTCATTCATGTTATTTTACAAATAAATGTGTTATCAAAAAAATAATTAATCTGGAAGGGTATTAAAAAAAAAAAAATCAACCAGGGGCCTAAAAAAACCCAAAACACAGTAATGGTTTAATCTAATTTTAGCTGTGTATGGCTTTTCTAAAACCAACCAGGCTTATTCTGTGACAGCATTTTTTTAAAAGTACGTCAAGCAAGCAGATTTGATAACTGAAGGAACTCCCTTCATCATACAAATGTTTCAAACATATATTCTCACTTTCCACCCTGGGAAATGTGTGGTTGTGCTGATGGAGTGATACACAAAAGAAGGGAGTTGACCATTTCTGCTGAGGAAACTGCACTGTGGGGAGTACACATTAAGGCAAATGTCAGTGTGTTCCTCGCAGCAAACTATTGTTTCAGGGCTCTCTGAATGGTGCTTGTCCTTAAAAAAAAAAAACCCACAGCAGTCAGGGTGTATAGGAAACGTGTTAAAACGTGAAAATGCATCTTCTCACCGGCCATCACACTGTGTGAAGCTTAGGTCCATGTTGTGGCGGGAGAAGAAGGTATTGCTGTCTAGTGGGTACTCCACATAGCCCGGGTGGGGGATGGGCTCACACAGCACAGTGAGGTAACTCCCAACAGGGGACGAACTCTCCAGGTCCCTGCTGAAGGTCTGCATGTGACCTGTGCAGTGAAGCACCTGGGAATTTGAAAGCCAAAGAAAAACATCCGACGTCAATCTTGGTCTGAATTTAACTAACATCCCAAGAGACCACACAGAGTAGGAGAAAATACTTATGTAATAGTACAGACAACAACTTATAGTCCTTTAATTCTCATCAGCCAAAAAAAGAGAATAAAACATGATACATAGGTTAATAACTGTATAGTATTAATATTCCATTGAGGCAGCTTGAGCCTACCTTCCAGGAAGCAGACTTGATGTTCACAGTTCTGCCCCGGTTGGTGAGGGTGCTCTTCATTCGCAGGAAGAAGTTCCGCTCTGTAAACCTTTCCGCCTTCTTCTTACTGAGTCCTGTGTACAAGAGAATACACTACAATGAACCTGTTCAATCAGTAATGAATGAAATGGTCAGTGGGTTTAACACCTTGCATGAAGCATGAGAATAAACAAACAGCCCCTAAAGGACAGTTTACCTGGTTTAGCGGTGAGGAGGTCTCTCAGCTCCTCTTGATCACAAGGGTGGACATAATCATATACACTCTGTCCAAGCAGCTCCAGCTAGAAAATGATACATCAGAAGAGATCAGACATGATCCAGAAATGAGGATATGAATAAGGTAAACAAACAAACAAAAACAAACAATCATTAAAACATCCCCAAAACATTAACACGAAGGACAACCAATGTCATTTACTCAGCAACAGACACAATTAGTCTGTTTAAAGATTATCTAAAATGAGTAGAGTGTATGTAGGTTACACTGTAGGGTTTCACACCACATATCACACATATGCAAGTGATCCACTGCATTAACTAATCTGTCACTCTCGAGATCACCCCCACATAACTCTGGAGGCCAGTTCAATTCATTCCAGTGTATCATTTTGGAATGGCAATAGGGCAGCAGCCAAAGTGTCCTTGCCTGTGAGAGCTGACCATGTGATCCCAGGGTAGCCTGGGAAGTATTCCAGCCTCTTTGCACGCATAGCAATGTGATCCATTACGAGAGACAGAGGGCAGGCCTTGTGCTGCCTCTGTGTTTACTTTATGTATTTATAGAAGATAAACAGTTCCCATTTCAGCACTTCTACTATACACTGCCTCCTATACGGAACACATTCCACAGAGCTGGATTTGTACTATGAGATGTGCTCTAACCTGCGTGATGCCAATATATTTGCTGACGCTGTCAGAAAGGAAGATCATGTCTCCTTCTTCTGTCAGCACTAGAATGAAGCCAGCCAGAGCCTGCTGGTAGAACGCATCTGTTGGATCCTCCTCTTCCTCAGTGCTCGGCTCCACCTTTGCTGTTGCTGCAGAAAGTAAAGTGACGGAGGCAAAAGTTCACACCAAGACAAAAATGACATTTACGTTTTTTAACTGGTGGGGTGAGAATCAGCGTCTCCAAAATATATTATGATACCTGAGATACACTCTGATTAGAAGTGTTTAAAAATCATAGTAGAATAAAGTAGTCTGAGGAGACACACACACATACTACCAGTCAAAAGTTTGCACACACCTCCTCATTCAATGATTTCCTTTGTGTTTATTATTGGCTACATTGTAGATTAATACTGAAAACATCACCTGTTGCTCTGATGACAGCTTTGCACACACTTGACATTTTTAGGGATCCTGTTCCACTATGGTTCTACTGCACATTATGGCAAGAACCACTTAACTAAGTAAAAAAATCAACAGTGCATCATTCCCTTATTACAAAACAGATTCTGGTTTAACTCTCTGTTTACTACATAATTCCATGTGTTCCTTCAATCATTTGTGTTTTTAATATTAATCTACAATGTAGAAAAACTGGTAGTGTACATTTTGTGCACTTAGAGAACTGGCCTTCAAGTAAAGATACCAGCCTGGTGACTATTGGGATTGGGATATTAGCCTGATAACTTAATTACTGATCTGGTGTGAGGGCACGCATGTTTAAGAGCTTACGTGAAGGTAGGAGCTGCCGTAAACGCAGGTAACTGAGGGTCACTCTCATGATGGCGGCTTTGTCCAGGTGGGAGGTGACGCGGCGTGCTAGTGGCAGAGAGTGGGCAAGTTCGTAAAACACCTCAGTCTCCTGACTGCGCCGACTGCGGGCCGCATCACGTGAACGCACCTTCCGCATGTCTGAGCTCGGCCTGCCAAAGAGAGACACAAGAGCATGAAAAAGTGTTTAAACAAAACAAACCGTTCAACAAACAGGTTTTGTTGAAACACAGAACATGAACACAAAGCAGGATTTCAGGTAACCTGATAACTAAAGCCTGAAAGCGAGCCTGTGCAAGAGGTAAGACACGCCCCACAAACTTGGCACAAGAAGACCATGTAAATGAAACCCAGAATTAGCTACAGAATTAAACAGAAGACCCCAGAGAAATAACAGAGTTCTAAATTTAATTATTTTCACAAGGATTACAGCAAAAAAAAAAAAAAAAACAACAACCAAACAAACAAAAACAAAAGCTCCATGTTGGGGGCCCATACCACCTCTGTCATGCATCAAGTTTTCAACGCTGTGAACTAAATGGCTTGCCATTATTGCACATTTCATTTAGCCACGCCCATCTCCACATATTCTTTACCGTTTTGTTGATGTCTGACACATCTGTGCCTTCCTTTAACAGAAGTGCGTCCATGCTGGCAAAACCGAAAGCAAATTGAAGCACGAGGGATGCAGATCGAATGGCCTATATCCCGTAAAATATGGCTTTACAGACTATTTATATAGCCACGTTTACAAATAGCCTACGCTCATTTTAAAGCAGACTGAATACTGCAGACTGTTGCTTATAAAGAGTGATGCCGTTATTTACTTTAGGCAGCACTTAGGCCAAATCGGTCCATTTTCAACACTGAATACAAGGGATTTGTCCCCCAAGATCCAGCAAGAAAACAGACTCCAAAACTGCTGCTGTTTATTTTTAAACAGAGCATGAGCTCTTGCAGCACTTGCGACACCGGAGCCACTGTCCTGAATCTTGAGCTTCGGCGTTTTGGCTTCTTCATCTATTCTAGCAATGAGTTTTCTCCACTGTTTTCCGCCATTTTTAGCAGCCATTAGCGAATGAGACACTTCATGACACACCACTGATTTCCAATCATAAATATGTTGTATTACCATCTTTTTTTTTGAAAATGTAAACTATTATTATTATTGGATACGCCAGGCAACAAGAAGCCCGTGCCATTCACTCTTTTGCAAATCTCGTCTTTGTCTTGGGACATTTAAAGCCTTTGAGACTGATGTGGCACTAAATGCGGGGGAATTATTTTCTCCCTACTATGAAGTTTGGCAAGCGTCTGGAAATAACTTGCAGCCTGTAGGTGACTCCACCGCCGTCAATGTTTAAGGGAACTGCCGAAACCATAATGTTTGTATTATTTTTTGGAAGAATAATTAAACCATCGTTAAACCATCGGAAAAAAAACAAAAAACAGGCTCCAGAAGCTCGTATCCCCCCCTTTTCCCCCCTTCGAATCTGCATCAATCTCATTATTAACCATTAGTGAACTCAGTTGATGGAAATCGATCATAGCGACTGAAAACATTAATCCATGTTTTCATGCTAAATAATAACTACTAACATTTTATTCACTGAAATAAACACACCGAATACAATGTGGCCATTACAAACCATCCCCCGACCGAAACGGTGTTGTTTTCCAACGTTCTCCGGACCAGGAGCAAAAGTGGTAGAAATAAGTGAAGTACCGCATAATACAGACTCGGCCACAGTCACTTTCCTTGCACATTTTTCCCTGCTGCAGCTTACATTTCAATCTGGAGAGGATTCTACAGTTTCAAGGCTGCAATGTTAGTTTGGCCAGAGTAAGGAGAGCAGACCTTCTCTTATGGAAGAAAACACCCACCAATCCCAGCTCCCTTCCCCCCACCCCCTGCAGCAAGCACTGCTGCTGGGGCTTTGTGCTGTTCAGGGATCAGAGCCCATCCTCCAGTGTTATTTTTCTGTCCCTAAAAAAAGTTAAACCGCAACCTTGACAACCTATCCTGACATTCCAGCTCGACCCAAAGCACGTTCCAGGGCTCAGAACGGCCAAAGAATTCTCCTACTATCAGTTCAAACAAGAGGGCCGTGACATCAGACTCCTCCAGTCCAACACCCTTTCCTACAAGAGGAAGAACGACAATTTTCTGCCTGGTCGTATTTCAGCAGACGTTCCAGCATTCACATCCACAACTAATGGCCAATAGTGAAGTGGGTTATTCTCACAAAAGCAACAAATACATGGCAACCAAGCTGAAAACAATTACACAAACAAAACTACACACTTTCTTTTCTGACACAAAAACAATTACAAAATCAGAATGCCTGTTTCAGTAATGATACATTATTTTACCCTAACCCCGTCCCACACACGCACAATTATCTCTAAAGCTAATTATTAAAGCTAATTATCAAAACATTTTACAAACTGTAGTACCAAAGCATAACGCTGTGCATGGTTATTCTTTTTACTGTTTTGTCATCTTTCATTGCATTATAAATAATGATGCATGGACAAAGTACAATAATGAGCACTGAGGAAAACAGAACATAAAGTAATTAAATCATTAATAATTTAAAAAAAAAAATACCTCAGTAACACAGAACACCACCAACCTCACACAAACAGAATTCTTATACTGTGTGTGTGTGTGTGTGTGTGTGTGTGTGTGTGTGTGTGTGTGTGTGAGATAACAAACAAGTGTTCGGCCACAGTGTGAAGCAATTTCATAAGAATTTAAAACTGAAGGCAAAACTTGAACTCTAGACCCTGGCAAATACAGGGGAAAAATCCAGCACTAACTTGTCATGGAGCAAAATTGTAAAGCAACTTTAAACCAATAAATACTCCTTAGCCAGCTATGCAGAGGTCATCCAGTGTCAAATCCCAACGGGTGTGTGGTTGGGGGGGGGGGGGCTGAAAAACACCAGACCTACAGACAAAAACATAAAAAGGGGACTCAAATACATCTATGGTTGTTCTGAACAGGAACAACATTTACATCAGGGCCTTAAATGTAATAACTAGGGCTGGGCAATTTGGCCTAAAATCAAAATCTCGATTAATTGAGACTCAATTACGATTAATGAATGATTATTTTATTTATTTTTTTTTGCCCTCATAGTTCACTGACAAGTTACTCAGTTGTCTCAGGGTTTAAGCCCTCCATGATCGACATGTCGGCGGAATAACGTAACATAACGGAGCGGGGTCACATGACTCCACACGCGGTAGTGTTTTTAAAGGGA
>JBBPDB010000001.1:19742430-19757509 GCA_037974465.1 Brachypetersius altus
CCTGCTGCCCCCTGCTTCACTTGGTGAATGGGTTAAATGCAGAGGAAGAATTTCGTGCTGTTCACACTGTGTGCTGTTGTGTGTTCACGTATGACAAATGGTCACTTTCACTTTCACTTTAATTACCTTGTTTATGCTGTTTTTGCCCCTGAATAATGAATTTCAACACCGTCATTGCCAACATAACCTTTTAAATAAGTAACTTTACAGGTGAAGGAAAATAGCATTCTTAACTTTCTTTACAGTTACAGTTTATACAGTTTTCACCCAAAAATGGCTTTGAACATAATTTATGTATTTTTGAATGTTCTGTATGCAATATGCCAGTGTTGTACATTTTTTTGTGGCTGAACATGTTTCTTTTTTCTTTGTAGCAAATGGTTATACAGAACGCGCGAGAAAAGATTCTGAATGACAGATCCTTGCAAGAAAAGCTTGCAGAAAATATAAACAAAATCTTGGCAAGGTAAAGGATTTTATCAGCCTATAAACATTAGTCACTTATTAGCTAGAGTCACTAATGAAGTTGTTAGTGCTCAGAGAACAGTTTATGAAATCTACGTTTCCTTGTTTACAGTGATAATAGTCCCCAGATATCAAAGGCGGCGTGCAGCACAGTGGAGCAAGAGCAGTCAATTGATGAAATTCTGGGCCTGCAGGTAAACTTTTCTTTGTTGTTTTTGGTTATACAGTAATCCCTCAGTTCTCAGTTTTACGCGGATCACCATTTGTTTTAAAAAAACAAATGCTGACCCCCCCCATTTTTAACAGTTATCTCAGTTTATATAGTATTAGTTAGCTGTGCCCTGTCTAAACATGTGGGTAGACAGTTACTTAAATGTTTCTTTCGTGCACGTGTCTTTGCTTTTGCTTGCTGCCTACTGCTAATGGTTTTTTAAGCAATAAAGTTTCTAATTATGATTATTGATTTACCTTTACATTTTCTTTAAGGGAAATGGACTAAACTCAGTTGAACATGAAATTAAAGTCTTCTGGGAGCATTTAGGGGCATATTTACACTATAATAATATAACCCTACACTATAGGGTTTACATTTTTTTTTCCTAAACACAATGCAGAATAAATGCAAGCAAACAAGAAAGCATTAAATAATGTCAAGAATTGCTTCATTTGTTAAAAGCACTTGGAGGTTTGTGAAGTGGTTAGAAGAACACAGGGTTGGTTCCAGATGACTCCATCCGCAGCTCACCTGATTTAATTTAATGAAAAAACGACTGAGCTGAACCAAGTATTCAAAATACTTGATGAGAACTGCAGTATAATAGTATATGGTATTACGGTACGGTAACACGGTAATGAAACACAGAGACATAAGATCACTATTTACTATAATACTTTTAAATATTCTAATTCTGGGCTCATAAAATATATTCTGCTCAGCTTAATGGGTTTTGAATATAATTTTCTCAGGTGTCTGAGACTTTGGCACAGTACTGTCTCTGAGGTTGAAAATGTGTGTTTCCATATGTGTAAAATAATGGAGCAGAAATTTTGAAATTGTTTTGCTTTGTGATTAGGGAGAAATACATATGACTGATGATGCCATCCAGGACATCCTTGAGCAGACAGAGTCGGACCCTGCATTTCAGGCTCTCTTTGATCTCTTTGATTACGGTAAGATACAACTGACTATACTTCATAAACATGCACTGTGGAGGTTTAAATGTGTCAAGATAATGTTACAATTATATGTTTTAGTATTTTTAAAAGTTCTCTTTACATACATTTTCAAATTTTAAAGGAAAAAGTAAAACTGATGACAATGAGCAGACTGATGGAAATCCAAGTACCAGTACTCAGGAAAGTGATGAGACTGGGCATGGAGACAGTGCTACAGACACAGGTAAAGCCAGTTCAGTCAGACGCCGCTCTCTCATTGTGGTTAAAGTGGGTTTGTTGTGTTCTTAGATGTACAGGTCAATAGGACAGAATGTTTTGGGTAAAATATCAGATTGCTGAACCAGCATAGTGTTTGTGAACGTTTCTAATAACATTTATTTAATTGGGAGCTGGGTCTATACTACGCAAGCTATGATGACTTTCACCTTAATATTTTAGCGCGGATGTATACCTAGCCGAATTGCACTGTAGGGGGCGAGAACGAGTGTTAAACAGGGACGTCACTAGGACGGAAAGACGAGGGGGCTTAGCCCCCAGGGTTGTAGGAGGGAATTGGTGTGTATAGAGGGCTGAAAATTTTTCAGACCCCCCAAAATAGACCTAATGATGCTCATGCTGTGAAATTACCACATGAAACATGACGTGCTAACATGGATGCAGCTATGAAGCCGCCAGGTTTGCTTCAGGGAAAATTAATTTTTAAGAAGCTTCCCAATGGAAACCTCGACAAGACTAAGGCTGTTTGCACCTTGTTCTATGCAGAATTAGTTTACTGTAGGAGTTGAGAAAGCTGTTCTCAAAGACTTACTTTTAGTGATTATTTGGGTAGCACACAAACCCTAATCCTTCGGCAGAATTCAAATGAGCCATTTTAATCTAGATTAATTCCAAGATAAAGTGAGATTAATCTAGATTTAAAAAAATCTATGCCGACCACTAATATATATAATATATATATATATCCTGAGATGTATATAGTTTTGATTTTAAAATTAAGTTTTGGTGGGTTTGAAAATGTATTTGCATAAATTGCTGTTGCAGTGTTAGTGGACCTTGGAGCATTTTAAAACTAAATTAAATAAACAACCTGCTCAAGCATGCACTTTTCAGTTAAATAAGTAAATAAGCTATGAAAGCTCAGTTTCAAGTTAAGACAGTTGGTGGTGTCACAGAAGTCTGCCCATCAAAAATTGTCCAGTATAGTCCAACATAGCATAAATATCTTCAATCAGCATCAGATTAATGACTCCTTTTCTTTTTGTCCTGCACCCAAGGTACTGGACATGAAGATTCCACATCAGGCGCAGAAACCCCCACAAGGAAACTAAGGAGCAAAAATGTTCAAGAGGCAAAAAGCAAAAGGAAGTCAAGTCTTCCGTCCAGTGCAGGCAGAGTAGTTCCTGCGGCTTCTCCATCACATCTGTCTCCGAAGCGAACGGCGAGAGAAACGAGACAAACTCAAAAGGGACCCAGCAGGAGTAAAGTATCAGTCAGCAATGTACAGACAAGAGGCTCTTCAACATCAAGAGTACAGGTGAACAAAGTAGACTCCGAATCATCTGAGGAGGCAACAAGCATGGAAGTAGATGAACCAACAAGAGAAATGACACAGAACATGCCACAACCAGTAAATCAAAAGAAAACCCCAACCACTAAGGGCACTAATGAAAAGAGAAGTAAAAAAGCAGCTAACAAGCAAGCAGACCCTGCTACCAGCAGTACAGCTGATGTATCTGGATTAGAGAAGGAGAGAACTGCAGAAGTGGCTAAAAACCACAATGCTGGTGCTACAGGAAGCATATCTGAGCCTCTTATTCACAGATTAGCACACAGTATAGATGTGAATAGCAACACATCCTCTCAGCAACCTGCTGCAAGTAAGGTGCTTGGCACTCTGGAGAAGGAGTCTTGCCCAGCAGTCAAGAACAAGCCCAGCAGTTCAGGAGGCATTTCTTTTGAGTCGTCGGCTCCTGCAGCCAGCTCTTGTCCAACTGCGACAGTCCGTGTTTCTCAGTCTGAAACCTCAGAGACTGACCCCACTAAGATAATGGCTCTGAAGATCATTATCAGTGATGAGCAGGAAGAGCAGAGCAACTCTGCTCTAAATCAGGCCGTCTCCAGCATTAGTGGTGACCACATCCCAACCATCTTCCTCTCCTCTCCAGCCAAATCTCCAGCCAAGATTCAGCCTATTCCGACCGCCTCCATAACTCCAGAGGAGACCGCACTGGCAGTGAGCAGCCTGCAGGGGACTGAGGCTTCCAGCGCATCAACCGTAAGTGTCCAGAACTGTACACAGCTTCCACAGGGCCAACCGCAGGAGACTGGTTTCATCCAACTCTTGCCTGCAAACACAGCTTTTGGAGGACAAAGCAGCTACTTCGTTGTAACTGACGCATTAGCTACAGCTGATCAGCACTCTAGTATGATGCTACTTCCAAGCAGTGTAGCACAAGTCACATCATCTACATCACAGCTGGTGGCCACACCCCCTCGATCTCGAGCTGTTGTTACCATGGCAGCGAATGTACCTCAAACTTTCTCGCCTGGTAAGTCATTGCTCACCTCTATGGTTACAAATTATTTAGGACTTCTGTCTGTCATTGCCATCATCATTAGACCTGAGATTTGTTTTGTGCATTTGTTTACTGAAATACTTTTTTATTCTTTAGCATCAACTATCATCATTTCATCACCAGTTCAACCTATGCTACAGAATGTGACTGTTCCAGTGTCTGTCTTTGGACAGAATAACACAGGAAAACTCACTGTGTTACCAAATCAGGTACGTTACGCTGGTATTTCAGTCTTTTTGTGTAAATTAAGCGTTCGCAGAGGGGTTTCTTGTTTGTGGAACCAAAAAAAAAAAAAGAGTATTGAGTTTAAAGTTTTCCTTTACAGATGTTTGCATTACCTGGTCCTACGTTACTGAACCAACCTGCAATCGTTGCACCAAAACCTAAACTGAAGCCGAAGGACAGTGTGGAGCTGGGTAAGACACTTCAAACTAAAGGAGGCGTGTACTTGCATATTGTCTCATCTAAATATCCTGGGCATTAATGCATTTCTTAACTTTTCCCCTTACTGTTCAAATGTAAAGGATGTCTAAAAGGTATTTCTGCTTTTCAGGCAAAATTGGAACACCTGGATCCAGTGGAGCCAGTCATGCTTCAGGCTCCTCTCAAAGCTCAGAGCAGCTGAAGAATGCTTCTGGAGCAAGCCCTAGTCACCGGAGGATACTTTGCTTTGATGAGAGTGCTGACCAGACAAATAAAACAAGCTCTTCCACTGCCGCGGCTTCCCCTGGCGTGAAAGACCGCACAGGAACAGATCAGATCCAGCCTACTATTTTAGGCAGCAGTGGTGCCAAGAGGAGGATGGGGAAGGTTAGATCACCAGAGCGAAGTCACATTTCTGGACCAAAGGAATCTCAGAAAGCTGTTATACCTCCGCAGCAAAAACAGCCTGTAAACATGCAGAAGGAAACAGAACACATGCAGCCTCAAACTACCAACACCAGCACTTCCTCAACCCGGGTCGCTCAGAAAGATCCATCGGTTAGATCCAAGTCTGATGAGAGATTAGACCTCACATCGAATACAGAAGATGGTCCGACTACATCAGAAAACACAGCACAGAGTTCAAAGTCTTCCTCTCAGACTACGAAGCACAAGTTTACCAAAGAGGACTCTCATGAAAGAAGGCCTCGGAAAACCACAGGGGAACCTCTTGAGAGCAACACGTCACAGGATTCACCCAGTATCACTGCGAACAAGGAGAACGAGGTAGAAGGTGGAAGGCAAGAACTGTGCCCGGCAACAGCTGCTTCTGTAGAAAACACATCATCTACAGTTAGACCCTCTACTCCAACATCTCAGGGTATTTCTGGTAAATCTGTTTGCAAGACTAGCCCACTTACCAAGCAGGCAGTGGAGATGCTGCAGGACATCCAGAGCCAGAGCCCTAATGCCACCACGCCCAGGAGGAAAGGAACCGGCTGCTCGGACCTCCCACTGCCAAGAACGCCTGGATCCGGTCGCCTTCAGGAGGAGTTTGTGGATGGCTTAAGGACTCCCACGAGGCAAAGACTCAGACGTGAGGCGGAAGGCACGCCGAGCCATTTGGCCCCTCCCACCACACCTGATATTCCGTCCTGCAGCCCAGCCAGTGAGGCAGGGAGCGAGAACAGCATCAACATGGCCGCCCACACCCTAATGATACTGTCCCGTGCGGCCAGAACAGGAGGGCCTTTAAAGGACCGCTTGCACCAGGAGGAGGCTAAGTCCAGCGCTTCCAAAGGCAAGAAACGCAAGTACTCAGAACCGAGCCCAACAGTGAAGAAAGAACTGCAGCTTTCAGGTTCATCAGGCAGTAAGAAGAAAGCAAAGGTGAGAGGCATTTATTTATTTATTTAAAGGTTTAACTAGTCCTGTGCCAGGAGCATTATCGTATTGGACTGAAGGAAATGGTTAAACCTGGTGCAGCAGTATTATACGGTTTCTACACACTAGTGCACTGTTGTCATCTTTAATTCAGCTGCAAAATTTTTATTTTAGAGAACGAAATACGTAACATATACAATATCTTCTGAAGCTTGATCAACCATTTCTACAACAATCTCATATACAGTACAGTACACTCAAGTCTTGAGCCACACCTCATTTCTTTATATTTTGCTTTGAATGACCTTGCTGGTATAAAAAACATCATTCTCATGTTTGCAGCCCATCAGTAAAACCATTGTTCCTAATTAAATCTGCTAAAGTGCCTAAAGATACAAGGAGCCTATATAAACGAGCTCCACCCACTCAGCATTCAGCACCACCAGTATACTGATCACCGCCTGATCATCTGGAATCATCTGCTCCTGGTTCTTCCCTGGTTCAGGACTTCAGTTAGATGCTCTTTGTTCTGCTTGAATGATGCATACGTAGGTCACTGTCTTAACCAACAGAAACATTCCTCTGAAACTGGTCCTTTTCAGGAACCATACTAAATATTAGACATTAGGCTTTTTTGGAAGCAAAATATGAAGAAATGACACGTGGCTCAAGATGTTGCACACTATTATGTGTACGCAAAGAATGTGCTGGTGTATATCACATGACCCAGGATGGTCAATTACATTCATATGTGTGGGAATAGTGTCTCACTATTAGAGTTGCACCATGTTTTGGCTACTGAAACACTGAAACAAGTAGCTCTTTGGTTTTTGGACTGTGGAGCAAAGGGCAGAAAAATCTGGCCACAGCTGCCAGCTGATCTGTAGCAAAATTTTTAAGATGACAAAGTATTCATTCTTTTTACTGAACAATTTACTTACATTTTTACTTTACTTACACTTCAGGTTAGTTTTGTACTATTAATATCAGATTTGCATTTTTTTTTTAAACGTTCAGTATGATAATTCAAATGCATAAATTCTTATGCAATATTTAAGTGTGTCTTTATTTTTTTACATGTTTTTTTCAATGCATTGCTGCTTGCCGTCTTCTGCATGAAAAAGGAACAATGGAGTTTTAAACCAGTGGCACATGGCATTTTAATTTGCTACCATTAAATAGTGTATCTAGGCTAACCATGAAAGTGTTGTCTATTCTCTATATAACTGACAAGCCAACATGTCGCTGCAACATTCAAGCAGAAAATAATAGACGATTGAACTGATGGCTCTAGAGTAAGCTCTCCTACTGATTTAAACCACTGTGGCTAAAACATTTCCTCTTGCTATTGAACTTGCTTTTGGGAACTGGTGTAACATTACTGCAAAGTGCACCGAATTCATTCTGTCAACCCCCATGCAGTAATTCCCAGTGAATCAGAATCAGTGTACTAAACGGCATAAATACGTTTAGTGTACCACAACCACTTCACCGATAGCTCTGGTTATGTCGACTGTGCATGTTCAAACTTCTGTACATTCGAGTTCAAGCTCAACATGTCAACTTTTAACGGCCCCAATTTTTGTTCCACTATCCACACACCTTTGTCTTCACAAGTCAAATGACTGCCTACCAGGTAATTCCTGTTTTATGGAAATTGGTAATAAAATGCATATAGAATATCGAAAAATGCACCATTTTTGTTGTGCCAAAAGGAAAATTGAAAAAAAAGTGATTTATTTTTAAAGGCACAAACCGTGATGCACAAGAAATCCATCTCTCTCTCTCTGCTACACTTCATATATTATTACACCATCAGAAGCCAGGCATAATCATCAAATTCCAGGATTTCAAGACTTTACTCCTATTCTTTACTAGGCATTATTAAAAGTTTGTTCTAATAATCGGTTTCTGAAGTATATATAATCATTCAAAAACGTTTCTGCTATTAATAAGAAAATTGTACACGATAGAACGCTACACTTCATTGTTTGCAAATTCCTCATGACTACGTAAGTGTAGAAATTTGTCCCCAGAAAAAACTGAAATGCGTGTTTTTTTTCTTCTTTTTCTTGTAGAAGCAGAAGAAGCTGCTTGACTCATTCCCACATGACCTAGATGTCGACAAGTTCCTGTCGTCCCTCCATTACGATGAGTGAGAAGCAGAGGCTCAGCATTGTTTGATGAACCATCCAAATAAATCTGCTGAACAGACTATCAGCAGTGAAAACTGAGCGCCAGGACTTTGTCTTGTTCTAATGGCTCATATAACAGTTGTGTATAGTTGTTGTATATGTATATGCCTTAATATCACCAGGAAGGTTGATGTACAGACCAGTTCTTGTATAGTGATTCTGCCATAATGTACCTCAGTTGAATATCATTATAGAACCTCAAAAATGTTGTGTTCCACTGACTGTTTTGTGATGTTCTGAGGTAGTTCAAATGTAAATGAAACAATGTTTTAATTAAAACAAACTTGATATAACTTTAACGGGGAACCTAAAGTGGAAATGGTCCGAATATTGCCACAAGAGGGCGGCATCATATGAAAGTGTAGCCCCCTTTATAAGCTGCCATAGAAGGGTGTTATTTCTTTAGAGTAATTGACAACAGGTTAGGGTTAGTTAGCTACAACTGCCAGAAAATTTAATCATAAGAAAATAAAAGAGCTCTATATTGCATTGTCATTTCTCATTATCATTAACATCACTTGTATATTAAGTATCGAATATCTCATTCTACAGCTTATTTTTGACAGTTAAATTGAGATTAGTAAATGCATCAATATCCACATGGTGCAGTACTGTACAAAAGTCTTATACACAATAAATAAAACAAGAACAAATTAAATAGTGATGTTACGTTCAGTATATCAGTGAGTTCTTGTGGAAGTTCAGTTTTAGTTTTGTCCATTAAATTAAATCAGGAGCCGCTGATGGAATCTGGAACCGAACCTGTATTCTCCTCACCAGCAATATCAACTATTTTATTCCAAACAAAACAAATATTGGTACTTTTTACTAGTTTCTAGTTTGATTGCATTAATTCTGGCAGAAAGATACATTCAGTATCGCATGCTGAGAAAAATGGCTTCAAAAAATTTGCGAATGTGAACAAGACTTCTGCACAGTGCTGTATATGAAGAATAGGAATCACGTCTAAGTGTCCCATAATACATCTGAACCTTCCGTCTGTTTGGGGTATATGAAACAAGCGAGGCCCCATTAGCACACAAGGCAAGAATGAAAGATTCCACTGAACTCAGTGGCAATATCTGTACTCATAAATCCTCTAATGTCTGAGGCCAAGCGTTCCTGTGAGATCCCTGTGGGGTTATGTAACGTTGCAGTGCCAATGTTACATACATTTTAAAGAAAGGGTCGTAGTGGAATTGGATCATTTCAGTTTTAGGGCATGTGGTGGCAGGACCCCTGTGATTGGGAGGTCAATGGTTTGAATCGCCTGCATCACTCAGGAGTCGAGTGATTTCCTCTATTATCAATTTAGTGTAAAAAAAATATATAGAAAAATTATATTTTTATTGTCCTTTGATAAAGAATGTCAGTTCTTTCCCTTTTTTCACTGGAGGGCATTTACATGTTATTGGTCTTGGTATTCCTTTAGTTTCTGAAAACTTGATTATAAGCCTCTGGACTTGGATGTTTGCTTGATCATTCTAGAAGAAAATAGTTTAAACCACATGAGGACTACATAAAACATTAGGTCAGAGTTGCATTACTTATTGTGCTATTGAAGCGCAATAGCACAGTTTAGGTCAAGCTGTTTTTTTTTGTTTGTTTTTTTATGGGTTCACATATTGCAGCAGATGCTTGAACACTAAAGGCTTTTTTCTAGCACTGCTGGCAACGGCAGTTACTAAACCCCTCCTGAAGAGTTATAAGAGTTTTAGACCCATCTATAGTTATCCCTTTATAGGCAAGATTATGGAGAATAGTTTTTAATCAAATCAGTACCCACATGGATTCTTCGATGACTGCCAGGTTTCCTTCAGCACCATAGTACAGAAACTGCTCTTGCTAAATGATGTTTGCCTGAATACAGATGCAGGTAAAATAACTGTACTGGTGCTGTTAGATCTAAGTGCAGCCTTTGACAATGTTGACCAGAACATTCTTGAGAACTGGGTTCGGCTCACAGGTCCAGTTCTTAGTTGGTTCTGGGAGATATCTTGTTTCAATCGGCTCGTGTGAATCGGAGAAAACAGCTATGCTTATGGAGTCCCCCAAGGCTCCATTCTAGGACCCGTCTTGTTCAACCTGTACAAGATTCTTCTGGGTCAAATTCTTAAAGAGAATGACGTGTCCTTTCATAACTATGCAGATCTATCAGCTCTCTCACCAAGTGACCATGGCCCAATAGATTCGTTGTGTCAGTGCCTCAAGAAAGTACATTGCTGGATGCATTGTCAATAATGGAATATTACTAATATAACCCTTCAGTAAAATAGCTGAAGTGATGAAGAAAGCACATGAAACAAAGGTTTGAAAGGATTTACAAAAACTCCACTTATACTTTCACCACTTTACAAATGTGCAGGAACCTGAACTGTCATTGGACTGAAACAAAGAATCAAACAATGAACTTCAGTGTAAACCTCCCTGGAAGTGCTAATCCTTTTAATTTACTTTTTTGGGATTTGCATCTTTATTTCAGCAAAAATGCTCATGGATATGCCTACATAAAATACTAAGAGGAAAAACATAAATGGTGTCTTTGAAAATTAAACATTCAACATTCAATGCATCATTGAGGTCCTAGATTTACACTATTGGACGATCCTAATTTTAGACCCAGCAGAACATGATCTTTTAAATGTAATATTGTATTCTAAATAACATTTAATGGGAGGTCACTTTCAGTGCTCCTGTGGATTCAAAGACGATGGTTAAAGTAACACAAAGAAATTTCAAACCCCATTTCCAAAAAAGTCGGGACACTTTCTAAAAATTAAATAAAATCTGTATTTTGGTCATTTAACAGATTTAGATACTGATGTCTGCAACACACTCCAGAATGGTTGGGACCGAGGCAAAGTATGACTGAAAAGGTTACTCAAGTGGCCTCACTGCTTTATGTTGAGGTTACCATCTACAGTTAATAAAGCTGTGAGAAGATTCTGGGAGAAATCTCGGCCTAGAGCCCTTAGACAACGTTGCAGAACATAATCCGCTGTTGCATCATGGGTGGTAGTTATTTAGTGTAGTGGTTCCCAACCTGGGGTCCGGGTCCCCCTAGGGGGGCACTAGAGATCGCAGGGGGTGCGCACAATTTAGTCTGTACTGAGGATACCAGAATTATATTTGTACACATTAAATTGATAAAATTCCAATATCTGAGAAACGAAAAAGTGTGTGTGTAAGAGATTAACAACAAAAACCTAAAACTGCTTTTTTTTAGGCAAATAAAAGTTTGTAATTAATCACTTTATTCTTTTTTTGTGCATCTATGTGAGTAGGAGTTTGGGTTGGGGGGTGGCTGGCTTGTCTTGGACACAGTCAAGGGGTGCTTCAAGGAAAAAAGGTTGGGAAACATTGACCTAGTGGATAAAACACTGACCTGTGAATCCAATGACCACAAAGTCACAGGTTCAAACCCCACACTTTCTACCATTGCGTCTTAAAACAGAACACTTAACCCACAGTGTCTCCAGGGGCACTGTCCCAGTAACTGATGACTGTAAGTCGCTCTGGACAAGAGCTTCAGCCAAATGCCCCCTTTAACTGTCAAGAAATGCTCCCTGAAACTATATTATGCAAAGAGGAAGCCACACATCAATTTTGTGTAGAAATGCTGGCGGGTTCTCTGGGCCTGAGCTCGTCTGAGATAGAATGTGTTCTGTGGTCAGACGAGTTCACATTTCAGCTTTTGGGGGAAAAAAAGGACATCAAATTCTGTGTCCTAAGATGAAAATCTTCAAATTTTAGAGACATATGCTCCTATAAAATTGGCCTCTTTTCCCAGGAACTTCATGTATATTTCAACAGGAGAATGCCGAGCCTGTGTGTGTGAGGACGACTGCCCTGACTGCAGTCCAGATCTGTCTCCTATTGGAAATGTCTGGTGTATCATGAAGAGGAGAATCAGACAGTGAACACTGTCTGAGTCTCAGATACAGCAAGAAAACATGGGAAAAATTCCACTTGCAAAACTGCAACAATTCGTTTCTTCGGTTCCCAAATGATTAAGAAGTGTAATTAAAAGAAAAAGGGATGTGACCCAATGGTCACCTTGCTTCTGTCCCAACTACTTTGCAGTGTGTTGCAGTTAATTTATGTCTGTAGGTGAAAACACCAAACCTTTCTTTGTCCTTTTGCCTGTTAAATAAATGACCAAATTACATCTTTTAGTTTTTATTGCATTTATAGAAAGTGTTCCAACTGTTTTTGGACGTGGGGTTTGTTTTTCACATTTGCTTGTATATTATGTGCCACTGCTGATCGTCACCCTGGCACCAAAAAAAGACTGCTAGTGTTTCCCTGATTTTCGAATAATCTGCAGTGCACCGGATAATCACATTTTAGAGAAACATTTTAATACAAAATACAATATCAGATTTGTGTACGCTTGATATTTCAGAATCGGACTGGAAATAAAGTTTATCCTCATCTTTTATGTCGTATCTGAGCTCACAGTTGTTTTTTTCTTCTTTTCTTTCACAGTTATTAACAGCCGATCCAAACATTCGCTCTCACAACATGCAGAACACGGCCCTGCCTGAAATCGAACACAAACGCCTTTGATCCGCTGAAGAGGTGAAGGGTGCCTGTTGAGTAAAAACAGAGTCTCACATTTCTGAAGAAAACTTGGAAGAAGCTCTTAAAACAAGGAATCTGTTCTTGAACCAACCCCTCAATTCAAAAGCAGCATCGATTCTCCCCGTAATGCCTGGCCAGTCTGTACGGATTTTCCTCGGAAAGCCAGGATCCATCATTCGGTGGAATTCATCATATCTACAGGAAAGCAGTGCGGTTATCAGACTTTTTTCAGATCAAAATGTGAAATCCTTTTTGGACATCAATATGGGTCATCCCATATGGAGCTCATTATGATTTAAACTATTAATATAGTCTATTATTATTTTATTATAGCCTATATAATGATTAGATGAAGAAGAAGAAGAAGAAGAAGAAGAAGAAGAAGAAGAAGAAGAAGAAGAAGAAGAAGAAGAAGAAGAAACAGAAGGGGAGTGATGATATACAGTAAATCCTGTTTTACAGATTCAGTCTAATGCTGATTCCTCTGAGAACTGAACTGTATTACCACCACCAGTCCAGCGGGGGCAGTAATACACTGAAAAGTTGTCAACCACCATAAAAAGAAGAAGAAGAAGAAGAAGAAGAAGCTTCTGCAGTGTGTAGCATGACCGCTCCGTGTCTTGTCCTCATATTCTAGTGTTTTAACCCCACCAATTTTCAACTTTATTTAGTATTAGTAAGCTGTGCCCTGTGGGTAGAGAGAGTTATTTCAGCATGTCTTTTGTGTACGAGTCTTTGCACGCTGCTAATGCTAATTATTCTGATAATTTATTTACCTTTACATTTTCTTTAACGGTAATGCTTTAAACTGAGTTTAAAATGAAATTAAAGTGTTCTGGGAGCAGACTTGGGGGCATATTTAGAGTTTACACTATAAAAATAGTCTTTTTTTTTTAACCAAAACACAATACTGCATTTTTTCACTATACGCTGGTGCTCTCGGAATGTAACCCCTGTGAAAGTGCATAAAAATGCAATTAAAATGAAAAACTAATAATGTGGCTGGTGGCCTAGTGGTTAGTGATTTGCCCCGCGACACAAAGGTCATAGGTTTTATTTCTAGGAATGCAAGTGGCACCACTCAAGTTTCCTCAAGCAAGGTACCGTCCCCACACACAGCTCCCCGCAGCCCTGTTGGTGGCAGCACCCTGCTTCACTTGGTGAATGTGTTAAATGCAGAGAAGGAATTTCACATTGTGTGCTCTGGTGTGTTTAGGTGGGACTAAAAGGGGCCACTCTACTTAAAACAGAGCGTATCATTTAAAGTTGAGTTGAGACTTTAGATGGAGCGAACTGTCGCTGTCCACAAACACTAAGCATTCCAACAATAGTAAGTTTACACTAAAAGGCCAAAATATTCTTTATTTCTATGTTAATGTAAAACATTTTATTCTTATTTTGAGGGAATTTCTATTGGCTTGATCGTCAGAAATGAGAATATTCTAGAATTTGAAATAGTTCCGCACCTGTAATACATGTCTCGTGTAAAGAAGTAGGTTTTGCCGTATTCACTGATATGAACAGCAGCATCAATTCTCCTCACTCTCATTGGAAGGCCGTATTCATAGATGGAGCCAGAATAACTTTGGGGCCCTAACTGCTGGACCATCCAGTAATAAGGACCTGAAAAATAAACAGAATATTAGTATTCTGTAGTGGAAAGTACTGAGGGTCCTAGCTGACGATTTGGTCGTTATAATCATGCAAAACTAAAACAAGCAAATGCTGGTGAAAAAATAATTGACACCTTGAAAAAAGTATTTTTAATGTAGAATATTTTACCTTTAAAGATGTAAGTCACTCCCTTGGCTGGAAGATCATATGCTGCATCAATAGGTGGGATAATGCTTGGGAGAAATTTTTTTATAGGCTCTTCTTTCAGCCTGCTCTGAAATGATCTCCATATTGTTCTCATCCAAACATAACTAAACAAGATGGAGACATTGAGAAGAGGTGTACCCAGCAGTGAATATAACAGTAAACAGCAGATAATCACATATTAAATTAACCCCTACTTTTGGCTGCTCCTGATTAGGGGTCTGCAGATCAACCCTCTCCATTTCCTTCTGTTCTCTGCATCTTAATCTCTCACACCAACTGCCTGCATGTCTTTCCTCACCACACCCATAAACCTCCTACTAGACCTTCTTTTCCTCTTCCCTGCAGCTCCACCCTCAGCATCCATCTTCCAACACATGCCGAGTCTCTCCTCAGCATCCTCCTCCCAACACACTCAGAGTCTCTCCTCAACATCCTCCTCCCAACACACTCAGAGTC
>JBBPDB010000001.1:19757609-19772944 GCA_037974465.1 Brachypetersius altus
AGCGGTCTTGGGGATCGAACCTGGACTTTCTGGTCACGGGGCGGATGCCTTAACCACTAGGCCACCCAACTGCCCCACGGCAGTTGAAAGGGGCCTAGCCCACCTAACCCAGCCCCCCCTCACGTCCATGTAATGTATTTTCGCCCAATAGTTTTGTATAGACACTGTAAATAATGTGGACGGAGTATTTCACATACCAGGGTTTTTCCGTAAAGCTGCAAATGGTAAATCTGCAATAACAAAGTCCTCTAAAATGTTCCTTTTACAGTAAACGGTCCAAGAGCACCCGCGTATAGAGAAAAAAACATATGTGATGGTAAATTTTAAAAAGCCAAAAAAAGGCTATTTTTATAGTGTAAACGCTAAATATGCTCACAAAACACTTCCATTTAATTTTTAACTTTGTACTGTACAGTTCACACTCAACTGCTGACTCCCGCAGCCCTTCAATATACTGTACTGTAATTCATGCGTTGTTGTTTTCTTTGGTATTTAAATACAGTAATAAGTTAATTTAATTTACAGTAATAAAAACACAGGCTTTACAAATAAAATGAAAAACACGGCAGAAATTCTGGACTGTAGATGCGTCACAGGGCTGCAGCCAATCAGCAGCAAGGAGAAATAAATAGCGTTCTCGGATTGGGTACTTTCCAACCTCCCACCTCTGAGTACAGGTGACTGTACTTTGGGATGAACTGGAATGGAGATTGCGAGATTCTCGTCCAGCATCAGTGTCTGACTTCATACATGCTCTACAGGATCAATGGAAACAAATTCGCACAGAAACTCCAAATTCTTGTGGAAAACCTTCCAAGAAGAGTGGAGGAGTGCAAAAGATTTACCTACTCCATAATAAAGTCCATGTATTTGAAAGCAATGTCGTTTAAAGTCTTGTTGGTGCAATGGTCCACATCGTGTAGGTACAGCTCTACTTTGTATCTACACTGTGTCCTCATCAATTCCACTGACCATATTGGTGCTCTTTGTTGTGTACATACTTGTCCAGTGGTCACCAACCATGGTATTATTTGGGCAATGGCTTTCTCAAAACAATGTATTTTCATAAATCTACATACTCAAGTTTAGCTTCACCCATTAACCTTGAAGTTAGGATGGCATTTAATACAGATTGCAGATCAGTCCCCAAGGCACAGTAATGGAACCTTAAAAAATAAAAATAAAATTCTAATTAATATAGTGAGTCTGGAGCAGAAAATGAATGCAAAAATAAATTATACTTCTTTTGTCGACCTGAGGGAGAATTACTATGATGGTACTAGAAACTGATTAGACTGTAAGTGAACTGAACTTACCGTAACGCATTAAATGTGTTGTTCATCCTTAAGTGTCCGTTATTGACCTAAACCTAGACCATTTGGTCTACGTAAAAAGAGAATATTAAATGATGACTACTCCCAATCAAAAAAAAGGCAGAACAGCTGTACTAAAATTATTTTATTACAGCCAATCCTCTCTCCATTTTCCTCCAACACAATACAGTACAAGCAAAATAGTTCATTAAACCCTAGATGTTTTTTTCTTTTATCTCTGATTCATGAATACTTTAATATTATCTCAAGCCATAATCTTTTTTTTTTTTTTTTTTTTTAGACATTCAATAACATGTTTCACAATCTATACATTTTGATACAGATTACATATGAATTGTAGTGGTGATGCTCAGCCAAAAGACAATGAATACTGACATTACATTTTTTTTTTTTTACTTTACAGAAATGTACCCTTTTCCCATAGACTAGCCTCCCCTCTCGACATTTCACTTCTTACACGTTGGCAATGCGAGTGTTGTGGTTCTTCGGATATGCTCAATTAAATAACCATTGCTGGTTTCTCTGGAGCCGTGTGATGCAGTAGTGACTGGGCTTGGCAGCTCTGGGATGGCACAGTGTTCGACTGAAGGCTGAACCCTTCAATACATAAAAAAGAAAATATATGTATACGCTTCATACCTGTATTTCTTATATATCAGTATTAATTACACACCCCCAATTCAGTCAGTAGGACAAAAATAATAGTTGTAATGAATCAATGCTTGGTGGTGATGCCTAGAAAACGACAGATAAACCGAGGAAAAACAAAACGTCTCTAACTTCCCACACAGGCAATCATTTCACACCAGACCAAACCACCTTACAGTTCAACTAGGATAAGTCCTACCCTGCTATCAGAACGGTGGCCTCTGTTCATGGGAGAGATTTAAACCCAAAACTTCACCACTTTTCTGGCTAATGGCGCCCTTATAGTTTCTGTAGAGCACAGTGGAAGCATTATGGTCAGAGACAATCATTCGAGTAGAATTTTACTATAAACACAATGGAGGAAAAAAAAAAAAGAAGCATGAATCAGGAGGAGTATGCAGAGAGCAGACTCACTGCTATGAGGAAACATGTCTCGAATGGGATTGGGTGAACGAAAAAAGTGTGTCGCGGTGCAGTGTAAACACACAAGTCCCTGAAGTCCAACTCGGAGGCCCCTCGGAGCGACTCTCCACTCGCGCGAGCGAATCAAACGGTTCATATCGATCAATATCCTCCTTTCTTTCTTTCTTTCTATAGGAGAGGTTTCACATAGATGACTATGTTTAAAATCTATCTTAATGTACAATATGAACACTCCACACTGCACTGTGTGGATTAAGCTTCTTAAGTATTAGTTCAATCAACTATAATCAATAAACATTTTCTGCTGTTTTAGAGGGGGGAGTAGCTTTAGGTAGGAAAGGGTTTAAAACAGAAGCTTGAGAGATATTCATAAAACAAAACAAAAACAAAACACCAGTGCCTCTATTCGTCTTGCCTTGAGAGTGAGAGAGCGTTCTGCTTGACTCACAAGCGCACAAGAGCAAAACAAACCAAACAAAAAATGGGGGAAAAGAAACCAAAGTGTACATCATAATCCATTTCAAACTCCATCAAAATGAATCCAATTAGTCCAATGAATCCATTCGTCTCCAAATGAGCTCCTCGCAGTCACAGTGATGCAAACCAAACCGGCTGATCTGGAGAACGATTCTGCTTAAACAAATTAGGTCAAAGTGCATTCACTCATCCATCGGCTCGTACAGTGGATCCAGGCTTGGTTTAGTGTAATGCCAGAAGAGCGGATAATAAAAAGGAGGAGGTCAGAGAGAGAGAATGACAGGGGCATCAGCAACACCACTCACGTACCCAGAGCTCTGGACCCCCAAACCTCTACACGGGGGAGGGGGGGGGTGTCGAGGCGGGAGCGGGAAAGACGACAAAGCTAGTGTTCTCTGGCAATGTAAGAAAAAATATCCTGCTCACTACTCACGCCGAAAGCTTTTATTGAACAACATTCTGAGCGTTTTCCCTCCATTTTGTCATTATTTTTTTGGTAGTCACTTCACTTTTCTTATGCTCTTATGCTGTAAACTAATAATTCCTCTACCTTTGTTGATTCTGAATGAGTGCCTGCTCCCATACTGATCTGCCCTACCAGCCTGCTGCCATGGCCTTAATGACGAAACACTAAAAACAAACCCTTTTCATGTTTAGACCTACACGCTTTCAGACCGCGACTGCATTCGCGGCTTCCTAGGCTGTCTTCAGAGTTCATGAGGATACAATCTTAGCAACTGTTCAGTGATCAATCACGCATACCCACTACTTAAAAAAAAAAAACAAACAGAAAAACCCCACATTCTTTTGTTCTGAACTGTCCTGATTAACAAGCCACACTATTTGGCTACGAAAAGGTATCTATCACAGACTGAGAACTCAGCACAGATAATGATGTACCTGTATTTGGCATTAGTTGGACACTGTTTGTAATTTGTAACATATCACGCCTCACCACTAAGCATCCTTTAGACAACGTACACGTCACAGTAAAATTCCTATTAAAGACAGTATTTGTAAATCAGGCTCATAGTGTTTTACTGAAAAGAATACATACTTACGTACTACATAAAGTGCTCCTGCTAGGCAGCTTTTAAAAAAAAGGCACTGCAATCCAGTCTACGCTCTCCAGTGTGTAGTAGAATATGATGGTAAAACACGACCCTATATTTAGGTCCACACACCGCCTCCGATCCATCCGAACAACCTGTGCTAGTGTGACATCAGATTCTTATGCAAGACCTCACATATTGTTCATACGTCTTAGAAGCCAGGTCACTACCTTCTAGTTAAATGAGGTATGACATATATTGGTAAGCTGTATGAGAGAGTTTTATTTCAGATCTATGTACATTCTGACCCACGCATGTGTGTACTGTACATTTTCAATACATACATGCATTAAAAAGGCACTGACCAAAAACATACCTGATCTTTTTGGCTAAATACTTTGCTGAGGTGGCAAGGTGTTAAGAAACAAAACCAGATTCACAAGAAAAACTAGTTATAGGGAAGGAAAAACGGGAGAGCAAAAACAAAAAATGCAAACACATGAACACCAGGTTCACTGACGAGGTGCCCGAGTCCCAACCTTCACTACGAATTAGAAGTGAATCTTTCCTACAAACCAGATTTTCTTTAAAAGATTTCGCCAGCCTTGGAAGAAGCTTTGGTACACTAACACTGACTCAAGAGAAAGCAAATATGGATATCGAACTCCATTCTAAAACACTGCTAAACAACGTACAGTGACATTAATACTCTTTCCTCTTGTTCCTTTCCACAAAACGCTAACAGATGTGGCTTTTAACAGATAACCAACCAATAAAATAAGCTAACAGTGACAAAAAAAGGGGCATTTCTACTCTTACTGGCAGCAAAAGTGCAGCGTTTAATCCAGACTGGGTAGAATCAAAGAATGGAATCTTAAAAGTCAAACACTTAAAAATAACCATAAACTCAGAAGGATATTTAAAATCTCTGGCAGTACAGAGTGCATAATGGCACAATGATTACACGGGAAGACCGCCGTTACTTCCTCATTCTCACTTGTATTAGAACATATACTCTGCATATTTAACTTGTAACCTGATAGAAATAATCCTTTCTTCAAGCTAAACTACATCTCAGACTCCGACACAACATTCTGAGAGGGAAACTCAACATTCACTTCATATGTGGGGCATTGCAACAGGCTGGTAATGTGACAGTATGGGAGCTAAGGCATCTCTGAGCCAGGTCTGATTAGGCTAGGATATAGTATGCGGTAATATATTCATTAGAATGTTATGCATTATATAATGCTGATGCCCATCTTTCCTTATTCTTTAAACTCTTAAATTTAATGGAATTAAACTTTAAATTAAAAAAACCCAACGTTCTCTGTATACAACATACACTGTACACGCATTTGTAATTATTATTGGGAACTGTTAAGACAGTTAAAAGGACTCTAAGGAGTCACACTGTGCATTAAATGAGCTGAGCAGTGTTCCTACTGCAGACGTGCTCTAGCTCTGCATGCGGGCCAATCATTTGTCATGCAGAGGTAGAAAACCTATTGACCTGAGCAACATTTATCTATACCTCACAGACATGGCTGCATGTGGAACAGGGGAAAATAGCATCAGGGGGGGGAACAAAAGAGGGAGGGAAATCAATTTGTCTGATTCTTTCTGCCTGATGGTCCCCTAACCTGTACATGTTTGTATATGTGTGTGTAGGGCTGGCACTGGTACTCTTATCTATGTGTAGGACAGGTGGGAGCCGTTGGATATCTGAGAGGTGATGCTGGTGCTCCTGCTCATGCTCTGCTCACTGTGCCCCCCTGAGGTGGTCCTCCTCAGGCCCTTGGGGCTATTCTGCATGGCCATGCTCCCACTGCTCTTTGGCATCGCCCCCATGGGGCCTGTGGAAGCATGATTCCACTGCAGAGGCCCTACCCCTGGGATAGCTTGGCTCCAACCCTGCTGGCCAGGTGTTCCCTCCTGACTGGAAGGGTATTGGTGACTGGAGGCTGAACCCTGTGAAATGGCAGAGTAGCTGTGGGCTTGCTGTGGGGCCCAGCTGGCCGGCGCTCCAGGGAAGCTGTGACTTAGGCCCTCGGGGGAGATGTTGGCCAAGACTATGTTGCTGAAGCCCAGACGCAAGCTCTCCGAATCAAAGGTCTCAATCTCTCGTGCCTGGCGCTCCAGCAAGCTGCGAATGCGCTCAGTGCGCTCGTTCTGCAGAGACAGCATCTCTTCCTCGATCTGTGGAATGCAGAACAGAAAACACGACACTCTGATTCTGTCTCACTATTTAATCCACTTAAGGAAACATTGAACATGTGATACTCATTGGACAGGTTCTCACCAACTGAGTTTTATTGTTGCAACTTATCTGTTCTTCTGACTAAGAACAACAATACACTACTGTAACTGTACAGGAAGAGATGGTGAATTCTTAGCCAACCAGCCAAGCTGGCCCTCATGTTACCTTTTAGTGGGTTTGTGTGTATGTGTGCGTGTGGCAGAGACTACTGCTCTGGCATCTAAAGTGATTCTTTACATTTTATAGTCTTAAAAGTAGGTAATTAGACAAACAGGACAAAAGTATTACACTTCAGTTTTCAGATCATAATCTTCCTCGGTTAAAAAAAAAAAAAAAAGCTTAAATAACTGTAATTGGCAGGACCTTAAGATAAACCTAAAGCCCTCTCTCACATTAACTAATGATAATGCTCAGGAGTCCACCATCATCAGGGGAACACTGAACATCCCATCTGTAAAACATGGTGGTGGCAGTATCTTGGCTTGTGCATGCTTTTCTGCATCTGGACCAGGACAGCTTGAAATCATTGATTGAATTCATGGACAGGTGTCTAGACATTTTCCATTAGAATTTACTGTTGGAATTCAGAATTCTATCTCAAGAGAAAGTGAACCCGATCAAAATATGGTGGAAGGACCTGAAGTGAGGAAATTAAGTTATTCTGCATGGACGAATGGGCTAAAATCCCCCAAGCCGACCTGATCGACAGTTATTGAAAACATTTAGCTACAGTTATTTTTGTGCATGGGGATCACGCCAGATACTATTCATATACTTTTACCACTCACACAGGACACGCTGGATAATTTTCCTCTATAAATAAATACATGATTTGTCAGTTTGACTGGGACTGGGACTTACGACATAACCCACACTGATATGAATGGCCATATTTATGAAGAAATATAGAAAATTGTTAAAATGGTTCACAAACTTCATGAACTACTATATGTAAAGGACAGGCATCTATAGTTAGGGTTTCTAATATCAGTCCATGGGAACCTATTACCTGATGAATCTGAGAAATCTAGGTGTGTGTGTGTGTGTGTGTGTGTGTGTGTGTGTGTGTGTGAAGTGTGCCAGACCTTCTGTTCCAACAGGGCTCTGCGCAGGGACACTCTCTGTTCCAGCTCCTTTCTCTCACGCTCCTGCTGCGCCTCTGTCTGCATTTTAATCTTACTCTGATACGCATTCAGCAACTCCAGCTCCTGCTGCAGCTGCATCCTCAACACCTGACACTCAGCCTCCTGTGCCTCATCCAGTCTCAGCTGAGGGAGAGAGGGAGTGTTTACATTTAATCACAGTAAATCTCACTGCACTGGATTATGGATGGCACTGGTAGTCTCTGGTTGTATCTGTGTAGAACTTACAGCCTGTGTAGAGAGCATCTCGTTGATAGAGTGGTCGTACTGCTCGGCAAGAATAGCCAGCTTCCGTGTCTGCTCCTCCTTCAGCCTCTTCAGCATGGTCTTGTGATCTGACTTAGGTGTGTTCTCAAGGAGATGGTTCCTCAGGGCCTTGTACTGTCGTGTCTGAATCTTACACGTGTCTTGGAACTGCTTCTTGATCTGGAGCTCTTTAGACTGACGAGAGATCAGTGAATGTGGGTTGGTATTAACAGGGCTCATGAAACAGGTAAATCACATTTACATGCTCATCACTGGTTTTAATATTAGTGCAACTGGCTTCTAGTCTGTCTAAGGTTCATGATAAACAGCGCAGATTGACTAACAAGGTCCAACTTAAGCTTACTGCCCTAAAAGCATGTGGCTCATGCCAATGTTAGCTGGACTACTTGAGATAGATTTAGACATGTAATCTAGCTTAAATGGCTCCACCAACTCTCGCAGCTTTCGTGACATATTGCAGCACTCTTTGCAACACAACATGTGTGCAGATAGTCTAAAACAAATATAATGCTAAAACGAATAACAAAATGCAAATGCGCTCATGCTTTTTTTTTAAGTGAGGCAGAGACATCCCTCATGTTGAATAAACTATATTACCAATAGTAGCAGACACCCCTTCTAATCACAGAGTTTAGATGTTTCAGCCACACCCACTGCTAACATGTTTAAAATGGTAGCAGTAGAATGGTCAGACTGAAGAGCTTAGAGGCTTTAAATGTAGCACTGTTACAGGGTACTTTAAGGTACATTGAGTTATGCCCTCCTAAATCTGTCTTGGTTAACTGAAAGGGGTATTATTATGAAATGGAGGGGTCTAAGAGAAACAGAAACTCAGCCATGACGTGTTAGACCAAGTGTGGGGTCGTGGAGGAACGCTGGTGGTCTGTATGGAGCCCTGACCCAGTGTCATTCAACATCAGTGCCTGAGTCGAGCACTGAATGAGTACAGATTTCCACACACACTCAAAAATTGGAAATTAACTGGGAGACTCCATATTACTCCCATGGTTTTGTAATGGCATGTCCAGCAATCTCAAATAAGTTGGATGGTCAGGTGTTCGCATACTTTGGCCATACAGCGCGTTTACTCAGAAATAGATCAAACCATGACATTCATTTAGATTGAAGGCAAAAAATGACTACCCGGTTTTGTCCAAGTTACTGAACAATGTCAAACTATTCTGTGCACATTAACCAGGGATACATGATATGTACACATTTGCTGAGGTCATTACTGTTGAAGACACAAAAAACATTAAACTACTCCACCCCGATCAGAAAAATAAAACTTAAAGCTACTTCTATAAGCTTGCAAAATAGGAGAAATGACGATTCCTGCATCACCTAAGCATTCGGGCTCTCGAGAGTGCAACAGATGCATTATCATCTGTCTGAACTATTTGTCAAATCCAACATCACTATGTATCCCTGAAAACAACCGATAAGCAGCCAGACACCTGTTCTGCATGACGAAGCCTAACAAATAAAAATGTAATCTGGCAACCTTTTGGATTTGCCGTAACTTCAGACGTCCTGCTGAATTACCTTAAGGCTCTTGGGCTGCTGGCGAACCTCCATGACATGTTTGCGGCGCAGCTCTCTCTCCCTGCGCTTGTTGTACTCCATCTGGTTGTTGAGCTCGGTCTGGTGCTGTAAACGGATGAGTTCAGCCCTCATCTTCTGGATGGTGTTCAGGTGCCTGAACTCCAGTTCCTGCATGGACTCGTGGTGCCGTAGCAGCATGGCATGCTCCAGGTCCTTCTGTGTCTGCCGTTTATTCAGCTCCTTTAAAAAAAAAAACCACAAAAAAAAAGAGAAAACACATTAAGATGGACATCATAGTAAAAACTTACCGCAGCGCCGAAAAGTATAAAGGCCTTTACTTCTGGGGTCAACCTGAAAGTTCAGTTACTTGAAACAGAGCTGCACTATGCACCTGACAGCAGGATTCTGGAATACAGTGTCCCAATAGAACTGAGGTGATCCTGCTTTTCTTGCTGTAACTCTTAAATGTGTTGTGGTTCCACTCACCTCTCTCACCAGGTCCTTCTCAACATTGTGCCGAGCAACCAGGATGCGTCGTTTGAACCTGCGGCACTCAAGCTCCAGGTACTGACGCTGCCTGCGTAGAAGGTTAGCCTCCTCCTCGGCCTGGAAGTGCTGAAAGTTCTCCTTCTGCTTTGACAGCCATTCCTGCTTCTCCTTCTTTGGCGTTGATTGATTCTCATTTAGCTCCTGCAGAGGTAGGAGATGTGGAGGAGTCATATGCATAAAAATCACGAAAATAAAGGCCTGGAAATATTAGAATGTGCTATGCAGTAACCCCCCACCTCGTTTTTCGCAGGGGTTATGTTCCAAGAGCACCCATGTATTGTGAAAAACTGCTTAATGTTTTATTAAATAATAAAAAAAAAAAGTATTGGGACACCACGGTGAGGTGAACGGGTTTCAGAGAATGACCCCTGATCTACTCGGGCTGAACATACAAATGAGGGCTCACTGGAAAGGTCTCCTGGAGATCAATAGAACTATGGAGTTTGAAGCGTCTGAGTGCAGGGGGGTGTGTGTTACTGTAAACGTCACTTCTATACAGTTCTATACAGTTTTCGTGTTCCAGTCCAGATTTCATCTTGGGGGCGTTTTCTCACCTCCTTGAGCTGCTCCTTGCGTAGTTTATATTCACGTTTCTGTGACTCCAGGAAACTGCTGAGCTCTTTCTTCTGCTGGCTCTGGATGTGCTGCTGGAACTTCTTCTCATCGTTGGCAAATGTCTTGGCCTAAAAGTGGGGGAAAAAAGGTAAAAACCTTAACAAAATTTATTACAGGAAAAACAGTAGTGAAAGATGGTGAAAAAGTTACACAAATGATCACGGTGGACAAATGTTAATGTTTACATTCCAGGTAAAAGGTAAAAATTCTTTGGCAGTGAATGAGTGCGCTATAAATTACATCCTTCTCCATGGCTGCCTGGTGCTTCTTAACAAGCTTGTCCATCTCAGTGGTGAAGCTGCTTCTCTGGCTGTCCAACTCCTTGTCCAGTTTGATCCTGTGTTCATCCATCTCTGACTTTAGTTTGTTCTCCAGAGCCAACAGCTGCTTCTGGTGCTGCCGCCTCATGCGCTTGTACCCAGACATCTGCTCCCGCAGCTCCGAATCCTGCTCGTGCTCCTGGATCTGACGCGTAACCTGAACACAGACGCGCACAAAGCCTCAATGAGCAGCAATCAAATATTTGTTCACTTTGTTTATATGTGATTTTATAATAAGCATTCAGAAGATTTTTTAAATCAAGCCACAGAATGGGTATTATAAACCACAACACACTTTTATAATGACCATTACGTCACAATGTCACCATGTAGTTTGCTGAACATATAACGGCACAACTGTACTTCTGTTTTATTATTCCAGCGTTGTGTGTAAACACTGGATAAAAAAGAATTTGTTTAAAAAAGACTGTCCAATACAACACAAAGTTCTTTGTCTATTCTGATGACTTATCAGGCGTCAGAAAAAAATATATATTGACATTTTTTGTGATCACTGTAAAGTGATTGTCTTTGGCTCATATTGCCTCCAATAGTGATATACTTTCGGCTGACGTCAAAACCAGGAGCTTTGAGCCTCGATTAAAGCCGTTATCTCTGCAGCCCACAAAGCTTTGAAATCTATACAAATCTAAATGAGAAGCTACAATTGCTGATCCTTCAGCAAAATATGGCTAGCAGATATCCCACTGGATACATTGTGAACTGCCATAACAAATGAATACTGAATTGTTTAAAATTCTGATCGTTTTCCACAGAGCAATAATGAATGAGTGTGTACCAGTGAGGCTGTGCGCAGAGTTGCAAAGTGCTCTCTGTTACGGTACTGACGGCGCTGGGTCTGCGCAGGTGGGGACTGCGGCTCAGATGGCTGGCTTGGAGTCTCAGGGCCCTCCTGATAACTCTCTTCCTCCTGCAGTGACAGAACAACCCAATGACACCATGTCTAATCAAATAAGACCAAATAAGGTAACGTCTCAGAACCCCCCAGTGTTTTGCAATAACCTAAATCATCAGTGTCTGGGCACCCACCGGTTTCAGGTGAATAACAGAGCTGTTGGACATGACTGTGTGGTCTCCCTCCATTAGATCCAGTTCACTCTTGTTGTCCTCAGTGGCGTCAGGCAGGCTGTTGACAGAGCTGCTTTGGGAGCTGGCGCTGATGGACATGCTGGGGATGGACTGACTGCTGCCCACACTGTTCACTGTGCCTGTCCGCCCAGCGCTGTGCTCTGGCTCCTACCGAAACACAAACACACACTTACTCCCAACTTACTCCTGGGTGTCATTTAAAGTCATTTTAGAAATGAAAAGAAACTTGATTCTAATAGAAACATAATTTTGTGCTTTCTCATCACCTGCATTTTTTTTTGACTTACGCTTTTATCCAGAGCAACTTACAATCACTACTACAAATAATTTACTACAAGATCATTTTCAAAGAAAGCATCTAAAGACAACCCAAACATTAATATAGCTATCGTGGTACAACAAGTTTAGACAAGTTTGAATTCTCCCCAGTTGACTTGGCTTGGTGTACCAACAGCAGAAGTTGCCTGGCATGGCTGGTGAAGCAGAACGTAATATAACAATTCGACCATTTCCTGAAACCCCGCCCCCATAAAACAACATAATATCTAACCTCTTCCTCATCTGGTGCCTCTGTTGCAGGTCCATTGTGAGCCTCTGGGAACAGAATCTTCTTCATTTTACGGTACTGCAGATTATCCAGCTCTCTCACAGCATCCTTGGTGCGATGGATCAGGTCCATTAGAACGGACGACGCCCGTTCACGCAACATGAAGGCATGCTGCAGAAAAGATACCCAGAAAATCCTCACACACAACAATAACTGCAACGGTTTCAAGGAAAGCTTGTACAATATTAGAAATGCAGACACAAAAACATCAGTTTCTCGATCAGCCCTCGGTTTCTGAGCCACTATTAAATTTTATTTTTGTAAACTCTTGTTTTGGTCAAGCTTGGGGAAAAAAAATCTATTATTCATGCATGATGTGCAAAACAATTTAAAAACTATACAAATTGTTGCCACTGTGCAGTAAATTTTCAGCCATACACACTGCATTAATAACGTTTCATGCATTAACTATTTAGATGAATAGTTTTCGCGCAGAGATTTTGTGGAGGAGTCTTCGAATTAAAAGCTTCACTTTCAGGCTGCTTACCTGCAACAATTCCTCAGAGGTGGGTCTGTCCTGGGGCAGCTTTTGAAGACAGGAATCCACAAAGTTTCTGAAGTAATCCGTCCTGGAGGGAGAAGAAGAGTTTTAAACAACTGGCACGTCAATCCAAGACCGAGCTGAAGACCTAAATAAATAATGCATAGACAGACACTCAGTCTGAACCAGAGGAAATCAATGTGCACTGCACTCACCATTCACTCGACTGCAATGTTGGGCTCTCGTTCTGTGCGATATGGTATAAGGCACTCATTGCATTCATGTTGAAGAGAGGCGGTTTCCTTTCCGCTGCGGAGGAAAGACGAGCGTCAAACTGAGTAAATGACAGAAACGCTTTACAAATCAAAGCAAATAGCATCAGGGCAGATGCAAACTCACCTAATTCAATACAAGTTATACCCAAGGACCAGATGTCAACTTTGCCATCATACTGGCCCTCATCCATGGCCAAAATCACTTCTGGGGCCATCCTAGTAGGAAACATGATAAAGAACAGGACATTTCACTCAGATCACAGAATCTGTAATTCTTGGTACGTATGGTTTAAAATTATATACAACAAACTTGACTACAGTGTCAACTGATTCACATCAAAATCTACGTTCAGAATGCCCAAAAAGGGTGCATTGTACAGTTTCTTTGTTGGGGACTGGAAGTTTATCCACAATTTAATCACAGACAGTTCTGCTTACTGCTTAAGTCACCCCATCACCAAGCTAGGAGGGCGAAGCTTTGTGTTATTTTACTGGACGCTAAACAATTTCACCAATTCTGTAACGCCTGCTGACAGATGCTACCATCACACACTACTACTATCCACTACTTCAGAGGATGACTGTTCAACATCACCATGAACCAAAGCATGGATTTTATTTTTGCTACTTCACTACTGGCAGGGGTTCTCAATCTCAAGCCACACCAGATTCAACTCATTAGCTAATCAATAGTCTCATCATGGGCAAGATCAAGTGTGAAGAGCAAACAAAACAGAGCAAAAACTAGATGATTTTTAACTGTTTTGTTTATCTGTTGTTTATACTGTTGATACAACATTAGACCTCGCTAAAACTTCTACTTGTAGGACTGTATAATATAATAGAATAAAATTACAGCTCTGTTAAAATATCTATGAATTTTCAGCAAAGTGTCATCGGTGAATCCCACCCAAATGAGTTCACTACAATACATGAATGATTTCAAACACTGGTACCTGGAGTGGTTACATAACATTACGCTCATGAAACATAGGCTGGTATCAGAAATTTGTTCACGTCTGTACTTTGGGATTAACAATGCAGGGTAGGACTAACGGAACCTACCAGTACGGAGTCCCCACAAAAGAGTTGGCGGGAGAGACGATGGAAGCAGAGCCGAAGTCAGCCAGTTTTACCTGGCCGGGTTCGGTGAGCAGAATATTCCCAGCCTTGATGTCTCTAAAATGTTGACAAGACGAAAGGCCTTTAGTGCATACAGCAATACACAAACCCAGCAGGAGTACGAAACAAAATTAGGTTTTTATCTACACAAACATAAAAGCTGTATAATACAGACCTGTAAAAAAAAAAAAAAGCAGCAGTTATGGGAGTGTGGGTGTTATGACAAATAGAAAGACATTCTAAAATACAATGGGATCCACTGACACATGCCAAATGTTCACACTCCAGTCTTAGGATCCAGAAACGGCAGATACTTAAAGCACTCAGCCTCACCTGTGAATCATGTTGTGGGAGTGAAGATACGCCAGTCCTTGTAAAGCACCGTGGGTAATAGCTGCTATCTCTGTTTCTTGTAAGGGCTTTTTGTGTACTGTAGAAAAAGAAATACATTAAATGAAGATTTTAGAGGTGAAAGCCAACATCTAAATCCACCAGACAATATAAACCTCATAAATAAATTCGGCTTTTCTTTGAGCTCTGTATGCAGTTTGTGTTCCTTCACAGCGATCAGTGCACGGAGATAAATACAAAAACATCAAAGCTTACCCTCCAGGACATCTGAAGCAGAGCCCAGACAATACTCCATTACCAGCTAAACAGAGAGAGAAGACATGCAGAAGCCTTAAATGAGTAAAAACAATTTACAGATAAACGTGGGAGTAGCTTAAACACCAATTCTGAATTACTGCTACAGCAGCTTGGAAAAGAATTAGAACATTGAGAACATGTATATACAGCTAAACTGGTCAGGGCTGTCATGATTACTCATTTATAACTGATTACTTGACTGAAAAAGTCCATTGTAATGTATGTTCATTATGAGCCCAGTGATTACTTTGCAGTCAGAATGATAAACATGGTCTCTGTACTATTTTGAACATTCTCTACAACATGGCAGTAAATCATTTTGAAATGATTAGTGAGAATATTCACAATAGCAGAATCTCATGAAAGCACACATTTATACTTACTAGGGGTGTGACGAGATCTCGCGAGATCAGATTTGTCTCGCGAGATGCATCTGGTCTCGCGAGAACGTGAATGGCAT
>JBBPDB010000001.1:19780751-19796842 GCA_037974465.1 Brachypetersius altus
CAAAATAACATATTATGGAGCAGGGAAGCCAAAATGTAATGTCCTCATATGAGGACGCAGGGTCTCAGGAGGTTAAACATTTTACCAAAGGCTCAATGTCAATGATGTGGAGAAAGGACAACCACTGTTTAGCGTTGTTATTTTATGTTTGATCCTTAACTGGCTCTAATAACAAATCATATACTGGCTAATGCGGTTTCCTACCCAGGGCCATCAAACTGTGACATTTTGTATTAACCGTTAACTTTGGAAATCCTTAAAAGACATTTAAGATCATCACTCCACTATACATTTTCATGCCACTACAAGAAGAACCTGAACAGAGAACAGATTCACCATCAGCTTATACTTTGAGTTCAGATACATTTGAAAATGGGAGGAGAAAAGTTGGAAAAGTGGATCCCAGTGTGACACCAACACCATAAAACAATTTAACCAGTCTAAAACTGACCAGGTGCCCTGACTGTGAGCCTCACTAAGAACATACCACTTTGCCATTCTGAGCTCCAATACAAACTTCTCTAGTAGTACATGCGAGCAAACAAGCATATGGGAATGACCTCATTTCAAAATAGCGCTTTGTTTGTTGCCTGGGCTTGGGTCCGTATCACCCCCACCGCTGAGTGGTGCTCAGATGATCACTTGCACAGACACAATGCTGAGAGCTGAGGGCTGATGGGCTGATGCGTTGGTCACAAGACTGGCCCAGGCTCCTGCTGCCTCCCACCACTCACCAGCTGCCTCACACCCTGGCACTGAGCTCCACTCTCTTACAGCACACACACATAACACTGTACCACACAGCACATGGCCCACATGCTGCATACAATAATAACAACACAAAGGACAAAGCAGACAAGGACAGAGTGACAGGTAATGGACCCACATGCACAAACATAACATACCAACAGTCTAAACCAATGGCAACTAGCTGCACAAACACACATCCGACAATACTAATAATACTTTTTTATCACGATAGATCATGAAGACACATTTGGCAGTGCAGGAGACATCTCTCACTTTCCATTTCAGTTTAGTTTTTACTGTTTAAACAGCAGTGGAGACCATTCATACTGGGTTTGAAGTCATATTCTTAATGAAGAAATCTGAAAACTTTGACAACACTGGAGTGAGCTGCGTAAGTTACAACTTTTTATACCAAATTTTATATTGTTTTTGTGTCTAGTCAAATAAAACTCTCCAGAAAGTGATTACTATTAAATACAATATGCTATACACAAAATGCTGTAGTCAAAGTACACCTAAACTAAGTGGTATAACATAGGGCTGGGCGATTAATCGAAAAGTAATCGAAATCAACATTCAGAACCTATAATCGATCCAAATTTTTCCAGGTCGATTATTTCAATTGCTTTCCCTTTAAAAACACTACCGCGTGTGGGGTCACGTGACCCGTAAACACTGCGACAACTGTGCAACTTGTCAGTGAACTATGGGGACAAAAAAAAAAATAAATAAATAAAATAATCGTTCATTAATCGTAACAGAGTTACAATGTTCAATTAATGGAGATTTTGATTTTAGGCCAAATCGCCCAGCCCTAGTATAACGTAGGTGAACTATATTCTGATACACCAGATATAGTATGTCAGAAAAAGTTCATAATATGACAAACCAGGAGCGCCCAAGATAATTAAGGATTTTGTACAGAGCATAGCCTCCTCCTAACCCCAGCCAAAATTATTGTAGGTGGAGTATGTTAAACGAAACAAGGGCATGGCATGCCAAATCTCTCTCTCTCTCTCACACACACACACACACACACGTGTGGAATGCAGCAGGACAAGACAACAAAGCGGGAGAGCAGGAATTCCTCGTGCATGTGAGCTGTACTTCCTCTTCAGTCAGACAGGACACAAACTGGTCTCCAACAGACACTTCACCCATCAATCAAGTGAACATCGACACTTTTGTTCAACTGAATCACCGCCCTCAATAAGGGCTATGAGCAACATCTAAATGATCTGAGACATTTAAATTACCCTTTGGAGTCCCTCGCCGCAAGGAAACATGCACAGATGCACCTGTTATCATTATGCTTTGTAAAACTATGTGACACAGACATCTGGTTTCTAACAGTCCTATAGAGGCCATGCTTTCAGCTGTGTACTTATTAGTGCCCTCATTTCAACCTCGTGAGTCACGGGGCAACGGTCTGCGGCATATCTGTTGATGTCATTTTTTATAGAGCTGAGTGTGATTTATGAGGCTGGAAACAAGTTCACTTTATATAGAGATGGCACAATGTCACTTGTTTTATTCTGAAACAGACACTTTAACAAGAGCTACTTCCAATTTAAACGCTTGACATCTAAAAGACCATCTAAATGTTCAAAACATTTTACCATCCCACAGAACCTAACACACAACCAAAAACAAGACTTCCCACAATGCAAGTGTGTTGCTAGAATTGGGAAGGATTTAAACAATTAAATATTTTCTTCTCTTACATCCAGGTCATTTTTTATTGGCGTGTTACTGGTATTCAAATGTTAAAAGTATATTTTTTGTGTCTTTTCATTTTCTAGTCTACTATAGAGGTGTCCGTCTTCATAATGCATCAAAAATGCAGAATGTTTTCATTCACTGTCTAATAAACACTACTTTGTAGCTACAATCAAAACAGATTTAAATATTCGCTTTAAATATCTCTGATCTGCAACACCAGGCTTTAGCCTCCCTTCACACAAAGACCAGAGTGACAGTGCAGGCTAAACAAGGAAAACAATGTTTTAATGTGAGTTTTACTCTAATGTCAGTTTAATGTTTAGATGTCATCTGTTTAGTTCACACTGAGGCATTATTAAACAGATAAAAAAGCAGTCATCATTTTTTTTTACTTAAAAAAGTCAGCTGAAACTGCACGAGGGCTGGGATGAAACCACATTGTCTCCTAAGAGAACAGCTCAAACCGTAGATCAGTAAGAGGAATCAGGACATGGTAAAATGCTTGCAGGCACCCCAGACATCTCGTAAGGTCAATGATGATCTCTGAGAGTTTCAGTGATTGGTGGTGGTGGTGGGGGTGTTCTGCATTATGTTACTGGTTAATGTTACTTTGCCTGCCCACTGGCACCCAGTGACATGTCCAAAAATCAAAAGATGCAGGCGAAAGTCATCACATGGTACTGAAAGATTTTACAGTGAAGCAAGAATTCTGGTTTTGTCCATGAGATACGGTTAACGGTGTCCAATATGACAAGGGACACCAACTAGCGTTTTTTCTTTTTCTTTCTTTTAAAAAAAATTTTTTAAAGATAAAGCTACCATGAAGAACCTACACAAGAGAATCTCTGAAACTGCTCACTGTGCTTTGCATCCATAATGTGAATGACAGTGTTTTATTCAAGAACGTTTATCTCAGCCACATGGCAGCGTGATACAGTATGAGCCATGTCAGAAATGATGGGCTTGGGCTGGAGACAAACATTCACTAATCGCTCATAGGCATCAATGCTAATCAAAAGTCAAATATGAACTGTGTGTGTGGGTGTGGAGAGATCCTGGCGGCTCCATACAAGTGATGCTGGGAGGAGAAGTGGCAGCAATGAGGTCAGAAAAAGACAATTGCAGGGAGAAAGAGGACAGTGTCTCCCTTCAACAGAGGCACTATTCAGTCCCTTTCACACACCCTCACAGTTTGCATGTTTCTGTGAGGCAAACCCATAAACAAACCCAGTAAGCCACGACAGCAGAGGCTTACGAGATTACAATTACTGCGCCCTTTCTCCATTACAATCAGTGCCATGATAGAGAAATCACATCAGATCACTTCGGAGACCTGCGCATAATAATCATGCCAGGGCGGCGGAATGTGTTTTCTGTCCTGTAGACGACGGAAAGCAGTTTGGAAAGCCTGACACGAGGGATGCACATTTACACAAACAGGTTCTAATCTGCACATCTAAATTCCACTTAACTGGAAAGGGACTTATGAGAAGGCGGGGGCAGTTTCTTGTCCTAATGTCTTTTGTGCATTTTCCTCACATCAGGTTCCCTTCAGCTGGACCTGATCTCAAAGGGAAAGAAGCTCTACATTGAGTGCAGGTTTTATTGGGCCTTTCAAAGTGAGTGTGGGAACAAGAGTCTTATGCCATGGACAGCACAGCTGATCGCCTCCAGCCAGGGTTAATGAAACAGTCAAATAATAAAGACCCTCATAAGATGGTTAGGAGAGTGTCAGTGTGTGCACAGTGTTTTAAAGTTATCTAGGCCTTGAAACAGTACCTTGGAACACAGAATAAAGTCTTTTTTTTAACTAAAAGCAGGAGAACGCAAGTGTGAACTGGACAGTTAGATCATACTGGATAATGTTGACTGACCACACAACACCAGGCTGTAGGACACGTTTCACACTCACTTAGGAAAGGAGAGGAAACAAAAACAAAAATACATCTCTCTTAAGCAGACATGTCATAAATCTGTCTTTAAGCTGGGTAGAGCCCATCAGCCTGTAATGTGGTTATGAAATCTCTCTAGCTGGTTAGTTAGCTGTCAGCTAGCTCCTGCGAAGTTTGAAATCAGGTCCACAGCCACTTCAGGGTTTATATAACTCATATATTCAGAAAAACTAAACACCGACTGACAAATTAGAATCTGTCTAGGTTAAGGTTGAGGTTAAATGGCAGGACTTTAAACGAAATCATTTCGAAAGATCGAGGTGACATGGCTAACTGTTATTAGCTTGTGTTGCTGTTTATTTAGGTGCAAGACAGAAACAAATGCCAATAAACATTAAAATGCAATGATACCTGGAGAATTTATCGCCTGTAAATAACAAAGTGGTACTCACCCTAACCCACAGCCAGGTCGTGGAACCAGAAAGTCTTTTTTAAGAGCTGAAATTTGAGTTTCAAAGTACAGTCAAGTCGAGAAGTGTAAGGTTAAGGGTGTTAGACGTGGGTCCACAAGTAAAACTCGAGCTCGACGGCTGTTTTGCGGTTAAGTCCGGGTTTTCTATAGCTCTCGGAAGACCTCAGGGTTTATTTAAGACGGTGAAGCTGTTGTTGTGAAGGAGACAGAGCCTCCAAACAGCTGAAACTCCAGCCCGGCTCTGACCAGCAGCTAGGCTCGGCTCGGCTCCCTCCCAGACGAGAGCTAAAGATGGCGACGTCCCGGAGGTCCACTCCCTGACGAGCTGAACGAGCAAAAAACCAGCAAACATAACGAAAAACCGAGCCCGAAAAACACCCAGCGACGACCACACCCTAGATTTAGGCCCAGGCACCAAACCTACACCGTTAGAGTCGAGCTGCAGGGCGTAGGGACTCGGTCTCACAGAAGAACAACATGCTTGTGCTGCTTTTCTCCCCCTTCTTCTCCTCCTTCTCGATCCTGGAACGCCAGTTCCGCCCAAAAACACTTTTTCTGGGGGGAAAAAACCCTCCCTATCCGACTGAAGACTATTCTCTGGAAAGCATAAGCAACAGTGCTTTCCAAACTACCAGGAGAAAATAGACCAAATTTAGGACACAACTCTTAATGATTTAATTCAGGTGGCCCTTCCCAGCACACTAAGACATTCTGTTTCCAACTTTGTAGACAAATTGTTTTGGAGAAGGCCCTTTTCTATTCTAGCATGAATGTACCCCAAGGTGTATAAGACATGAGTTTGATGTGGAAGAACATGCCTGGCCTGCTCAGAGCTCTGACCTCAACCCCACCCAGCACCTTTGGGATGAACTGGAATGGAGATTGTGAGCCAGGCTTTCACGTCCATCAAGTGCCTGACCTCATAAATGTTCTACAGAATGAATGGGCACAAATTCACACAGAAACTCCAGAATCGTGTGGAAAGCCTGTGGAAGCTGTTATAGCTACAAAGCTACAAAGGGGACCAACTCCATATTAAAGTCTATGGATCTGAATACAGTGTCTTTAAAGTCCCTGTTGGCGTGATGGTCAGGTGTTTCAATAGTTTTGTGCGTATTGTTTCTTTTTATAAATGAGAAAACTACTGGGGGAAGTTCTCAGCAAGTCATGCATGTTTCATATGGATGAAATGTTACAGTTTTGAGGCTGAAGTGGTCAAGCAGGCTTAAAATGGAAAATGATATAAATGCTGATCAGTCAGCAGAGCAACCTTTTTTCTGTTATATGTTATTGAGGAAAGATAAGATTGTTACAGCAGCAAAGTGGACAGAAGAAGAAGACGCATAACAAATGGAATAAAAATCTATAGAACACAACAGTATAATATAAAGAATACAGTACACGAATGTTTGCATGCATGAATGTGTGTTTATATATACAGCATATACACACATATATTTATATATACATATTTATATACTGAAATATATATATATATATATACATACACACACACAGACACACAGTGTTAGTCTAGAAGCCACATTGATAAAGGAAACAAATGGAAAATTCTAATGAGCCTTTGGAGTTTAGCCAGTGATCGGAATGAACAGATGAATAGATATAGATCACCAAGAGGTTAAGAGTAAACAGCAGCACAAACGCATCAGCGCTGTCTTCTGGCCTGCACACAACCAATTGGTGAACAGATCTGAGACCTGCTGTTCTGGATTGGCCCTGAACCAGCCATGTCCACAGCCAATGGGAGAGCAGGATGTCTGCACTCTGTATCCAGGCGAACAGGAGGCTTTGAAGCTTATGGGGGCAGTTTTATGAATGGCATTTAAAGAGCCATGCTTCTTTTTCTGGTCTCATGTACACTATATGGAAAAAAGTATTGGGACACAGATGTCCCCTTAGTTCCAATAAAGGGCAATCTTAATGCTTCAGCATCCCAAGACTGTTTGGGCAACGGCCAGTTATAGTTAGCTAGTTTAGTGTTGTTAATTTATGTTGTAAATTTACGTTGCATGTAGCACCTTGGTCCTGGAGGAACGTTGTTTCGTTTTACTGTGTACTTCCTGTATATGGTTGAAATGACAATAAAGCCCTTTGAACTTGAACTTGAACAGTTTGGGGAAGAACATTTTCTATTCCAGCATGACTGTGTCCCAGTGCACAAAGCGAACTCCATAAAGACATTCTGGAGGAGTTCAGTGTGGAAGAACTTGACTGATCCACACAGAGCCCTGACCTCAACCCCATCCAGCATCTTTTGTGATGAACTGGAACAGAGATTGTGAGCCAGACCTTCTTGTCCAACATCTAGTGCCTGGCCTTATAAATGCTCTACATAATGAATGGGCACAAATTTACACAGAAGCCTTCAAAGAAGAGTGGAAGCTTCAATGAAGAAACCAACTCCATATTAAAGTCTATGTATTTTACTGAAATGTCATTAGAGTCATTAAATGGTCAATTGTCCCAATACTTTTGTCCAGATAGTGTATGTGGCCCAGCAGGCCTACTAATAGTCACTTTATGGAAACAAACAGCTTACACCCTAACTGCCACTGTAAATATCTCATTAGTTACTTATTTACTGCACATTCTCTGTCCCGCCCATTATTTGCACAACTATTATTTACTGGTGTCCTCCTCTTTTGCACAATTAATGACTGCTGCTAGAATACTGCATTCAGACTGCATGATCTTTTGTCTTATGTTATTTCATTGCTCTTGCGCTTTTCTCTGGTCCTCGGTGACTGTGTAAGTAAATAGGGAGCATATAAATACCATAGATAAATAAATAAGCATATGTGGCTTAAATAAAAATAATCTTACTTGACCTGAGTAGGTGTTTACTGCAGGCTTACGCATTCACTGCATTTCGCTGCCTTGTACTTGTACATGTGTAATGACAATAAAGTTGAATCTAATCCAGTTTATCAGATTCTTATAGTCAGTATTAAGACCACATGCCACAAGACAGTAAAATGTTTAAGTATTGAACGGATGAGCACTCAAGACAAGACACTGCTGAGGAAAAAGAGCTCTCAAGAAAGTGAAGCATGCAAAGGCAAACTGTATCCTGCTTTCGACTTCCTCTGTGGCATATCTCTGCCTATTGGCATTTCCTGAGCGAGACCCCAGTGAAGGGGACCCTCCCACTGAACAACCCAACACACATGCAATTATGTGTGGTAGGGGTGTGTTCAGTTAAAGCCCAGCCAGAATCATATCTGCCGTCCTAGTAATTACCAGACCCCCATTCTGGCTTTGCTAGGTAAGATTACTTTCTGTAGTTTTTTGTTGCTTTCTTACTTTTCCATTAAAAACCCTCTGTATAGAGATTTCATTGTTGAAATTTTAAGTAAAGTGGCCCCTAATAGTAATGCCTGAACACACCCAGCACAGCACACAGTGTGACATTCTTTCTCTGCATTCACCAAATGAAGCAGGGGGCTGCCACCAATGAGGGGCGCCCGAGGAGCAGTGTGTGGGGGCGGTACCTTTCTTAAGGGAACCTCCGTGGTGCTACTAGCAGTCCTGAGATTCAAACTCCACTTGACCACCCAGAATCTGATAAGAGATAAGATAACCCTTTATAGGTGGGGAAACTTACATCGTTAAGAGCAGCAAAGTGGACAGAACAAGAGAAGAAAAAGCAGCAAATTTATATAACCAATTAAATAAAAATCTATACAACACAACAGTATAATGTGAAGGTACACTATACAAATGTTACAAAAATCTAAATATAGAAGTTTGTGCATCTATCTATCTATCTATCTATCTATCTATCTAGCGATGGATGGATGGATGGATGGATTGATAGATAGATGGAGATGGATGGATGGATATGTACACCAAAACACAATGCACCAAAAAACTGTACACTGCATACAGTACTATTATATCCGATTCCCCTATTAAACTAATTAGATTAAACAATTTAAAGAATTAGCACTATTAAACATGTTAGCAGAAACATTACCCTTCGTAAAAATTTGAATCCCTGTGTAATTTCAGTAGTATAACTGTAGATGGCCTTGCGCACCCAGTTCAGCAGAACAGTCCGAATCGTTCTTTTGAATCAGATCTTTCAAATTGGTTCTTTTCAACAAACGGCTCAGAATTGTCCAGTAAAAAAGTAAGTGACGTTTACGATCCGTAATTTTGTCTTATCTTGCCTAGTTTAGTAGGAGGAAACCCTCCCTTTTACGTAATCCACTGATCAGTAGAAGTAGAAGGCTCGCTTACATCTCACATCAACTATCCATGTGCAGAGTCGGTTGTTCGAACATTTCAACAGCGAGGAATCGGTTCATGGAATGAATCTTCATGAATATGACGTAGTGTAAAGTTTACATGTGCTGAAACATGGCTGCTGGAGGAGAGCAGCAGCAGCAGGCCCACAGGCCTGGGCTTTACAAACAGAAAAACAAGGAGCACAAACATGGAAAGCATCGGACCAAAGGGGAGATCGAGCGAGAGAACAAGGGTGAGTCTGATTCTCCCAGTGTCTGTCTGCCAGGACGCGCAGTTAGCCTGCTCGGCTAACGTTAGCCACACACGTGTTTAAAGTTCAGACACGTGAAGCGGCCACAGAATGCAGCTTGGTTGCAGCAGACTGTGGTTATGCAGGAGTAACCTTGTTTTAATCTAGGGCTGCATTATATGGAGAAAATCACCATTGCTGTTATACTGCCTTTCAGTGTGTATAGATAATAAAAAAAAAACTACAGTGTTAAAGTGCATCATTACTGTTTCTGTCAGTGTCTACTACTACCAAAGTTATATATGGGTGTGTGTATTTTAAAAAAATCACCTTTCTGTTATTGAAATAGTGTGTACATTTTATTCAGGTTTCTAAATTCCTGAACAGGAATTTTATAGGAAATAACCATAAACCAATTAATCATCTTGATTCTTTATGCATCTTATCTGGCACCAGAGATACAGTGATCAGGAGGGAGGTTCACCCAGGGAGAGGCTCACTGCTGTTGTGTTGACCCCTGTGAATTCCCCAAATGTGGGACTCTCGACTGTATAATTTCTGCTAGTGGACAACTGTGTTTTTGGGGCAGCTGGTGGACAGGTGGTTAGGAAGGTCTTGGGGCATGAGCCTGCGATCGGAAGGTTGTGGGTTTGAATCCCAGGACTGCCAGTGGCACCACTGAGGAACTGTTGAGCATCTGCTCCCCACTGCTTCACTTGGTGAATGGGTTAGATGCAGAAAGAGAATTTCCACTCTTCACACTGTGTGCTGTGCCATGTGACACATGACTATAAGGGGCCACTTTACTTTATTTAACAATTAGGCAGAGTTGCTGTGGTGGCGCTGTCCAAAAAGCAGAGGCGAGAGCTGAGGAAGATGGACCGGAGACATAAAGCCAACCAGCTGCGCCGCAACAAGAAGGACATGGTGAGGAAATAATGAGGCTCACTTTTCACACACACACTGTTAATAATATTCTGAACAGTATCTCTCCTGGCTTCTACAAGGTGCTGACAGAAAAGCGTCGCCTGGGCAGTAGAGATGGCCCCCCTCATCTGGTGGCTGTTATTCCCTTGCATGCTGGCGTGGATGCTGGAGCTGTGACTCGAGTGCTGAGGGGAGACGGGATTGCAGGGGTGGTACATGAAGACCAAGGAGTCAAAGGGGCTCTGGACAGTTTTGGCCTGGTTCTTCCCCGTTTTAAACAGAGATTCACTTTCTACCGCCCAGACGCAGGTAACTTACTGTGCTTTCTTATTAAATATTATCAGTAGTAATAATTTTGTACTTTTAAATATGTGATAACAGCCAAAATAATTATGGTGATCATTATTATTAGTAGCAGCATTATTGTGAGTACTATTATTTAAGGTATCAACTTAGAATCAAGTGGAAAATAGAAATAATAGTTTGTCATGGTGAGCTCCACTGGACACTAAACACTTGCTTTAATGCAAGACCAATAGAGCAGTGCAGTGCTTTTTACAGCGCATTGACCAAACTACTTTCCTGCAGTCCAACTTGATGACAAGTAACACAGGCCTTCATATCATTTATCTTTTATTGCCTGGTTCATGCTGTGGTGATGATTTTCAGTTTTAATATATACAAGAGCACCCACATATAGTGAAAAACTGCATTGTTGTGATGTGGTAAAAACCCCTATTTTTATAGTGTAAACCTTAAATATGCCACCGAAAATGTAAAGGTAAATTGGTATCTGTTCTGTACAGTGTACACTAGGGCTGTAACGGTACATGTATTCCTACCGAACCGTCACGGTACATGATGTCTTCCGGAGAATACACGGTACGATGGAGAAGACGTGATTGAAGTAATACGGAATCACAGAGGGACCAAAAAGTGCAAGTAAATCATCACCAGGGTCGTAGTGTGGTGCAATAGTGCCACCTACTGGCGTAACACTTCTGCCGCCTTACACATACATAAAAATATAAGCAAGAGTGTGTGTTTACTGCTGTTCATTTAAAATAACTGAAAACAAACCAAGCCTCTTTCTTCAGGGCTTTTTGTTGACTCCAAAACCGAGGTACGTACCGAACCGTGACATCTGTGTACTGTTACACCCCTAGTGTACACTAAAATCTGGCAGTTCTTACAGATATTAACCCTGTATAGGCTGCACTGTAATTCATGCAAGCAAGTTTTTGTTGGTGTGTGCCATCGTTTTCTTTGGTATAAGAAATTCTGTACCGGGCAGCAGCCAATCAACAGCAAGGAGAAATAAATAACCTTCTCGGATTGGCCATAGCTGACTGTGACGTCCAGGCCTCGTCCGCCACGCCCCCCTCGTGCTTGTGCTGGTTGTTTGTTTGGGTCAGCGCTGCACGGTGGAGGTTCATTCTGTTCAGGTGTCTGATTGCCTTGCGAACCCTGCGCTCAAATATAAACGACCGGCACGAGGACGAGGGGGTGAAAATCCGCATTGGACTGAAACCGCGACTACTGATCCACGTTAAAGTGGTGTTTACTGTATTTTAATATGTATTGATGCATGTAGTTGCTCATAACCATGTTTGATTCCCCAAAGTAGCAGCCGTTGCCGCTGTTCTTTATTATTAGTTGTTTTGTGCGCTTTGAAATAATTGTTTTCTCTTTGGTGAATTTTACAATACTGAGGGAAGGTTCTGTAGGGGATTTTAAGGTAAAACAGAAAAATAAAATATATCATATTACAGTATTGGAAATGCAGTGGTGTTGAATTTCGTCTGTCGGAAACCACTTCATTTATTCGTCCTTTAAACGAATGGAGACATCACTCATTTTGTGTGCTTTCAGATTTCAACTGTATACATCAATGGAGATAAGTTATAATAAATCACTAAACTGTATGATAAGTGGTCACAGCATGTTTTTCATCCTTCAAACCCTAACGGCACCTTTTTGACGCACATACAGTGGGAGCATAATAGTTTCATTGTAGTTACTTAATAATGTGTGGTAATTACATAATATGATCAACCAGAGTATAATCAACCAGAGATTGTTTGTTATTTAGTAAGATATTAATGGAGCTTGATGTTTTTGTTTAAGTGCATAACCCTTCATAATAGTATGTTGCTTTTCAATTTCTCTTCTCAGCTGACCTGCACTCCCTCCTGGACGTGGCCAAGGTGGCAGACAGTCTGGTGTTTGTGCTGGACTCCACTGAGGGCTGGGACAGTTATGGAGAATACTGCCTGTCCTGTCTGTTTGCACAGGGATTGCCAAGTCATGGTAGGAACACGGGGAGCCCTGGAATCCGATTTAATGTTCTGAATCTGTGAATTTGCTCCTACGTGGACTAATAGTAGTTTACTCTTGTCATCTTTATCATTGGATGCACTGTTACCCCTGAATCAGAAATGAGATGGAATGAAACTATTTTTGTCTCCATCATTGCACTAATATGCAATGAGTCCACAGATGTTAACCTGGATGTTCTTTGCACCGACAGATAAGTGGATGAATCCGATTTCTTTTTTTATTAAGATAAGATAAACCTTTATTAGCCCCACAAGTGGGAAATTTGCATTGTCACGGTAGAAAGTGGACAGAAACAAAGGGCAGCAAAAATGAAAAACAATGAAGTCGAAGAAGATATTAAACCAACAAGACAGTATGAAATATACAATGTATCTAATCAAATTTTTATTTTATTACATTTTTATGTTCCTTGTATGTCTGCTGTAAAAAGGGGTGGGGGGATCACAAGAATTCAGGTGGTTCATAAGCAGGTTGTAAGCAGATCTTCAAAATGCAAAAAGAGGAAACGGGAGCAAGAGACAAAAACTAGAATAAGCATTTTATTGAAATTGCATTTAAACTCAAACAGCCTGTTCATCAGCAAAAACAAAAACAGAACTAAAAGTGTCTAAAAAGGACTCCGTGGTTAGTAGACCCACTGTTCTTGTTGATCACATCAGAAATTCGTTTAGGCATGTGAGTGTTTCCAGGAGTCTGGTGGGAATGTGGCTCCATGCGGTGAAGACGGCTTCACGAAGGGCCTCCACGGTCTGGAATGGTCTGAAACATCCGTTTTTGGAAACTTCTTGCCATCCACCTCAAATGTTCCCAATGGGGTTTAGATCAGGGGAACATGCAGGGCAGTCCAAAAGAGTGTCTCCTGGAAGAAGTCCTTGGTCAGCTGGGCATTGTGAGCTGCAGGGTTGTCCTGTTGAAAGACCCAGTCATTACTGCTCAGTCCAGACGGATTCCTGCTGCAACGCTCCTGCAGAATCTTCAGCGCCGCTGTTCCACTGAAGGCAAACGCACCCCAGACCATGATGGCGCCTCCTCCACTGTGCCTCCTAGAAAACATCTCCAGTGGGATCTCCTGGTCATGCCAGTAACATTGGAAACCATCAGGACCGAACAGGTGACATTTTTTTTCTCGTCAGAGAATAAAACTTTCTTCCACCTTTCGATGTCCCATGTTTGATGCTCCCTTACAACGTTCAAATGGGCAGGTTAGTGGCGTGGGAGGAGATGTGGCCTCCGAAGATGTTTTTCGTCCTCTAAGCCCTTCTTTCGCAGATGCTGTCTTCTAGATATTGAGCTGCAGTTAGCATCAGTAAGGGCTTTAATTTGGGTCGAACATCAGCCTGTGTCTTCACGGACAGCCAGTCGGATCCTCTGGCTTAGCACAGGTGATTTTTTTTGGGGTCATGACCCTCAGGATTTTTTAAGAAGTTTAAAAAGACTGCAACAATGGCGCGCTATGAGAGGCCTTTTCTGCCACGTGCAGTTCTGCCACGTTCAAAGACCGGTCATGCCAGTGTGGATGACATGAAAGGCAGATTTTTGCACAGATTCTGCCTTTTAAAGGCTGTGGTCTTAAACTTTGGATCAGCTGATGAACCCCTGTTTGAGTTTAAATACATTTTTCAATAAATGGCTTACTCTCTAGTTTTTGTCTCTTGGTCCTGTTTCTTCTTTTTGAATTTTGAAGCTGTACTCACAACTTGGTTCTGAACCACAAAATACGAATGCTTTTGTGCAGGACTGTGTATATATAAAAATATAAACCTTTATTTTTATATGAATGTATATATATGTATGTATATATGTGTGTGTATGTTCATCTGCAAGGTTTTTGTAAGTTTTAAATACTGAGTGAAGCTCCTGTTGCCCCGTCATTTTAAGGTAAAACAGAATAACGGCCCATTTAAAACGAGCTTTAGGCATAAATTTGGTAGCATTAGGAACGCAAGACAATTTGAAAAATTTCCTGTATTGACGAATGAAATACTATGAATAATATGAACATTTTCTGTAATGATAATCGGTATCCTGTATTATGACTGCACTGATCTGTATCCCATTGGTTTTAAACTGAATGCTCTTTGGAGAGCGTATGTAGACTTAGGCTGTTTATCATAATAGCGACTGTGTATTTATTGGAATGATAATAATATGGTAATATATTATAAAAATAGTATAAAACTTTAACAACATGAAACTGTGTAATTATGATTGGGTTGTACTTTGACAAGTATTCTGTTCAGTATTATGTCAGTTTTGTCTAAAACAGCTTTTTATTTTTCAGCATTGGTGTGTCAGGGCATAGCTGACCTGGCTGTGAAGAAGCGGGCCGATTTTCGGCGGTCGCTGTCCCGGTTGACTGAAGCCCGTTTTCCAGAGGCGCGCCTGTTCCCCCTCGACTCGGAGCAGGATGCACTGCTGCTCCTTCGGCACTTGGGGGCGCAGAAACAGAGGCGACTGGCTTTCCGCTCCCGCCGCTCACACATGCTGGTTCAGAAGGCCTCTTACATCCCTAACAGCACTCAAGATGGCACAGGAGGGCCTCCCACAGGACTGGGGACCCTGTGTGTGTCGGGATACGTTCGAGGCTGCCCCTTAATAGTGAACAGGCTGGTGCACATTGCTGGCCATGGGGATTTTCAGCTTAGTCAGATCGATGCCCCTACAGACCCTTTACCCATTATCACAACTGCCCAGCACTCTGCAAAGCAAGCCAAGAGAGGAGACGTGGAGATGATGGTAAGTGAAAGGTGGACTCAGTAGAGTTACTCTAAATCTCTATTTGAATTCAGTCAGTCTATCCAGTTCAAATAGGGAATTGCATTAGTCACCTCAGTGATGAAACCATATATACAGTACATAGTAAAAATGAAACAACGTTCCTCCAGCAACACATGAGCAGAACAGAACACAACACAAGTGCAAATCAGGACGGAACAAGAGCAACAATACTCCTAAATGAGACAGGACAAGACAATGTGTAGTGCAAACGACAATGGCTACATTGGATAAGTGCAGTATTTGACCAGCACTGTAGTTTAGCAGCAGAGATGTGCAAGAGAATGCAGGGCATCAATAAATAAATATGCAATTTAAAATGGCAATACGTATGACTGTGTGGTTTTTAGCAGCATAGAAACCATGACAGAGAGTGTTGTGTGTTATACAGAATGTGTGATCTGAAAAGAGTATTTTAACTGGTTATTAAAGTCAGACTTTTCCAAGGGTGTAGGGGTGAGGGAGGGGGAGGTGGGTGATTTGTGGTGTGTGTGAGAGTGTCTCATGACTCCCACTGCCTGTGGAACATTAAGATAATTGGCAATTAGGGCTGGGCGATTAATCGAAAAGTAATCGAAATCGACTTTCAGAACCTATAATTGATCAAATTTTTCCAGGTCGATTATTTCCATTAATTTCCCTTTAAAAACACTACCGCGCGTGGAGTCACGTGACCCCGCTCCGTTATGTTACGTTATTCCGCCGACATGTC
>JBBPDB010000001.1:19796942-19814803 GCA_037974465.1 Brachypetersius altus
CGAGCACGGAGAGCTTAAACACTGAGACAACTGAGCAACTTGTCAGTGAACTATGAGGGCAAAAAAAATAAATAAATAAAAATAATCATTCATTAACTTGAACTTGTACTGCTGTAACTAAATTTCTGTGCAGAGGACATTTGATTAAAAACCGGTACTGAATAATGCATGGCATTAATAATCTAGGATTGGTCTGATACTGTGTTTCTGTGTGTCTGATATGTGCTTTGCAGGATGGAGGTGCTGGAGATGTGAATGGAGCTGGGGGAGAGGTGCGTGTGCTCCTGAAGGCCGATCCCTCTCAGAGAGAGAGTCTGCAGGCAGAAGCTGAGGTTGATCCCATGGAGGGCGAACAGACATGGCCAACTGAGTCTGAGCTCCAGGAGGCTGAAGGTACACACACTGTACTGATGTGACTGAAAAAAACTGAGAGCAGATCTGAGATCAGCGTGAAAAACTGGTTTAAGAAAGTGCTTTGTGGTTTCTGATGATTACAAAATTCCTTATCCGTACTTATCCACAATATATTTTGAAAATTGCTGAAATGGGACAGAATATATTGGGTGGTTGTCAGCACACAAATATATGATGTCACAGTTTTGGCAGTAATTTGAGTAAATGAACATTTCTCTTTTGGTGAACATGTAGAGGCCAGAAAGAAGAAAAAGTTGATGAAGGTGCCAAAGGGAACCTCAGAGTATCAGGCCACGTGGATCATAGACGATGCTGAAGAGAAAGATGATGATGATGATGATGATGAAGAGGACGACATGGGCAGCTATGATGATGATGATGATGAAATAATGGAAGATGGAGATGATGAGTCCCAGGTGAGTCTGGTTTAGACTTTATTATTAGTATTATTTTGGACATGATTTAAATCTTTAAATCTGACCTGACCTGGAAAAACAATGTTTCCAAGAATCCCAGAGGAGAGCCGTGAATTATGTCCAGTGAATAAATGATGGGATTTTTCAAAACTAAAAATGAAGTAGGAAGTATCTAATTAGGGCAAGCCAAGACAAAAGCCTGTAAACACAGCCATAAAATATGTATACGTGACCCTTTGACCCCTCTGGAAAAGCATTGGCATTATTTGTTTGTGCGTCACCATGGCGTTCTCCAGGGTGGCAGCGGAAGAAGGCAGTGAGGAATGAGGCCAGAACAGGTCAAGCTAAAGTGCTCCGCCACTTCCACCGCATGTTCACGGCGCAGAGCTGACAATGCGGAGCGCGGGCGTAAATAAAGGCGGCGGGAGCGGGCGATTGGCTGAGAGGGGGGCAGGGGGCGGGCACGGCGCTGGCGGAACACTGCATACGTGACTGGCTCTTTGTGCGCTGCATGGTGGAGAGGCATTGTTTGTTTTCTCAGCGTCTGCCTCTCGGCCTCAGTGCCAGGCTGCTCACCGCAACAATAGTGTTTGGAGCTGGAGGCCTGTCCCGAGAGAAGCCTCCCGTCTTCCTGCACTTTGGACAGGGCTTCCTGTCAGAACCTGCGGAGCGGGCGGCCATTTATTTATACCAGCTGGGCTTGAAAGAGCAAGGGGGGAAGCTCCTCATGTATGGAGGCTCCGCTCCATTTATTTTCTTTCATCGCAATTAGCATGCGACTGATGTCTGGGTGAGCACCAAAGAGCCCTGCACAATGCGAGATGTGAACGCGGAGGGAAGTGGTACCTCAGATGATTCGGGGAGATTATTTTTATTAGCACACCTGTGATTGTTCTGCAGGTTGACCCCTCCGGGGTGTGGATTCACCCCAGTAGTGTGTCTTGCCCCTTTCCCATCTCGGTGGCCATGTGCTTGCTTAGAAAAGTCAATGTATATTTAGGGATGAACATCAAAGAATAGTTCGTTTGCACAAAGCTTATGTTTAGTTTGCGATTTTTGGAAGGAAAAATCTAATTTCAGAAGCTGATATAGTGTCAGTCGTCTCATTTAATGATCTCAGTCTTACTTTGCTTTTATTAGTGCAGCCCTGTATTGGTTTATTGTGTTTGTTTGGTACTCTACAGTAAGACTGCCCTCATCAGGAATATAATGGGTTTTAAATGGTTATGATTAAAGGTTATTTAGCTCATTGATGAGCATTATAATGTGATTTTAAGATTAGAGGTGATCTGTTGCGTCCCAAACGTTGAGCCCACTTTCATCTGTACAGTAAGTAAGAGCCTGTTTTTACTTTGTCTTCTTTTTCAGATAGCTGTGTTTGTATTAATTAGAACACAAGTTTTCGGTTGATAACGGCCAATTATTGTTTGTTTATGCTTATTCAGCGTTGGTGTTTACCACTACCCTTACAAATGGTTTAATGAGAATTTGTTTGTAGGGATGATGCATCACCATAATTATAATTAGAAATGCATCATATTGTAAAGGTAAATTTGGAAAAAAACGTAAGTTCCTAAAATGCCTGATTATGGGGAGAGTATTAAAACTGAATACATTCTCTTTTTTTAAGGACGGTGAAGCTGGATGTGATTCTGGCAGGGATGACGATGATGAGGGTGAGGAAAAGGAGGAGATCAGCTCGACAGGCCGCGTTGGAGCTGAACAGAAATACGACGACGCCATGAACGAGGCGGAAGAGGTAGCAGGGCTCCGCCGCTACCGGGAGGTTCGCTCGCATGAGATGTTCCCTGATGAAGTGGACACCCCCCTCGACGTGCCAGCCAGGACGAGGTGAGGGGGTGAGAAGGAGGTGCAAGTGCCTGTAAAAGCCACCATGTCTCCTTCACTTCCAGCGGCTGCAGCTCAGTCTGTGTGCAGAACTGTGCAAATGCATATTGCCTTTCCTTCCTTGGGGGAGGGGGGGTGTGTGACACACTTTGAATTGTAACACTAGCACAGATGCTGTTAGCACAGATGCCTTTTTCGCCCTTCTTTTGTGAAGAGCGACGGCCCGACTCACGGCTGTGTTTGTTTGTTTGGGTTTGTGTCTCAGATTCCAGCGCTACAGAGGTCTGAAGAGTTTCCGCTCGTCTCCGTGGGACCCCATGGAGAACCTGCCTCTCAACTACTCCCGCATCTTCCAGTTTCAGAACTTTGAGCGTACGCGCCGCCGCGTCCTGGCCGAGACCGCAACCGAGGAGGAGGGAGCCATGGTACGAGTTTGTAACCCCCCCACCCTCCCATTTTTTAATTTTTGCTCCTTAATGTAGTTGTAATGTTATGATTAATTCACGTGAAAAGTTACGATTTTTGAAGGGCAGCGACAATGGTTTTGTTTATCTTAGACATTTTGACATCTTGACGTATGCTTAAAGCCTTTAGGATAAATCATAACACTAAATATATAAATCGGAGAATGCTGAAACATTTTATAAACTACAACCCTGAAACCCTGTTCAAAATACGGGAGAATTATTGGAGTCATTTCTTAAAGTTTGTTAAAGCGTACCAGGTGGCTGCTGTCTGTGATGCAATCGAAAGTTACAGTGGAGCTACTTCTAAAAAGGCAGTTTTGCTGAATGATTCCATGCCGTATTACAGCTTTGACATCTTGAAATAATAAAACGGCTTTCATGTGTTAGTGTGTCAGTGTTAGTGTGACTGGTACTGTATGTGAGACAAAAAAAATAGACAAAACGCACAAAGCCTTTGTTTTGTCTGCACAGTGTTCAATAAGATCATCCTTGTTCTACTGTTTGGGTTCTTCAGGTTGGATGGTATGTGACTGTGCACATTCAGGATGTTCCTCCCTCAGTGATGGAGAGCTTTCAAGCAGGCAAACCTCTGGTGCTGGTCTCTCTGCTTCCACATGAACAGAAGGTATGCTGCTCTGTAATTCAAAATTTATGAGGTCAGGTTGGGTTGGTGGATTGAAATGGAATTGTGAAGGACATCTCGGCTCTTTAAAAATGTACAGAATTTCCCAAATCCTCAGGAAAGACTTGACGGTGAAATGATTGACGGTGAACCTTTACATGTATCTTTTGAGGTTGTTGCTAGTATAAACAAAAAAAATGCGTGAATGAATACTGTACGCGTGTGTGTGTTGCTTCGTGTGAGATAACGGGCAGAGCAACACTGTGTTTAACTTGGATAAATACTGATTACTGCCTACCGCCACCCATTAAAGTACCCATAACGACCTATAATTATTTAAACTAGTCATTGTGTAAGTTGGAGTAGAAGCTTTTTTTTCACCCACTCCTGTGTTTCCCTGTGTAGATGTCAGTGATGCACATGCTGGTGCGACGCCATCCGAGTTTCACCGAGCCCATTGCGTCTAAAGAGGAGCTCATATTCCAGTGCGGCTTCCGGCGCTTCCGGGCTTCGGCCGTCTTCTCTCAGCACACCTCTGGTACGGCCCGGATAGGTCCTCACTTAATATTACCTCCATATTAGAGACAAACTTACGTCTGTACAACATGTTTTGGTGGGGCAGAAGGTATTCCTCTGTTTAAAGTCCCATTAGAGGCTTGTCACGCTTCAGAGCAGATATTAATGATCTTTCACCCAAGGCTGTGAGCTGACCTACTTGTCTGTGCAGGGGACAAGCACAAGCTGGAGCGTTTCCTGCGTGAAGATGCTCCCACAGTTGTCTCTGTGTACGCGCCCATCACCTTTCCCACTGCTGGGGTCCTTGTCTTTAAACAGAGGGCTAATGGTAATGGAGAACTCTGCCGTTTCGATGAATGTTTGAGGATAATAAACTGATGCTCGATTTGGGGCTGAATGATTGGGGCTCTTTTTGCAGGAATGCAGGACCTTGTAGCCATAGGCAGCCTACTCAGCTGCAACCCTCGGCGCGTGGTGCTGAAACGGATCGTCCTCAGTGGACACCCCTTCAAGATCAACCGACGCTCCGCTGTCGTTCGATACATGTTCTTCAACAGGGGTGAGGAGGAGCTGCCTAATGCACACTCATTCAGTTCATACGAACCACACTCCCCTAGAACAGTGAAACCTGCTGCACAGTAAGAAAAATGGTGTACAGTAAGAAAGCGCTAGAATTGACGCTATTTTGTCTTCTAGATGATATCCTCTGGTTTAAGCCGGTGGAGCTGCGCACCAAGTGGGGCCGAAGGGGACACATTAAGGAGGCCTTGGGTAAGGACAGTGTTCGTAATCATAAGTTTAAAGTTGAGGTTTGGTTCAAATGTTTGACACGTGAAAGAGATCGAGACAGTCAGAAGTTTGTGGTCGTGGAATGAAACTAATGTATGATTTACTCTGTTCCTCTTTGTGTGCAGGTACTCATGGTCACATGAAATGTGTTTTTGACAGTCAGTTGCGTTCCCAGGACACGATTCTCATAAACTTGTACAAGAGAGTGTATCCTCGTTGGACGTATGACCCCTATGTGCCTTCTGCTTTACCCTGGATCAAGAAAGAGGAGCCAGAGAACCTCCATGACATTGACATGGAGTAGCGGAGAGATAAGTTTGGACTGTTGGGGGCAGTGGACATGATATTTGCTGTGGTATATTACACTGATGCTGATGTATCAGAATAAATTTGATGGGATTGTTTTGTTATATGTAAGTATTTTCCCATGAGGGCCACTAGATGGCGCACCTGTATTAAAGTGAAGGTGCTTATTCCTGATGGAACAGTCGACTGGTGTCTGCACTGATGCTGTGTGGTCTTAATCTTTTCCAAACGGAATTCATGAGGTCTGAAAACAGTATGCATAGTTGGATATAAAGCATTAAATGGGTGAAGCCATCTTTAGGACATACCACCACCAAATAACTGCGTAGTTGATTCTTGGCCTTCAGTGCGATGTACTTGCTGTATATATTTGCTGTGCAGTTTCTATTAGCCTAGAGAGGAACACTGAGCGGGACTGGGCCAAATTCCTGTCGAAACCTCAAGTGATAGTGTCCCTGGCTTCATGAGCGGAGCACGGGTGAAACCGCACCTAAACACTAGTAGTAAATACTGTCATTGTGAGTTTTCATTTCTCATCCTCTAACTCCAACCAAACCTCACTGGAAGATAATCGCCCTCAAAAATGTCCGACCAGCAGTAAAGGATGCAGTCATTACCGTCGGCTGGCTGCTGTCGTTCAGACTGGCTGGACTGAGCGAAGCATGACCATCACTGGCATGTGGACATCCAGCATCTCATAAGTCACTTTTCTCTCACTGTGGCTCGGCACACTGTGGGTTGCAGTGGCCTTCTGTGTGTCTTTATGGTGGAAGTGGACGGCTGCTGGCTGTGTGTAAGCCCTTCCTACTCTCTGGCGGTCCCTCTGACCTGAAGCCCCCTTTTCACCACCATTCACACTCGTGCACACACAGAGCCCTTCTCTTGTTTTCTCTCTGGAATCCCAAATGCTTTTCTGCATACTCTGCCCCCCCTCCCAAATCATGTGCTTTTTCAGTCTTCTGAGAAACAATGATTTATGGTTTGTAATATTTATCATAAAACAGTGCTCTTGCATGCTTGCAGCTACATGATTCATCCCGGGGTTCTGCTGGGACCCACACCACAGACGCATGCCAATATGTCTGGGAAAAGAGAAGGTGAAGACTTGGGCTTGGAAAGGCGAGCGCGATCCAAGAACAGAGGGGATCAAAAGTTCAATAAGCGCATTTTTTTCGCACACTGCGAATTTGATTACGGTGGAAAAAGTCAAAATAATGATAAAACAATCGCACAAGGGTAATACTTCTTTATTGCCTAGGGGTGCGCTCGAAGCTCTGGACGGTTTAGTCGAGGCACTCAATTTATTTTCTGGTTCATTTTTTAGCCCCAGTGCACTCGGGGCACTGAGCGGGGATGTGTTAAACACATCTTTAAAAAAAAAAAAAAAAAAAGCCGTACGGGTGTGGTGCGCCCAGCCAAATGTTCATGATCTACAGAGGAAATCTAATCCTCCCACGCTGGAGATTGTCCTTAACTTTAAGCAACACACGCATGGAATGTGAATGGGGAGCTTTTTCCTCCAGGGCTCACCCGAAAAAAAACATCCCTGCCAGTTTCGGAAGGAAACGTTCAGGTTCTGCGTGTGCTGTGTGAAAGTGAGGGAACCTGGAGTGATGTATTGGATGCCTCATCCATACAGTGCTGCGTTGGGGCCAAACTGGGGCCAGAAGGAGTTAACGCTGGTGGCTGCAGGCCTCTTTGGAGCAGGAATGTCCTGCGGTTCCTAGTTTGCTGCCACCACACTCAGCTGGCTTCCACTGAAGATATAATGGGTGAGAAATTTTTCCGTTGGAAGGGGATAAAGAGGGGGTGGGAAAGAGACAGACAGACACAGAGAGAGAGAGAGAAAGGGAGAAAAGATGGAGCATAGGGTTACAGAGAAGAGATAAGAGAAGAACCGCTGCCTGCTCAAGGCGGGATAGAAAAACAAAAGGCCAAGAGTGAGGAGAGCAGTGCTCATCCTGCTCGGACTGGCAAAGCAGGAAAAAGCCAAACAGTCAAAGTGGAGGAAGCAGGGGGTGACGGAGGGCCGAAGGTGATGGTGATGGTGGTGGGGGGGGGGTGAGGAAAGCGAGAAAGGGAGAGAGCCTCGGCCGTGTGGGTAAGGGAGACGAGAGCGAGAGTGGCTGGCGTTTATGGATAGCAGATGTGGCGCTGTGGGGTTTTGGCAGGGCCCCACTGCGCCTCAGTCCCGCACCGGCTGGGTGGCACCAGGGTGAGAGGGAGGTCAGCACACCACAGCACACAGCCTATAAAACAGAGAGAGCTGGTGGGTGGTGGGGTGGTAGGGTGTGGGGGGAGCAATCAAGACAAGACAGCATGGAATGCTGAAATCCACTCGCACAGCTTATGCAGAGACCTTCAAATCCACTGGTGCAACACCTCTATAGCTCATTCTCTAGCTAATGCAGTTTTAAGTGTACTGTAAAAGAGCCAGAGGAAGAAGCTGGTAATCCATGTGGCTTCGCCCTGACCTCACGATTTGATTCCTCCCAACCCCAGGCTTTTTGAATGGAGTCTGAAAGTAACTTTGAATGGAGTTTGAGAAGAACACTCCATCTACTCGATTCACAAATGATCCACTCTTCATCTACCGAGGTGGTTCCCAAACCTGGTGCTCGTTTCAGGAAGCAGGATTTATTGCTTAGCCAGTTACATTGAAGCTTAGCTGGATTTCCCTTCGGCTCTTCTGTCTCATGAAGGTGGATCACTGTTTTTTTTTTTTTTTTTTAACCAGGCTTACCTCATGTTACCATGGAAACCTCAGCTGCACGCCTTACTCGCCCCGGGTCAGGTTCAATTTGGGATTTGAGCAATCGGCGAGTTTATGTCCCTTTATTTACACCATAATGTTAGTGTCAGTCAAGTGAAGAATATAATTTTAGCAGAGGAGTCTAATCATACTACACATATATCATCCTGTATATAAAGACTATAAAGCAATAGCGATAATCACTGACGTGGTAGAGTTGGAAACATGGCTTCTTTTGTCATATCTAAAAAGTACTCAGTCGTGTTTCATGTGATTTTGCTGTTCTTCATGAACGTCACGCTTTCAGCTGCAGCTTGAGGATCCAAACAGAGATGCTGGTTTACCGAGTTTAAAAACGAGTTAACCACAGTTTCATTTGAGAAACTTAGTCAGGAAGTTGCCTTTGCTTGGTGATCCCCCTGGTGTCTGATCTACTCTAATCCTCTATGGGTAACACAATCCAACTCTTTCTCATATACAGGTTCCAGTGTCTCAAATTAAACACTGTAATCTCAGCCATATATGTGTATACAGTCAGACTGGATGGTGTGGCTCCATGTTTTTACAGAGGGACAGACAATAAACCTAAATAAATAAATGACCAATATATACTTTAAACCAGGATGTGCAAATGTGCATATCTGAAGTCTAGGTATTTCTAGCACTGATCTGATAGCAGTGATCATTGAAGGTTCTTGTGATTTGTAGTACATTGATGCTAGATTTTCAGTATCTCAGTGTTCACGCTCTGTCACGATGAACACATCAATGGAAATGGTATTAACTTCTTAGAATAAAACGAGGAATGCTAAAGTGTGCATGACAGTGTACAGGTCATACAGGAAGCGCTGACCCTCGGTCATTTTCTCAGATTAACCAAATCTCTCACCGTTTCTCTTTGGTTCACCCTTTCTGTTTGCCTGCTCGGTCGCCCCTGCTATCCTGCTATCTCTCTGAGACCCCCCCCCCCCTTTACTCTCCCCCTTTAGCCTGGTCCTGACTTTAGCTGGTTTCCTGGGGCCTGGCCAAGGCGTGCGTCCCCAGAGAAGCCAGAGAGGAGATGGAGAGAAAGGGGGCAGAGAAGGGGCTCAGAGACAGGCTCCAAAACCACAGCTGCAGCAGCAGCCTTGCCTTCGCCTTCCCCTTCCCTTCCTCTCCCCTCACTTTACTAAGCAAGGGAACTGGCCTGGCACACTCCCCAGCTCTGCCATTAATCAGAGGGAGAGGAGAGGGGTAGTGTGTGCGCCTGTGTGTGTGTGTGTGCTGATAGAGAGCTGGCGGGAACGGGGGTGGTGGTATGGAGACCAGGACCTCCCAACAAAGCTGAAGAGTTCACCCAGCGAGCGAACGAGGGAGGGAGGGAGGGAGGGAGGGAGGCTGACAGACGAAAAAGCCTGGTGCACAGATTGCGACTTTGTCAGAGAGAGAGACTAAGAGTACGGGAGAGATACGGACAAACAGTGCCGAGCTCTTGGACAGATCTGAGATGGAGCGAAACAGAGTGGAGAGAGAGAAAGAGGGAGGGAGAGAGAGAGAGGGCAGCGGAAACAGACCTGAGGTCCGCTGAGGAGGAGGAGCAGGGAGTCCAAGATTCTGTCTATCATAGCGTATAAACATGGAAAATCTCACGGTTCAATACAAACAGATGTAGCATGTGCACTTTTGTCTCATTAAGGCAACTTGGTGAAAATAGTTGTTCACATCGTGCCTCTTTAATGTATATCCCAGATGTTAGCTCTGCCCTTCCATTCAAGGTCTCCACACATTACTGCGCCGCACTTATCAAAACAGCTCAGCAAGCATCAGGGCCGACCTATGTGTTCCAACGATGTACTTGAGAATAAACAGCTTTTGCCAGAATTCAAAACACGATCTGTGTCTGCGAACTATGCCTAACTCACTATATGGTGCTCTATTTTGGGAGCGGTCTCGAAAAACAAAGTGGAGAATCTAGTGCATTCTTACATGGCCACAATGCAATGTGACAATAAATGAGACCAAAATGGATCCCTGTTTGTGTTTTAGTGCTCCATTATTTACACGGACTGTTTTTCTCTTAGTGTGCACGTTGTAAAATAGAATCTGAGAGTGGTGGGAGACTGGCCTAGGGTTGCCATGTCTATTCCGTACCCTTTTTATAGTGAGGGGGAATCGTAGGGGTGCCTTACTGCCACTGTTAATCTGCTGATCTTCTCATCAACACATTTGTATAAAAGCATTGGACATGATACTTTACATACCATAGTAGTGCATACATAGAACATAACACTATAGAATAAACTACGGTCTAAAAAAGGCATCAGAAAGAGTTCCTTGATCGCTTCAATGGAAGAACTATTTCAGTACTACTTCTGGGAATACGATGAGTCGGGAGAAATGTTTTAGAAGTTTAAAGAACCGTAATTTAAGGCTTTAACAATTTAAGGGTTCTGTCAAATGCTATGACCATCTCTACTGTTGCAGAGAGCTGAGCTCTGTGCGGTATTAGTGTTCTGTATAGAGCTGGCTGGGAATTATAATAAGGCAACTGTTTCAAACATTGTGATGCTCTTCAAAGGTAAAGGTAGCTTTACTTTTGCCATGACTCTCAATCTGTGTGCCAGTTCATGTGAGTGTGTTTCAGTTTACAGAGACATTGAGTAACAATGTAAAATTTGTGTGTGAATGATGAGGGAGTACAGGCATTTGTCGTTCCAGCCTAGGGACACTTCCCTGAAGGAGGAAAGTGAGTCCACACACACTTTCTCCATGCCCCTGCACCCCCCCTCCACACACACACACACGCACACACTCATACACTTTCTGATTATCCAGGTGGGAGTGAATTCTGAAAAACCCAAAAGCACTTCCAACCTGCTCCCCTCACCCCCAAAGGGCCTCCCAGCATGCTTCTCTGCTGACATCACTGCAAAGGGACCTGGCGATGCAGTCTCTCTCTCCTCTCACTCTCTTCTTTCTCTCCTTCCCTTTCTCTCCCTCACTCTCTGTCTTTCTGCTTCCTGCCCCATGATGTCACGCACCATATGGTTTTCAGCGAGAATCAAGCCGGAAAAGAGATTTAGTCAGTGGACTGGAGAGGAGAGAAAAGGAGGAGGCTCGATGAGGGGTATTCGTAGGACACTGCAAACAAAAGGCCGCTCTTCCCTCTTGCATGTGTGTGTGCATGTGAAGGGCTAATGATGAGAGAGCAGGCAACAGTCATAGCAAGCACTCAGCAGATTGCCATGTGCCGCACAGATGCCCATCTGGCTGTTCTTTGCACACCCGAAGAGCCAGCAGCTATCAGCGCCACCGCCATACTTCACCAACTCAATGGCAGGCTTGTTTTTGGTGTACTATATTAACAGTGTTCAGAATGTACCATTCATCCCTCCGATGGCCCGACATGAGTTTATAATTTGTCGTGTCACAAACATCACATTGGTGAGAATGCCTTCCTTTTCTCACCAAGCCATTAAACGTATCATTATAGCCTGTCAAACGCTTGTAAGGAATAGAATTTCTGTTACCTAACTAACGAACATCACTAGTGCACTTGAGGTGAAAAGAAAAAAAGGAAATGTAGAATATGACCCCTTTAAACAAACCCCAGTGTCATCCTGAGACTAAAGGCCTCTTTTCAAAGTGACATCTGGTAACAATAGATAGGGAAGGAATTCAGAGAGAGTCACACCACTGGGCCATGCAGAGAAGTGGTTGGCTGGCGCGCGGTGTGCATGCCTTTCCTCTCTGATTCCGGCGTGCCCAGTCAAAGCCCGCGTTTACATCGTCGCTATCAATCATGGCAGCCTCTCAATTTAGGCTTTCATCTCCGGTGGATGGTGAGAGCTGCCAGCACTGAACGAGAGCGGGCGTCGGCCAGCAATCGCGCACAAAAGGCTGGGGCGATGCAAATGATCTCCCTCTGCGTGCCCATGCACTAAAGCTGTCTCACAGCGTCTCATTACAGTGACTTAGGACAGGGTGTGTGTAAATGTTGGGCCTACCGCTCAATTTCTGGTGAGATGTTGGTCCTCTGGGGGCGTGTCTGGCAGGCAGCGACGGGACAGTGCTCATGTGGTTATCTCAGCGGTCCTGACCACTGAGAAACAGAGGGTGTTCATCACACTGCCATGGAGATTACACTCTGAGCCTGGGGATGCAAGGGTTGCCAAGTCCATTGGATAGCAACCCAGGATGTTTTTTGGGTAAAGGAGGAGGTGTGGATGGGAGTTCCTGCCACTCTTAATCTGTCTGGTGAAGTGATTCTCAAATTGATACTCCACTGAAAGGTTTTAAAGGAAAATAATGGTTCTTCAATGGCATCACTCAAACCTTTCTGGCGCCTCTTTCTAAGGGTATATGTTTCATACAATTACAGTATATGGGGAGTAAGAACATATGATACCTATGTAATACACAATCCAACACATAGTCAGGGCAGCTTTGGAAATAGGTGAAATTTGATTGTGTTTTTGAGGACTTTTTACAAACATTTTTTAAATCCCTGACTTTTTATGTGGTTTATTATTCACTAATTACATAGAAAGTAAAGTAAACTGGCTCAGATTGTATTAAGAAAGTTTGTATATAATAGATCAACAAAGATTTGCGTTTTTGACTGGGCAACATAATCCAATGAACACCTGTGTCAAGATTAATAACTACTTGAGTAGTAGTTTTGTAAGAATGAAGGAAGACAAATGGAATAGAAGACTAAATCTTTTACTTCTTTAAAACCAATGAACCAGTTATGAAACCAGATAGAGATTAGATTTTCCAGAATTGATAAGATTGCACAGTAATCTACAAAATTACTGTGCAAAATTGCTGCAGATACCAGGTTACAGTTTTTAGGCTGTGTCACCAACACTTGTACTGCTAATATGACTTATGAAGTTTTGTAGAAATCTTCTAGACCTCGAGTCATAAAGTAAGACCAGTCCTCCCTTGAGTGTTGGCAACCCAGGATGAGCTGAGTGTACAGGGGTGGTGTCTAGATCACTATTTGCGCTGCAGTTCTCAAGTTTCTCTGCCATGATTTGAAGCTCTTGGCCAGGCTCTAATAGAGCAATGATAACTTGATTGGAATGTTATTAGTCACTCCCAGCACATATTGAAACTAAACTCTGTGGACCTCCGGGCCCAGTGACCCAAACAAGTGTGAGAACTCAGAAAACATCCTCACAGAGCGATCGCGTCCATCGTCCTGCAGCGCGCACGCAGTGGACTGCACAGCAAACATTGGTGCGAACCCTCTACCCGCAAATAAAGAACTGGAGGTGTGTTCTTTAGAAGGTGAGGGCTGAATGTTAAGTGTCTGTAACTGTGAGCAACCTGTCCAAACTCCAGCTGGTTCCCAGCAGCAGGCCTCAGGGAAGTCGCTGTGTGCTCTCGGCTTTGCGCTCCAGCACAGTTTTCATTCACTTAATCGAATCAGGTCTTTCACCATCAATTTGGAAGCGCCAAACTGTTGTCAGTTCATTAAGGGTTCATCGCTTCTCGCCGGCCTTAACTCAGATTACATTAAAGCGTGTTTTGACAAGCCTGAGTTAAAGTCCAGCAGAGGCCTCGAGAGGGTGATTGATGGGTGCGATAAAGCTCGGCTGGGGATGTGACCAGACTGAAAAAAAAAGAACAATGCATCTAAGATCGATCTACACACTGGTTAAAACAATCGCCTTTTATTCCACCTTTTTATTTGTTACTTTTGTTTATATGTTCCTGTATTGGATTGTTGATGTGGTACTTCCATCATTGCGGGGCTAAAAAAAAATAAAGGTTCATGAAAAACGTCTTTCTTCTGTTAATGACAGGCTGACTTCTGCTGTGACTAAAGACATGAACTGAAAATGTCTGTCCCAGAGTGTGTCCTCTGAAAGCTCGGCCATGGATTGAGCGAAAGAAATTAGAAAAGGCGTTAACAAGTAATTATTATTTCGATTTGCTTTATCATTTGCAATCTTTGACACATAAACTTTGTATCACCCCATACACTGCCTGTGCTTGGAATGGCTCACTGTTCATTACACTGAAAATTACACTTTAGTGTATGTTTAAATACAACTTGTTAATGTGTTTGTATAGTCCCCCCCCCCTTTCTGTATTTCTAATGAACAACTTATTCATTCTTTCATATTCGCCCCTCAGTTTTTGCTAAAATATATTGTATAACATGCAAAAATACATGGAAACCAGCTTCCAGTATTTAGGATTTTATGTAAACCTGAGCTGAGGAGCTTCACCCCAATCATTACAATATTCCATGATGGGCTGCTCAAGTACAAGCCACTTACTTTCTCAATATTATTTACACATAATGGTTGATTACTGTACATTTTGACTTCAAGAGACTTGACCTGTGTAGCTTAGAGCAATCTTCTGGACTTAAGGAATACAGCAGTGGATTTGCTTTAAAGTTGCATCAGTTCTTTACTCTGTTGTTGAGAATGACAATGGAATACTTTGTTATTGAGAATTTAATCAATGCTATAGAATAAATTGTGCACTATATAGTGCTCTCTTCATGCAACAGGAGAATTGACAGTTCGGATAGACTTGGGTAATAAAAGACATGTGTGTTGTCAAAAGGGTGAAGCGGCACAGCATCATACAGCATGTCTTTCTCTTTTCACATCCAGTCTGAATGATGGCTTGTGAATCATATACCACACTTTGGACATTAAAAGTGAACTGAAAAACAGCCAGGTGCTGCAGGGTCTGCATCTGTCCTTTGTATAGCTCTGCCTATCTGTGTCGCTGAGGTTATCAGCAGTTCATCAAGGGAAACTGGAAGTGAAAGACAATACCTCGCCTTCTCCTACGCTGGACTGCTGTGACTTTGACCACTCTCATGAAAGAACAGCATCTCGGTCTTGGGTAACTTGAAGGGAAAAGCCCTGGAACGGACGTCAGTCAGCCGTTAAAGAGATTCAAAGGTCAGGGGCAGACAGTGACAGGAAGAAACGTCTGCCAAGGTGAGTCTCCGTCTCTTTTTCTCTCTCTCAGTGACCGCTCTTATCTCAGCACACACCATAAAAGCCAAGGAAAAAAAAAAAGAACTTTCCATGACAGATAGATGCACTTTACTGTATCGTCTGGCTGCATTTGCTGAAGCCTATTTGAAGTAGAGTTACTTGCATCACTAATAACAATGCAAGAACCCACCAGTAACACTCCAGTACCACGAAGATGAACCGACTGGTAGATGTGTTGGTTGGTCAAGAAATAAAAGCACTACCATGAAGATGATGCTTCGTTCAAATTCCAGCTCCAGTTTATTTACCATAGAGAGCATTTCTACAGTAATGAGATCTAAAATAGCTCTGGACAGCTGGAACCTTTTTCTGCTTTTAAGTGTTTGGTGACGATATATGTACATATTTATAGATAGACAGACAGACAGACAGATAGATCGTTCACCAGACTCCTGACATGAGCTAATGGTATAATCCTACACTTGTATAAGTAGATGTATATGTATAGATAAATGGATAGAGATAGAGAGATTGAGAGAGGGAGAGAGAGAGAGAGAGAGAGAGAGAGAGAGAGGGAGAGAAATGGAAAATGGAAAAGATAAATAGCTATAAATGCCCACTCTTATACATAAAATATATGTTGTGAGCTAGTTAGAACACAGATTTGATGACAGGATTTTGGATGCCCCCAGTCATCACCTTGTTAAATTCCATCATCTGCACCCCTGATTTCCCCAAGATACTGAACTACAGGTACTGAGGAGATGATCGAAAATAGTTACATAAACTCATTACTTAATGTATAAACGTTATTTGTGTTTATTCTGATTTTAGTGTTTCTGTCCGCGTAAATCACTTTTTAAGTAGAATTTTTGTCAGAACCTTTTCGCACAAAACTGTACACTAACTATATAGTGATAGTTTTGAGGCTACAAAAACTAGTTCGTTTTGTTAGATAGTTTTGTGGACAAAAATGTGCACTAACTATATAGTGATAGTCTTTACATTACACTGTTCTACAGTTTATATTTCTATATAATGCTGTAAGGTTGGAGGTGTTGGAAAAACAGCAAATATTTTCTAGTCTATTGTTGTCTTTGCATACTGACTATATAATGATAATCTTTAGGCTACACTTTTCTGTTATACATTGTTATACATTATATACATATAATGTTCGCCGGTAGGTGTCGCTGTCCGCGCGCTCTGCGTCTCCGCTTTTTAGCGGCATGTGCGCAGCGTCCCAACACGGGCGCGAGCGACCAGGACGCGCTGCAGCACGCGCGGGGAGAAAACTTACGGGGGGAGAAAGAGAGAGAGAGAGAGAGAGAGAGAGAGAGAGAGAACGAGAACGAGAGAGAGAGGGGGAGAGAGGGGTAGAGAGAGGGGGCTCAGGGCCGGAGCGCGCGGACAGTCTGTAGGGCAGCGCGCGGGACAGGAGGAGAGCTGGATGGGGAGTCGCGGGGAGAGAGAGCAGCAGGGCGCGCGGGACATCAGACATGAGTCCGAGGTGGGTAGAGCACGAGAAGGGTGGGTGTGTTGCGGTTCCTGTGTGTGTGTGTGTGTGTGTGTGTGTGTGTGCGCGCGCGTTTCTGTATGTTACCTGCGCCGTGTTCAGGTGGAATGCACACACACACCCCTCCACACACACACAAACACCCAGATACACACACAGACATACACACTCACTCACACACGTGCGCGCACGGATCAACGCACTGGGAACCAAAGGAGCAGTTTATTTGTTTATTTATGGATTTGTTTGTTTACTATTAGAATATGTCATTCTACAGTCTATGGTACTGTAACAAGCAGCTTTGTAATAATAATAATAATAATAATAATAATAATAATAATAATAGTGAAAAATTAATTATTGTTATTTTTAAACTACTGACACCACCAGAAATAACAAAGTTCTACAAACTCTGGTATTTTGGACTTTTTGGTGAATTATTCTTGAACTATTGTAGTATAGAAATAGCTGTCAGATATGAATGACAGCTGGTGGGCCTACTACTGCCAACCAAAGCTGCAGCTGCGAAATTCAGGTGTATTGCTGAACTCCAGATGTGAAGACAGGGTCTTCAGAACTGATCTGTGTGTGGGGGGGGGATTGGGTCGGTGTTCTTCTCCTGCCTCTTACAGAAACACCTTTATTAGCACTGACTGCTGATCAGAGCTCTTTCAGCACTTCCGAACTCTAATCAAGCGGTGGGAGTGAACAAAACAGGACTCCTGTAACCAGGGAAATGTCACAGAACGGCTTTAATTCACCCAGAGCTTATCTTTATTCATATTTAGAAAAACACGCTCATTTACACACGTGCGCGAGCGTCTCCCTCTGGAAACGTACGGTGGACTTTTACCTTTTACTCGTCCATCAGGTGAGTGTACAGTCAGGTGAGTCAGGCACGAAACCCTCCAGCTCCTATCGACTTATTTTAGAAATAAAAAGCATCGAAAAAAAGATATACTTGACAAGTTACTTCAAAACTTAAATTAAAACTTTAAATGCTTAATTCGTTTAAACATACTCGTTTCGTTTTAGTCTGAAATATAAGCATTGAAAAACTTTTTTTAAGAAGTTATCTTCTCTTTAGAATACTTTTCAGTCTCGCTACAGGTTTTAAGTTAATATGATGGTATATTTTGGAGGTTTTATGTATGAACAGGTGAACACACCATACCACACACCCCCTGAAAAAAGGATTTATTTTGAATGACAGAAGAGGAGGAGGAAGAATAGCAGGTTCCATCATCTTGGGGCTTACA
>JBBPDB010000001.1:19819983-19831353 GCA_037974465.1 Brachypetersius altus
TGAACCAACCCCCCACACCCCCCCCCCCCCCCATTGTTTTTTTTCTCCATTTTTAGCATGGTATTTGAAGATACACCTATGGTTATGAAGCCACAGCTCACTGTACGTCAGATATAGTGCACATTTAAAGAGTGGTCCTGATGTGTATTTCGTTTAGCACAAATCCAAATTCTTCCAAAGCTCCTCTTAATCTTAATATTCTGCAAAGATAGGATGAAAGTAAACTGGGGCCAAAGATTTAGTGTTTTTCACATTGTCCTTTTCTGCCAGCCAAAGATCCACAACAGATCCTGGCTCAGGTGCTCCTATCCTGTTCCTGAGTAATGTTGGTAGTTAGTCATCTGTTAGAACCACAGTTATTAAAGTGGACAGATTGGCACAACCATACCTCCTGAATTGTAGTGTCAGATTACTGTGCTTCTTTCCAGCTCGCCCTCAGAGTTGTTTTGTAATGTGGACAATTAGGGCCGCCTGAAAACCCAGTGGCAATCATAAATTCACAAAGAGATTGTTGCATAATGTTTCTGTTTCTCTATCTCCTGTTTCAGGTGGTGGACTGAAGACGATGCTGGATGCCATGGAAGTCCCAAGTCATGCTAGGCACCTTCTCTTGCAACTGAACACTCAGCGCACCAAGGGCTTCTTGTGTGATGTAATCATAGTAGTGCAGAATGCTCTGTTTCGTGCTCATAAGAACATTCTGGCTGCCAGCAGCCTCTACCTTAAGTCCCTTGTTGTCCATGACAACCTCATCAATTTGGACCATGAGATGGTGAGTCCAGGTGTCTTCCGAGTCATCCTCGACTATATCTACACAGGACGTTTAAGCGAGGGTGACCCCACCTCTCCCACAGAGCCCAACATAGGAGCAGTGCTGGCAGCTGCCAGCTACTTGCAGCTACTGGACTTGGTGGCACTGTGCAAGAAAAAGCTGAAGAGAAATGGCAAGTACCACTTACGGCCCACATCCGGGTTTGTGCCTTATAGTAAAATAGGTCCTAGTGGGATATTGGGGGGAAGGCTCCGGGTGTCCACTCCAGTGATTCAGTCTTGCTTTGCCAGTGGGGTAATGAGCAGCCTCACGCCCCGAGGGCCCCTGCTGGAGGATCTACCCCCCCACCACCTGGCCCACCATTCAGGGGAGCTTTATGCCCCAGGTTCCACTCAGGGCCCACAGCCCTACCCTCCTACAGCAGCTCTGCCCTCACAGCCAGGCCTACGACTGCCCTCTGCTGACAGGAACTGCTCACCAATATATGGACTGGACCTGTCCAAGAAGAGCCCTAGTTCCCAACTTCAGCAACATTCTGCCCACCCTCATTTGAGCCACCATGATGAAGAGGCTGACGGCGAAATGAACCACCGCACGAGCCCTATGCTCAGTCCAAATGGAGGTAATGGAAAAATTGAGGCTGTGCAAAGGCCAGGTTCTCTCACGCCACACTCCTTCTCCCTTCTCAACCAGCCTCTTGCATCTCACCTCCCACACCTGCAGCGCTCCAACTCCCAGGGCCAGGAGCCATATCCCTGCCCCCCAAGTCCTGAACCCTCTGAGGAGCCAGGCGAGCGCAGCAGGGACGGTCCCAGCATCTACCGCTGGGTGAAAAACGAACCAATGCCCTACAGCGTAGAAGATGAAGACGAGGATGATGATGAAGATGACGGTGGGGGCATGGGGGAGCAGGATAAAGACGTGCACCACCCGCACATGAATCACCACAAGAATGGCGAGGAAAAGTTGAATCTCAGTGAGGGAGGGTATGGTAGGGGAGTAACCTGTGATGGAGAGGATGATAATGGGACAGGGAGTGAGGAGACGGTAAGCAGTGAGGGTCGGCCATCTCCCCCCGGGGCCCGTGGAAGGTATCATATGCCCTATGAGCCGGAGACTTTCGGAGATAACCTGTATGTATGTATCCCCTGTGACAAGGGCTTTCCCAGCTCAGAGCAGCTCAATGCCCATGTTGAGACTCATACAGAGGAAGAGCTCAACCCTGGGGGAGAGCTGGACAGCAGCAATAGCAACAGCACGGGCAAACCTGCCAGTGCCAATGGTCCTGTGAGCTTGAACAGCACTGGCAGCCTCCACAGCCCCTTCCAAGACAGCAAACCTGGACAAAACATGCATCCCATAGGGATTGGGGAAATGATCCGCCCATATCGCTGCTCCTCGTGCGACAAGTCCTACAAAGATCCAGCAACCTTGCGGCAGCACGAGAAGACCCACTGGCTGACGCGTCCGTACCCTTGCAGCATCTGCGGCAAAAAGTTCACCCAGCGCGGCACCATGACCCGCCACATGCGCAGTCACCTTGGCCTGAAGCCCTTTGCATGTGATGCTTGTGGAATGCGCTTTACCCGGCAGTACCGGCTCACTGAGCACATGCGCATCCACTCCGGTGAGAAACCCTATGAGTGCCAGGTGTGTGGTGGCAAATTTGCCCAGCAGCGCAATCTGATCAGCCACATGAAAATGCACAGCAGTGGTGGCGCAGGTGGGGGTCTCGTAGGCGATGGCAAGCTGAAGATGGACTTCTCTGAGGGCATCTACCCCCTGAGTAAGTATGCTGCCGAGACCTTGGGCCTGAAACAGGAGAAGGCTTCAGAGCTTTTGGCACAGGCCTCGCAGCACTTGCTGGCCGATGCCAAGGCCATTGAGAGCCTCTACCCACTGTCTAAACTGACTGCAGAGCACCTGGGCCTCTCCCACGACAAGATGGACGTTTTGCCGCTGCCACCTGCCTCCCAGCCACTCTCCACAGAGGCCCGCACCATTGACCGCTACTCCCCTTGCTAGAGAAAGGAGAACGCCAATCCTGCCTTCAAATGTCACGGCTTAGCTGGCCCGGCTATGACACGTCACTGTATGCTGCCCACAGTATTTCAACTCTCACCTCAACTTCGTTTTGAACCTGCACCTCAGACACAGGAGGCCAGACACTATCGGCCGGGAAAAATGCACACAGACTGCGTTGACTTCTAAAAGTGCCTTTCTCTGCACATTTTGCAGTACTTACTTTTAAAAAATATTTTCCTAAAAGGAGAACTGCTTTATTTATAATCCGCTCCAAGCCATGGACACACTCGCGTAACAGTGCAGTATTTATAGAAAAACAGAGCCAAACAATCAATTGAAAACAAAAAAGAGATGTTTTTTTTAATTTATTTTCTTTGTTTTTGTATGTACTCAAAAGCCAAAGAAAAGAGGTTTCAAAAGAGAATTGCAATCATTACCCTAAACCTGTGTACTAAGTATTATTAGTGTATATAGAATAAGAAAAAAAAAGCACATATGAACAATTTTCAGGGCTTCTGTCCAGGATGGAGAAGGGATTCTGGACTAAAGAAAAAGCCACATCTTTAGGATTTTATAGTCATTTGGAGGACTTTTGAAATACTTTTTGGAATACTGGATATCTCCTGTATCTCAGTTTCCTGCTTTACTGAGTGGCCCAGCTTTTCCATTCAAAGGGGAGCAACTAAGTGAAGACAGTGTTTGTTCCAGCACTTTGGTAAAGTGATTTAAGCTTTTCTATGCATTGATGCAATGATTCCCATCAGTGTAGTGATGAATATCCAGAGTCTCTTATATAGACAGAATTATTTTTGCAGAGGCCTTCGACCCTTTTGTGTTTTCCACTCCCTTTCCCCTCTCGCTTCCACCCGACATATTACTTGACATCCGACCAAGTGTCTTGAAACTTGTTGTTCAGAAAGTAGCACAGCACAGCCCTGTGAGCTCACATCTGGGCTATCATTGGACATACTCTGATCATGACACAGGAATCTGTGTCCATGACTTTCTGTCCATATGGCGCGATAGACTAAGCATGGGTGTAGCCTTAAAATTCGGGCAATATTTACAACACAGCATTCTCTGGGAGGACACAGTGAGGCCATTAGAGAGAGAGCAGCCAACCTTCAATAGCACTCACAACCAAACAAATAGCTTGTGGAACAAAAGCAAAAGCACCCTTTCTTCAGATCCACTGTATATAAACTCAAGCCAAGTAGCCCACATCAGTTGATAAATGATGATTTTAACAGCATTTGCAGTACGTAAGCTTCTATAATCAGAGAATGAAATCACAGAAAGCTTTGTAGATCCCACTGTGGCGCTATTCCATCCCTGTTAAAGGCCAAAGAAGCGTCACTGCCACATACCCAAATGCACAGAGCTGTTAATGTGACAGCTATGAGGATTAGTTGCAGGGCACTTTCTCTGACACTGGGAGCACAGATAGGGCTCAGCACACTCACCACAGCTGCTCCACTAAGGATAAGCCCTGTGAAATCCCCAATTCTCTCAGACTATTTGTGCTGTCTGTCGGCCTGATCCTAGATTTCATGGCTGCTGAACGGTTGCTGTGATCTACGCGCTACCAGAACACCCCCCACCCCACCCCACCCCACCCCACCTGCCCCAAACATTGTCGAAATCTATAAATATCGTGAGATTCTACATTGCCACATACGTGAAAAAAAGGTCATTTTATGAATATGCAGGCAATATATTTTATCTGGCACTCTGAAGCTTAGCTTATTTTTATATTCCCAGAAACATAATGGCCTTTCTCTTTTCCTATTTGTATCAGAGGGGAGTTTGTTGACCACTAGTGACAATTGCAACCTCAGTAGGTGAATGTGAAGACTTTAAGCCATGAATGCACTGTGACAGGACTATTGACCCTTCCAGCCTTAGTGAATATACTGAACATGTTACAGGTCTTGGAGGCCACTGCAGTCCTCCAGAGGCTTTATTCTGTAGCACATTGTCATATCAAAGTGTTTTTTTTTTTTATTTTATCTTGGTCACTTTTGATCATTTTACTCTTTTTAACCAAAGCAAAGTGAAACTGGTGCTTACCTCAGGACCTGACCCATCTTGGCATGGGGACACAAAGCTTCAGCAATAGGTTAGCACACACACACACGCACACACACACACACACACACACACACACGCACACACACGCACACAGACACGCACACATAGAAAACACACCTTCTGAAGGGAGAGTTGTCCTTTTTTCAAACCTGTGGTTAATTCAAGAATATGAAAATTATGTTTGTGCTGTCAATGTTTTGGATATGTTAATTATTAACAGTGTTTTTTTTCCTGAATAGCTTATTCTTCTGTTCGTATGTCTCGAAATACTGTGGTCAGGTTGTAAGATTTTAATTTTACCTAGTTCAAATTGCTATAAAAGGCAAATTGAGTAATTAAACTGCTTTCATGATTTAAAAAAATGCTATTTCTATAATATCCCTCTCTGTACACCTGTAAGTACTCCAGTGAATGCAGCATAGCTTTGAACACTCACACACACACACACACACACACACACACACACACACACACACACACGCTCCAGCAATGGCAGACAGCTACATCAGCCTTGGATGTTAATGTTATGCTGTATATAAAATGCTATGTGTTTATCAATAATTCCCTGCAATGATAAACACTGGTTTGAGTTGGTGAGGGAGGAGCATAGTTTGGAAAGTTGATTGACCCGTCTGTTCAGGGTGTGGCTGAAGGAGCTTCAGCTGAGGCCTTGGCAGAGGAGCACTGACGCTTTGTATACACTGACTATTAAACCACACACAGGGAACCAGCTTGTTTGGGGCCGAGACAGATGCTGCGATTTCCCAACACTCTTTAAGTGGATAGCAGTGATCCAGAAATTCCTCCCGACTTAATTTCGCAAAACACACACGCACACATACACACACTTGCGCGCACAAAAACAATCTGGGCACATGGGTTTGTTTGTATCCAGAAGAAACCCAGAGTGTAAACGGGATACAAATCTACTGCCTCGAGGCTCTGAACAATCTTACCGCTATCATAACAGTGCGAGCAGCGACCGCAGACGTATTAATACACATCGGGGAGATGTGACAGTCTATTTGAAGTGGATTTCAGTGGTGGGAATATAAATCTCACACTCCCCTTCTCCGCCATTCATTAAGTCACGCTGGTGATGAACCTCTCTCTCTCTCTCTCTCTCTCTCTCTCTGTGTCTCCCTCTCGCTCCCCTTCATCGCGCGTCTCCACAGACAAGAGAAGAGAGAGAAAAAAGAAGCGGATAAAAATGTTCCGCTTCTGTTCCATATCGGTAGAGGAAGGGAACGAGAAGGTATCTATTTTGTGAGCGTGGCAGCGCAGTGACTTTTTAGACTGCTGGGAATGTACACAAAAGAATGTGCCGTATGTTCGCGTGTGAAAGGGCGACATGCTTGCGTCGTTCTCTGCACTCCTAAAGCTCCTCAAAAGGCTCCCGACATTTTTACATTCTGCATAGGTTCTTTTATTCTTTTTCACATCTCATTTACAAAAACCTCAAAGAACAGTCCATCGAAAGGTTTTTTGGAAAGTCAAAAGCAATTTTTTTAGTTGTCAAGAGTGTATGGAAGCTGTCTGAGTGCATGTGTTAACGTTGAGCTCAAGGGAAAGAGCAGACTTGAAGTGAACTTTTGGCTGGGTAGTAGCAGTCCGCAGGATGCGTGGTGTGGTTCTGCTCAAAGCCAGATAGGCAGATGAAGATAGGGAAAGAGCAAGCAAAACAGAAAGAGAGAGAGAGAGACAGAGAGAGAGAGAGAGAGAGAGGGAGAGAGAGCTTAGCATAGCAGTGGGACTCCAACTATTATTCTGACCGTGGAAGACTACACTTAACTCAAGACTCCTCTCCATTCAGGAAAAGGAATGCAATGCCTGGCTAGCCCTTCTTTACTTTCTTCTTTGCTTCTTCTGTCTCTTCTTCATGCCATTTTTCTTTTCTTTTTTTTAAAAAACTGCTGGACAGAGACGGTGTTTGACAGTTTACAGAGAGTCGTTAACCCTCTGGTCACCCTTCGCGTCCTCAGAGTGGGCCAAGTGAAGAAAAGCAAAGCTTGAGAGATGAAGTGAAATATGTGGAACAATATACTGTACTAACCATACTTCACAGAGTGGTCCAAGGGAAATATTCCTCTCAGTCTGAGGAAGCTCCCTCAGTCAGAGCAGAAACCAAAGCTTACCGAAGCCAGCCTTAAAGTTTATATTGATGGAATCTACTCAGCAGAGAGTGTGTTCACAGAACATATAAACAGCCAAATCAAAAGCATATTACTGCATTACTGCTGGTGTTTAAAGGATGGCCATTGTGGTCCTGCTGGTGGTTCCATTCCTGTTGGTTGGAGCTCTAGTGGTACAGATTTGAGGTGTCAGCGTGAGGCCGAACACTTGCATGCTGCTGAGATCATTTTATCTTGAGAAGTTTCTTATCCACAATCGTGCCTCAAAACCACTTACTTCCTTGCAACAGTTGGTGCAATCTACATTCTGTTTCTGCTGGTTTAGCAAGATTCTACTATGTATAGATACCATGTGCAGATAATGGGCTATGAGTTTCTTTGCTTCTGGGCCTGTGTGGAGCTTGGCTACTTAGGGAATGACCCCTAATGCATCTGTCCATCTGCCTGTCTTTACCTCTCACAACTAAGAGGGAGAGAGCGAGCGAGCTTTGACACACTCCACGACTTTTATTGTGCTCAGCTGTTTCACATTGACTCATAAAGAGGGTGCATTTCTGGAGAAATCATCACCTCATGATTGCACTCGCCCTGCGGCCGCTCAGCTCCGGCGGTCCCTCTCTTTTCTCGCGCCGCTCCCTCTGCCTCTACCCACTCGCCATCCTTCCTTCTCCCACTCTAATTCTGCATTCTTTCTCCCACTTCTCTGTAAGAATCCCCTGAGTGCCCCCTCCCACTGGCTGACCCACCGATCTGACCACTAGCCCATAGCCGCGCCTTCTGATGAAGTGGCGTCCAGCTGTTCTTCATGCTGAAGAAGACACTTGTCTAAATGTTTATGTGAACAACTACTTTCTTTCCCTTCACGCCCCGATCGAGTTCCATAGTGAACTCAAAGGCATGTGTTCCTGTTCTCTGAGGGGCAAGACTGGCCAAATAAACAGCAGACAGGCCTATTGTCCCAAACTTAATAATTATAAAAATATACCAGAGCTGGAGATAAAAGAGGGAGCTTCGTGATTGAGGAAACGCTTGATATACAGGGGAAATGGACAGGGACGAAGGAGAGCGTACTCGGAAAGATGCTTAGGAAGGAGAACACATGCGGCCTTGCACAAGTCAGTCATTACACAAAGAATCTAAACGGCTCTTAGTTTGAACACATGGTTCTAGGGAAAACCTTGGAGCTCTGTGTCATGTGGAAGGTTCTTTAAAGTTTTGAAACGTTCGTCCCTATCACATTCAAAGCTTCAAGCCTGAGGGTGGTCCAAAGTGGTCCTTCTAAGCCGTTGGTTTTGAGAACCCTTTTGTCGCCCTTCTATTTGTAGACAGCGAGAAGGCGCTAAGTGGCCTGAACATTAGAGAAAGACCAAGTCCGCAAGAGACAAAGATTAATGGGCTTTTGTTTTCCGGTCACTTCCACCAGCTTCTCAGTTTCTGGGACAGGTTTGGACTCCACACTGGGCCTTAGTTTGTTTTAAAGTAAGGACCTGGTTCTTTGTTATAGGAAGGTTTTTCCTCCCGAATAGGTTGAATGACAGCGTCATAGCAAACCGGGTTTTACATTTCCATTTTAAAGCTTGTGCCCTGAGCATGGGTGTCGTGTTACCAGGCCCTCAAATTATCACCCCATCTTCCCACGCCGGGAACAGGCTCTCTGTGTGCCTGCAGCTAGGAGCCACGGCTGCCAGTGGTTTCTTCAGTGTGTTTAGATTGGCACTTGGTACCCTGTCCAAGCTCTGAAAAGGACAGAGCAGAACAGCGACCAGTGAGATCAGACAGTGGCCACAGGCCTCACATGAATGGACAGGAAACGCAGGGCTGCCCATAAGTTTGTTTGTGTTTGTGTACTGGTTCTAGTGCAGCTTCACTTTGGCCAGCTGAGGAATTCCAGCGAGCATGTAAACACACAGTCAGAGTTTGACACGAGCAGAATGGCAAAACAGAGTGGCTGATATTATCGAGAGGCTGATAGTCATGCATGATCGCGCACACGCACACGCACAAACACAGCTGGGTGGCAGGAAGCCCTGTCGCTGCTCCCTCTTCCAGATTAGATCAGATTTAATTAGGCTGCCCAGCTCCTTTTGGAGTGTCGCTTCGAGTTGGAAAAGCCATTACTAAAGCACAGGCTGTGTTGCTGATGGGCTGAAGCAGAAAAGAGGCCGGCCAGAGGCGACTGGACAGTCTACACACACACACACACACACACACACCTACACACACACACACAAGGTCATACATGTCTCCATATATTCACATCCATTCACTTTCAAATGTCTTACACGATAGCTGCATAGAAAAAACAAAACAACCAACAAATTTGAATAGAAGTGGCACAGTGTAGAAAGACAAAGAGAAAAAGGCGAGGCAGTGCAGATAGAAAGTAGACTTGTTCAAAGTAGGCCTGAATCAGAGGCTTTCAGGAGCAGTTCTTGAGACTTGGAGAAGAAAAGAAAGCAAAAACCTCAGCTGACTGTGGACGTTCCCATTGCTTCCCAGCCAAACAACACACCAGCACGTCTGTTTTGATTGCAGCGATCACCATTACTTCTTGTTCTGAACTTATTTCAAATATAATACAATTTAATACACCACTTTCAAGTGCTTCCTTGCGAGATTTACATGACTTCAAAACCAAAAACAAGCAATACAAATAAAACCGAGCAGTATTTTTCTACATTACCTTGTCAATATTGTTTTCCTTCATCGTTACAAATTGCTTTTAGTGAAATGAATGTATTTATTGCATGTCAAATGTTTTATAAATTTTTTTGTATAAATTTCAATTGTGGGGTATATGATTGTGTGTGCGTTTTTTTTTTTTATTAGGCTTTTTATTGTTTTAAAAGCCATTGTGAAAATTTTCTTCTGTTTGTTTGCATTTATATTCTGAATCAACTTGGCAATAAAATGAATTGCATAATGGTTTCACAAATGCAGCACCGTGTCTCCTTTGTGTTGCGAGAACTGAGTTTTCACATATAAATGTCTTCCTAATTCTCATTTGTTTTCATTCATTTCTACGGTTGGAGGATATTGTTTTTCCCACAGTGTGACCTGTGAGTGGGGGCTCGCCCTGGAATCGTCTCCAGCCGGTTCGGTACAGCAAGGTGAGAAGGGCTCGGAATGGAAAGGGGAAATTTTGAATGAATCTCATGAATTACAGAAAGTCTACATGAAACACAAACCCGATCAATTACTCTGTCAGCGGGGCCCAAGCAAGAGCAGCTCCAAAACTGGTCTGAGGACAGTAACGCAGCCACATCGCATGCAGACACACTAGCATTTCCTGATTAACCCAGCGAGAAAAGTGCAGAAACATGTAATGAAAATATCAGAAACATAATCTCGTCCGGGGCTCTGCCACGTGTTGCTTATTGAGCCGAGAAAGAGAGAGAGAGAGAAAAAAAGAGAGAGAGAAAAAAACTAGGGTTCAAAACTCCAATTTCAAGAGCTGAAATGAAGTCATAAAAAGTTTAGGAAAACAAGCTGGGGTACGCTGGAGCAGAGATTCCAGGAGCTCGAGATGAATAAATGTTACAAAAATGACGGCAATTAAAGGGCCGCCTGCTTCAGACAACAGCCAAGATCCTGAATGTCAAGGGTTTGAGTCTGTTTAATGCAGATCGTGGCGGCTGTTTGGGAAGCCGGACGTTTTTGTTCTTGGATTATTTTGCTTATTTGTACTCTGATCAGTGTATGTGTAGCACATGTGCATGAGAAGCTATTAGGAGTTTAAAAAACTTTCGGTGAGTAACTGCTGAGTTTCTAACGACAGTTTCAGAAACGTCACTTACTACTCTTACCTAAGGTACAATGAAATATGTTATTATATCATATGGTTGGGCGAGAACAGTCTACAGATCAAGCAGGAGTTATTTCTCATTCTTTCTTGTTTGTATGTCCATGTTAGCAAGCCGTTCTGGTTAGCCAGGTTGAGATCATGCCAGTAACTTAAAAGTTATTTAGCAGTTAGCAGTTATTCAGCAGTTTGGCAGCAATACCGTAGTGGAAGCCGTCAAATGCAGCAGACTGAAGCAACTCGAGAGCTGAGAGGTGAACACAGTGGGAGAGGGCTATGGCTATAATTGCTTTAGCTTGCTACTTCTTTTAAGCTACTTTGGACATTTTTTTTCCTGCAGCATACAGTGCAACTTGCTTAGCTGCTCATCATCATAAATATTAATGAAAAGAGTAAGAAATAAACATCAATGAGCAACTAGAATCTTTCATGGCTGGGTCATTCTACAGATTTGGTTCCATTTCAGTAGGTTCAGTGTCCCAAGATGTAATGCTGCTACAACTTTTAATAACATTCATAAATCTACATTTGAACTGCAACATTTCAAA
>JBBPDB010000001.1:19838097-19853024 GCA_037974465.1 Brachypetersius altus
ACATCTACACACCTTCACACACACCATCATACATCTACACACCTTCACACACACACCATCATACACCTACACACCTTCACACACACACCATCATATATCTACACACCTTCACACACACCATCATACATCTACAAGTCTTGTCTATGGAGACTGCATGGCTTTATACAATAGCTATGGATAAAATATACCAAGTTACCGATTACAAGGGTGATTGAAAAGTTGGGTTGTCATTTAGCACCTTTTAAAAATTTAAAATGTTCTTTAGTGTTATTTAAATACATTTTGAAATCAATGGGACACATGGCACAGCAATTGTGAATTCATTTTAGAGACAGAATCAGTATGTTTTCACAAAGAAATATGTTAAGTGCTCACACAATAGCAGACAACAATAATAATAATAATAATAATAATAATAATAATAATAATAATAATAACAACAATAAATAGTTTTTTCAAATAAAAAATTGAAAAATTTAAACAGTTAAATAATAGTCAAAATTAAGAAAAAATTAAAGTTGAATGGTGTAACAATACATTCAAATATTGTGATATTGTAACGCAAACAACTGACCGTTTCAGAACTAAATGCAGTTATAATTTTTAACTTTTTAAATTTCATTCTAAATGTTGTGAGACTATTTAACTGTTTTCTGTCTTACTTTGTTATATCCTGAGAGTATTAAACCTGAGTAATCATGACATGCAGCAGCAAAGAAATCAATGTATACACAAAACTTGTTGAATATTTGCCATTATTGTAAAAGCAATATAAAAAGTAACCAATCGAATATGCTTGAATGTTTCCACTGTTAAAAGAAGGGCATGACGTCAAGAGAGAGGTGAGAGTTTGAGGAGGGTAAAGGTGTGAAGTGAACCGTGCCACTTCCTGCCACACAGCTGTGGGTATCTACCTAAGTTCAACCACCCATCCTGTGCAGCAGAGGTGTTAAAACGAATGAGGGCATTGTTTCCTAGAAAAACGAGCTCTTACACACACATTCACACACACACTCGCTATTTCACTCACACTCTGTAAGCTTTCTTTTTTTCCAACACCCAAGACGCTGCTTCATGATCTCTTGACTGGAATACAAATGAGTTTTTCTCTCTCACACACGCATGTACACACACCTTGCAGAGAGAGGATGATGAATAAGTGATGAATAAGTGATGTGAGATGCTGAAAGCGCTGCTGAGTTGCAGGGTAGAGGGAGCAGTGTATAAGAAGAAGAAAGAAATGGGATGTGAGCAGCAGAGAAGACTGGCCAAGGAGCCTGAGGCTATAGGAGTTAGGGGAAGTCCTGCCTGGGTGAGAGAACAGTAGCCACACACACACACACACACACACACACACACACACACACACACACACACACACACACACACACTCTCTCTCCCTCTCTCTCACACACATACACATACACATACACACACACACACACACACTACAAAATAATCCTCAAATCCACATCAAAACAGCAGAGGCTGCTTACAGCTTGAGGGCCAAGACGTGACCAGCAAGCAACAAAGTATCCAGTTGGAGTTACATATAGTGTGTATCTGTGTGTTTGTGTGTCTGTATGTGTATGTTTGTGTGTGTGTGTGTATATAATACAGAAGTGACAGAAACGGTTTGAAGCAACGCCGCCTCTTTGATGTAACACTGCTGGCGTGAATTTGAGCGAGTTGCTCCCCCTCAGTCAGTGAAGCTGAACGCTCTGGAGCATCCGTTGCCCTTCGACTGGATAGAGTTACTTTGCCAAGCCCATTAAAGTGAAAAAATGACAAACTTTTCTACTGTCATCTAAAATTTCCTTTTATTTTTGAAACAGCTTTAAAACTAACACCAGCAGCTAAAAGAAACGTATATGTAAGTGTAAAGTGTCATCACAGGCACACAGTGTGAACAGTACGAAGTTCTCTGCATTTCCAAGTAAAGCAGCCAGGAACACCGCGCCCAGGGAGCAGTGTGCGGGGGCAGTACCTTGCTCAAGGTTACCTCAGAGGTGCCTGGGATTTGAACCCACAACCTTCTGATCGCAGGGGCAACTCCCTAACCACTAGGCCACCGAAACATCTCTGATATGTTTGATGTATATAACCTTGGTAGGTCTGCAGTAGCTGCAGTAGCTGGTGGTAAAAAGGCTGATACGAAACATGGTAAAATGGCGTTTATCCACTATGCACTCCAACCAGCCGCCCATCAATATCAGATCTGCACCAACTGTAGCTTTTTCCATACTGTAAACAGAAGAAAAGAAACGAGGCAGTAGAAGATAGAAAAGAAATGCATAATTTAGTAAAATTATAAAAAGCTGCTAAAAGCACACTCTATCCCCGCACTAGTCTCCCACTACTCTCCTTAGCGTTCTTTTTTTAACCTGCACTTCCATCGCACTGTTAATTTGACTTGACTTGACTTTTAGTATGCACATAAACCACATTGCGACATAACTGTAATTAATCGTGACAAATATCATCCTGCCCACTCTAAAGTGTGTGTATACACTGTGAATACTCAGGCAGCCGTGTCTGTAGCGCACAATGAACTCATCCATGCAACAGGCCTCATTTATCACAAACTCCATCAACACCAGTCTATCACACACATCACCAACCTAGTCAGCAGCTCCGTGCATCTAATTGGTTATACAGTAATCTTCTGCTTTTCGCAGGGTTGACGTTCCAAGAGCCCCCGCGTATAGTGAAAAACCGTGTTGTTGTGCTTTGGTTAAAAATGCCTAAAAATGCCTATTTTTATATTGTAAACCCTAAAACCAGAAAACTTTAATTTCATTTTAAACTCAGTTTAATGCATTACCCTGAAAGAAAATGTAATGGAATCAGAAAACTTTAGCATTAGCGGTTAGCATTAGCAGTGTGCAAACACTCGTACACAAAAGAAAGGTTGAAATAACTCTCTACCCACATGTTTAGCCAGGGCACAGTTTACTAATACTAAATAAACTGAGATAACTGTTGAAAATTGGGTGGGGGTTTAAAACACTAAAATACGAGGACAAGACACAGAGCAGTCATGCTACAGCAGCTTCTTATTCTTCTTCTTCATCTTTTTATGGCGGTTGACAACTTTTCAGTGTATTACTGCCACCGCTGGACTGGTGACAGTTATACAGTTCGGTTCTCAGTAAAATCTGCGTTAGACTAAACTGAGGGGTTAGCTGCCTATGACAGGTATGGCTTATGATGATGTTTGTTTCTTGACTTTGCACTGAAGCTATGAAGGAAGTGCTAATGACTGAAACTAATATGGTGCTGTGCAACAAAAGCTACAAAAGTCATATTTAGTAGTAGTTTTGTGTGCAGTATCTCAATGTGTTCCTTGTGGAGGTCCAGTATTACTGTGGTTTCCATCAGAAACCTGGTTTGACTCCACCAGTACTTCATTAAATGAAATCAAGAGCTTCACAAATCCAAGCACTGTTTGGAGAAATCTGGAGCAAATCTTGAAACATTTTACTGCTTTCTTGTTGGTTTGCTTTTATTCCAATGTTGTCTTTGTTAGCAGGTAGACACATTATCACACGCTGAGAAAAATGGCTTGAAACAATTTGCATAGGGGCCTAAGACTTTTACACAGTACTGTAACACATCAGTTAGTAGTACGTCTAAACCCACTCACACTTCACGAAGTGTTTAGTAATCACAAGTCGACGTGCCTATGTGGTTTCTGACACTGTATTGCATGTTGTTGTCTATAAAAGGTACAGGCTGTTACTTATTTATCTGTGGGATGTTTTACAAAATCTAGGCTGCAGCCGAGAAAAGGTGGATCCGCTGTGGCTCTGTCCCAGGAAGATTCCTCCTTTATATTTCTTGAGGCAAAATGGAACGATGTACTATGGTCGACTGGTCATCGGCAGAATACTTGCTGTATTTCTCGGATTCCTCCTGATTGAGACAGCTTTTCAATGACATAGAGGTCTAGATATGCAGTCCACCTGGCCTGCAGCCTAGATTTAGGAACCCAGCTAATATGTCCAAAAGTTTGTAGACACCTGCTCTTAGTTCAGTTCAGTTTTTTTTTTTTTTTAAAAACCAAACAAACAAACATTACAAACATATTTCAAACATATTCCGTTTCATTATAATTGCATAACACAGTTCATTCATCTGTTTGAAAAAAGGAGTAGGCAGAAGTAACTTCAATTATTTGGTCCTACCCCATCACATAATGTATCACTTACTCAAAAGAAAACAAGGCAAAAACAAAAACAAAATTAATGAGCATTTCTTTTAACTGGATATAAGACATAATAAGCAAAATGACAACTTTCCAAGTAAAGAAACTACATATATATTTTCTAATTCAGTTACCGCTCTGGGTTAAAACATTCCCTTCATTTTTATATTTATTTACAATTTGTTTTTTATATCTCATTTTAAACTGGTTAATGTTTTTACTTTCTTTTATTCCTTCTGTAAAATTATTCCATAATTTAAGCCCAACAATTGAGATACACATACATTTTACAGTTATTTCAACCCATTTTTAAATTCAGTTTCCCTCTTAAGTTCTTCTAATGTTCCTTTGAAATGAACTTTGATTTGATTGCATTCAGCCACAAGTGCATTAGTGAGGCTAGGAAGTGTTCATAGCCTTCATTATATTCATTATAAGTCACAAAAACAAATCTCAAAGATACTAGATTATGCACCATCACTTCAACCCAGTTTCTAGGCTGAGTTCTGTTAAGCCGCTCCAACAGTTGCTGCCAAATAATGAATTTGTGGGAGTGGTGTCGGCAGGTCAATTTGGGAACGATCATTTTAAACATTATGTAGTATTTTATGACATAGGGGTCTAGAAATGACGCCCACCTGGCCTGCAGCCTAACTTTAGGAACGCAGTTGAAAAAATCCGCAGACACCTCATCTTCCAATGTTCCTTCAAAATGAATATTGCTCAGAGGATTTGACTGTATTCAGCCAGAAGATCACAAATATTCACTTCCACTTATCCTGCAGCTCTGGAGAATACGACTCCACAGCGTTTCTCCTGGCAGTGCTGTGTGTATTACCGAGTCATCAATGGGTGCACCTTAAAGGAGCTGAATTCTCTGATAATGGTGTTTGGATTCTTCTCGACATTTTTACAGATGCCATCATACAGAAGCCACTGGCCAAACGAGTGCATTGGGTAAAAATTACGCAAGTTTAACTCACACAAGTTTAAGTATAGCTTTAATGTTGTGAAATATGCAGGGCAGTGCAGGCCCGAAGGGTGTTGGTGTAGGTGCCTGCAAACGTGTGACAGCAGTCTGGGTGTTACTTCTTCAGACACACAGAGACACGCACACACACACACACACACACACACACAGACCACTGGAACCACTGGTGGACACTGTTCTTTACACATACATGCCGGGGTCTGAGCAAGAGATTTACGTTATCTCTCTGAGATCTGACAGAGATGGGTGCGGCGCTGAAATTTACAGAGGCATAAAACGTCTGCAGCTCAAATTAATGCCATAAATTTTTGGCAGTAAATTTGTAGCAATAAGAGGAACATGTCGCTTATGAGAATCTGGAGGAGAAAGACCCACCAAAACAAGCGGAGAGCGCAGTTCAGCGGGCGTGCATGAATATAAGACGAGACAAGAAGTAGAGGATCTGTGTGTGTGTGTGTGTGTGTGTGTGTGTGTGTGTGTGTGTGTGAATGTTTGTAAGTAAGAAGAAGTGAGTGTCATGGTGAAGGAGATTAGTGCTCCCATTAGTAAGACTAACTGGCCAGTGTTTGGGTGAGAAATAAACACACTGGGAGCGATAGTCCCCTATGAGTTCCACTATGGATTTGTCCATGCCGCTGATAACGCTCAGCATGACAGCATACACACACACACACACACACACACTCTCGCCCTCCGTCTGTGTGTATATGCACAGTATACAGATTAGAAGCCGAACTCTCTCGCTCTTTCTCACCCTCTCTTTGCCAGGACTGAAATACAGTTAGGCCCAAATATGAAAATATCTGCTTTCCTTTTCAAGTCTGGATATAAACAACAATTTTGAAATAAAGGCAATAAAATAATAATATTCTTTGTTTCATTATTTTAGTAATTCTCCTGAACTATTTTGTGACCATGTGCTTGTTTTCTGAGCCCTAGAACTTCATTACTGCTACTGACGTTCCATTATTATCTGTATATGACCTTGAAAACGGAACTAATGCTTTCTGTACCACAGCTTTTTTATTGTCATCTCATCCATTGAAGTGCCCGTTCATCCCGACTGTCTTGTAATTTGCAGTGAAAAGCTTTGTATTAAAATGGAAAATAATGCAAAACAGAAGCATTTTGATCTTTGGTTTTAGATTTTTGAGCTCCATAAAACTTTTCTATGGTTTAATTTGTTCACATTTTAAAATCTTTATGTTGTTTATTTCAAAGTTTTAAAAACGAGGTTCAAACTGGTTCCAGAGTTGTGGACCTCACTCTACACCCATTTCTTTTTCAAATTTTCACTAAATGTTGGTCTGTTTTGATAAAAAAAACAGCACATTCTAGGTTGAATGAGATTTTTGTCAGCGTTCTGTTAGTCCAGCAGTTGCCATAATTTGAGGGAGGAGTGTAGAAAGCTTTTAAAATAATTAAAATATTTAAAATATTATGTCGTACCTTCACATAACATAAATGTAATATTTTGCATATATGAAATGCTAGAATTCTCTTTCTCTCCTTTGCCTTCTCTCTTCCTCCACCCCCCACTTTCTTTCTCTCTCTCTCTCTCCCTCCCTCCCTCCCCACTTTCCCTCTTTCTCTCTCTCTCTTTTTTAAAATGACCTAGGGGTCAAGAGCGTAGTATATTATATTAAATAAATGCATGAATTCTCTTTCTCTCTCTCCTTTGCCTTCTCTCTCTCTCTCTCTCTCTCTCTCTCTCTCTCTGCTTGTGCCCTTTCCTATATTGCATTAATTGTTCCTTATGCCATCCACAGCTTGTGCCTCACTCTTTCTCTTTCTATTTCTCATCGCTTCTTGACGCTTTCTCTCACTCCTGTTCCCAGGATCACATGTCTCTCAGTCCATCGGTGCACCTGTAAAAAAAATAAACACGGCTCTTTCTAGAGAGATTTTTGACAGAGAGGCTACATCAGAAGCAGGACTCCCTCTCTCTCTCTCTCTCTCTCTCTCTCAGAAAGGAGAGAGACAGGCAGCACAAAAGCGAGTGAAAGTGAGAGCTGAAAGCGTTAGGGAGGGATGCTAGGAGCTGAAGTGTGATCTGTGACTGGGTACGGATGGGAGAAAGTGTGAACCCCTCTCTCTCTGATGTGCGAAATAAACGCAGTGGAGGAATGAAAACGAGACCTGGAGGGTTATGGGGAACTGCTTTTTTAACTGAAGTATCATATTTGGTAATCGTAGAATGTACGAGAAAAGGATGAGTCACCAGAACATCTCTCCATAGTTTCTAGCCACTGGTGTGAACATCTCTAACTGGCTTCTGAGGGTGTGTACACAAATGGGGGTGTATGTGTGTGTGTGTGTATGTGTGTGTGTGTGTGTGTGTGAGAGCATCTTTAGTTGCTCTGCCCCAGTTTACTGGCAAAGGCCCGAAGTTTGTGCTACGAGTCACGTCCCAACGAGAGAGAGAGAGAGGGAGAGAGACAGACAGACAGACAGAAGGGAGTAAAGCTACAAGAAAGAGGGGGAGGACAGAGGAGTGGGCGTAAGGGGCACGCAGAGCAAGACACAGGAAGTGGAAGAAGAAGAAAAAGAAGAGCGAAGACAATGATGTGTAGAATGGAGAGAAGGAAGAGGAGGATGAGAAAGAATAGCAAGAAAGAAGAGAGCAAAGATGATAGAATGAATATGGGAGTTCTGGAGTGGGTCTGGAGAAGGAACAGAGGGTGTGTGTGTGTGTGTGTGTGTGTGTTTGGCACTAGAAGCCAGAGAGATAGTGCGGGTTAGGCTGGCCGGACGTGTGTGTTTGTGTTTGACTGAAGAGGGATGTGAAACACACAGACCCCTCAGCAGCGGCTCATAGCCTGGAATACTGCCATCACTACGATGGACATGGACACACATCGTACAGAATACACACACATAAACAAACACACACACACACACACACACACACACACACACACACACACACACACACACACACAGTTCTGATATTTTCCCTTCAAACAGTCAAGACTTCAAGAAGTCAAACACACAAATCTTCATTAATTATTTAAAGGTACATTTCCACCCTTTTGCTTTTTTCAGAATATTTGACAGTGTTGGTGAAAGGAACCAGATTGAGAAGGATTTCCCTCTAAAAGCTACCTCACAAGTTTGGATCTGCAAATGCTGCCTCATGCCGAGACACTATTTCAAAGTAGTTTTGAGAGAAGGTTTTGTATTAAACCATTAAAACATCATATATTTACATTTAAAATAAAATATTTTCCTATTTACTGCTGTTTTACCATTGTCATTACCATCATTACCCTTGCTATTATATTCAATAGCACAGAAAATGGGAATCTTTTGGTATATTTTGTATAGTATTTACAAGTACAGAAAAGGTTTAATATATACAGTATTAATAGAATGTCTGGTGCAAAATGCTGCAGTGAGGGTTTAAAACGATGAGTTCTCAGCGTTTCCATATCAAACCATTCGGACTGTTGTGCTCTGCAGAAATATTGAGAAATCTGAGCGAAATCCGAGGCCTATTATTCAGTAAAGGGAACAGATTGCCCAAAATGCTAATGCTAAAAGTGAGCGCTAATGAGCTAATTATGTAAATGAAGCATTTTAGTTTGTGGATGTAAGTGTTCCTTCGTTCTTAGTCGTGTTGGAATATTAAGTTCAGTACAATACTGAAAAAACTCTTGATCTCTTCTTTCATAGACAACTAACTTAATATCCAAACGATGGCCCACCTGTCTGGAGACTGACTGTGAGAGTTAAGTGGTCCTGCAACCATCCACAACTGGCTTTGGGTGGGAAGGTTACGCCCCTCTTATCCCAACACTTAGCACAGAACTAGTTACCATCGCTGTCTGTTAGCTCACCCAACAGAAATGGCTCCTTCACCAGCCTCCTTCGGATACGTGATGCGGTCCAATGATGTTGGATTTGCAGGTTCAAAAAGACATGCATGTGACTCTGTGGAGTCATTGGTGCTACTGCATGATTAAGGGAGCGAGCCCTATCTAGTGGATGGAATTAGAGATGACTAAAAAAAACTGGCAGAAAATCGAAAAAAGCAATAAAGCCTTGATATTAACATGATATAAAATCTGAAAATATGTGAATTCTTATGTCCCTTGCCGCTACGATGAAACTGATATTGCTCCTGCTGCATGTCTATAAACCATAAAGGACCAAAAAAGGTGTATAAAACTGTCAAATCTTTTTTTTACATTAAAATCTTTGTGAAAGCCCCTTGTTAATATCTCAGAAATGTAGTGATGAGAGAGAGGAATGAAAGAGTGGCTCTCAGGATTTAAGGGGTTCATTTCAGAGTGCAAGAGGAAATAGTTGGAGCAAAGCGCGCGATGCCGCAGCGGAGAGAGCCGAAAGATAACTGTCTGTTTTGCAGGCCAGTGCAGGAAAATGAAATTGCTCAAGGTCAAGCAGCATCCCAAAACAGGATGATCCCCGCTCCAGTTCAGCAGTGCTATCTGGCAGCTCCTGTGCAGCGATGCCCCGCGTGTGGCACCAGGAAGCCGCAGGCCGGACCGTCTGAACCCCTCCTAAGGTGGAGGGGGCTTGTGTGGAGGGTGTCAGCAGCCAACTCATGACTCATCCATCACCTATTTATAAAAAAGCCATTAAGCAGTAAAGAGCGCCGAAGCTCAGGAATGTAAACGTGCCCAGCCACAGACCTTCACTTCCTGTCCCAGCGCGGACCGTCGGCGCTCTGCTGCGGCATCATGCCTCGCCGTAAATGTCAGACTCTCCTCCAGTCCTCCGCCACTGGAGAATTCCTCCGCTCCGAAAGTCCCTTCCTGTCTCCACACAGTCACGAAGCAGGGGTGAAAGTCTCTGACCGCGTGATGATCTGACCTAGAATCAAAGCAGCACGAAATCAACCTCAATTCAGAAGTACTTTAAAAAGGCCATTGATTATACTTTTCTGGGCTTTAAAGACTGATCGCCCTTTTTTAAAAAAAAACATTTTATTAAATTTTGTTGTAATCAACATCCAGTTCAGCCCTAAAATGTGACTGGCACACATGAAATCTAAAATACTCAATGCACACGTGCAGTCGTCCCAGAAAATATTTGGACATTTGTGTCATATTTATAAATGTATGAAGTTCATTGTGTTAGGAAACAAATTGTCAAACCGAGTGTCGTTTATGTTAAACACACCAGTCCACCGCTGTCATTCTCTTTTTTGTCAAAGTGCTCCTTCAAAAGACAGCTGGTATGTTTCAGATTGTTATCGTCTGAGCAGCTTTCTTTGCAGACGTCTGCAGGTTTGCCTCCGCAAAGCCTTTGTACACTTCGGAGTTCATGATCCCATCAGCGAGCGCGAGCTCTCTGACACCCCTGCGAGAGAATCAACCCCAGACTCTGACACTTCCGACTCTGCTTTATGGTTCGGTACGCGTCCAGGCTTTCTCCCCACGGAGAGCTTGATATTGTGTTTTTCTCTGAAAGAAATGTGATTTTTTTGGTACATTTTCTCAAGTGACATAAAGAACTTGAAATGAAAATTTTAATTTAATTGGCTAAAAAGCCCAATAACCGACACTGTATGATGGCACATGTCTGTATACACTGCTATGGTCTGTACTGGCAACCATAGCCTACTGTTAACAAGCTATAAAATAAAACGTTGATATGATTAAATTATTATTAATTAGTGAAAATTGGAGTATTTTATCATTTTGAAATTTGTATCGTTTCTAGCCACCTCCTTTCAGGACTGAGGGCTTTATTATGATGTTACAGACCTGATACAGTTGAATTTGGACTTTTAGCTGATACAGTTGAATTTGGACTTTTAGCTGATACAGTTGAATTTGGACTTTTAGAATTTGGTGTTGCATGATGCGTTTTTTGTGTACATTACAACGCGCCGGAGAACCGGCCAATCAGCTGCAGCTCACACAAGCAGGACAGACCAATCGAGGGTGTGGTGGTGGTGGTCTGTGAGTGTTACACAACAAGGGTGCTGCTCACTATTGTTTCCAGTATGGGAGGCAGAACTGTGTCTGTGATGTGTGTGTGTGTGTGTGTTAGGGGTGGAGGTGTCAAGGGCAAGATATATTTAGAAATTCAACACCAAACAATTTGATGCGCACCTTGTTTTGTTTGTTCCTGTGATTCTGAATTGCATGTGTGATTAACAGGCAATTAAGCAGCTGAAAAAGTAGATAACATCGCTCTCTCTCTGTCCAGACGAGCGCTCTTTCTATCTTTAGCTGCACGCTGCGTGCACATGGCCTGTCTGCAGTGTCTCAGTTCCGGCAGTGGCTTATGCGTGTGTGTGTGTGTGTGTGTGTGTATACTGTGTATACTGTTTGTGCTTGAGAGGCTGGCAGTGTTAGGGTTAAATCCGCCTGCGCAGGGCCGGAATGTCTTGGCCATTTCCTGCGGGCTGCCCAGCCCTGACCTGCTGGCCTGGGCCAGGCCGCACACACACGTAGACAGTTGACCCACGCTTCCTGTCAGACAGCAACACCCCCGCGGCTCCTCACACACACACACACACACACACACACATACACAGTGTCCCCAGAAGCATCCTTGCTCTGCTGTGCTCAGCCCAACCCTTTTGTACAGAGTCCAGTCCAGTCTAGCCGCTCCAGTGCTACAGGTGCGCCACCCACATTCACTGAATCGCATGCAGGTTAAAGGTCAGCCAGGCCTGCTGCCTGAGCGAACCCGCCTCCATTCTCCTGTGTGTTTGGATGCACTCTCAGCGGGCGCACTTGTTCCAGTCTGTGGCCATCTGTGTCCGAGCCCAAACGGAAGGTGTCGGGAAGTCAGGCCACAACAATAAAGGTGAGCCCGTCTATTCTACTGCGAGGGACGGCCTACTCGAATTTTCCTCTGTAGTCCCTTGTGTGTGTGTTGTTGTTGTGAGTCTGGTTTGTCCATCAGGGCCACGCTGCTATGTCCTGGCGGCACATGTGCTACGTGTCCAGGGGTTGTGCGTGTGCGTGTGTGTTGCGTCTATTGCATGTTGCGTGTTGCGCTTCCGCCCATAGATGAGGCCTGATGTCAGACTCCGCAGGGGGCGTCACCGGAACCCTACGCAGGGGGAATGGGAGGGTGGGTGGGGGGGGGGTGGAAGGTGGGTGCATGAGCTAGGAGTCATGTGACCAAGTTCATTTTCTGAGGATTTGAGACTGAGAGAGGGGGGTCGGGTGCATCTGGAGGCCAACAGTGGCTGTAATGAGGGCTGAGAAACACTGACACTGAACCGACACTTTCTTTTTCAGTCTCAAACTCTCTCTTTCTATCTCTCTCTCTCAATTTGCTCATTCTCTCTCTAACCAATTTTTTTCTCAGTCTCAATTTATCATAACTTTCTCTCTCTCTTTCTCTTAGTTTCCCTCTTTCTCTCTCTGTATCTTACGTTATCTCTCTTTCTTTTTTAGTTGGTATATCTGTCCTTCTCTCTCTTTCTTCTCTTGCTCTCACTCTCTCTCTATTTCTTTTTGATCCAGTCTAAGTCATAATATTACAATTCATAATGACTCAAGGAAGTTTAAAAAAATGAAGAAACAATAACATAAGAGCATAGGATGAGACATTATTAGTCAGTATTTATTATTAATAGTACAGCAGTACATCTAAATCTCTCTATATCCCTCTCTCTTTTATACTATTTTATTCTCTTAAAGTAAACCAATCTCTCTGTTAACCCTTGCTCTCACTTTGTTCCTGTCTATCTATCAGACTAATTTGTCTCTATTTCTAAGCCTTTTTTTCCTCCCTTTCTTCCCTCTGAAAGCAACAGGCATTTTGTTGCGTTTTATATCTACACTCGGATGTCAGTATCTACTTTTGATTCTACTACGACTGGTATACGAGCACATTACACGCCACTCAACAAGTATTTCCAGAGCACTTGAATCATGGGACATATTCGGTCCTCCAGAACATCAACCGAACGCCATGCAAACGCAATGGTGGCGTTTTCTTTGTGTTCATCGCGATTTCGGCAGAAATTCATGTCAAGAAAATGTTGCATGCAACGTGCTCTTGAACCAGTCGCAGCAGACGATCAAAAATAGATCCTGACATGCGAATGTAGTTAAAGAAGAACATCGGCGACAATGTCTCTCCTGCCTACGGTGCCATATCAGGAGGATCTTTAAAACAAGAATGTCAATTGTGAGTTTTAATAAAGAATAAAACTTTTTCAATGTAGAACCACAAATCAAAGATGTCCAACGTGGAAACAATCTGGAGAGAATAATTACTGCCCCCACAGGTGAAACACCGAACTACACATTGGGCTGCAGGCTGGAGTTAAACAGTGTCAGACGAACGCCAGTGTAACGCCTCACTGTCAATCAAGCACAGATATAAAACACAACAAAACTGCCTGTGGCGTTCAGAGCGTCCGTGTGGATGAGGCCTAATACTGAGTGTAGTAGAGCTTCTATTTTGCTTTTGTACAAGTAAAAGGGTTCAATTGGTGATTTCTTGCGCTTAATATTGAGAATCATACAATTCTGTGATCAGTCCTAATAAACAACTCTCTCTCTCTCGCTAATCTGCTGATGTGTGTTCAGCCACTCGCCTCCTCGAGTTCAGAGCCACTGCACTGCAGCCCCTGATTCCGCTGCCGCGTTTACGGGCTTCACATATTAACACTCGTGTTAAACCCAGCGAGGGGTAGAGCTCGCCCAGCAGCTTTTGGAGCGCACTTTACTAACTGACCTCACATCTGAATGCCACGCTTAAACGCTTGGAACCAAGCCTGAATCTGAGTGTCACCAAGAAACAGCCCTGGGCTGTAGAACGGAACCACGCTCTGGGAGAACGGCCGGCCCGACACTTTCACAAACACCTCCTTCCCAAATCGTTTGGAGCCCAGCTCATTCGCCCCACCCGCTAGAATACAATCCCATACTCTCCCCACTCTGCCACCCATTTAGCCAAGACCTGCACGCTTCTTAACCTTTCCCGCTGGGGGCTGAGCCTGGACATGATAAATGGGTTTGGGTAATGTGTGACAATTATCAGGCGAAGACCAACCTGAGTGCAGAACACCAGAGGACGCGTGTAAATCTACCTCCATGTTTTAGATGACACTGGGCCCTGGACTCCCTGTGTGTGTAATTAGAACCAAATGCTGGAGTGTGTGAGAGTGTATACGAATGTGTGTGTGTGTGTGTGTTTGCACACTCCTCCATCCCTAATCAGAGAGCCCCCTGGAGTACCGTGTGAGGGGGCTCACACGCGGCTCATAAATCTTGCAGCCTTGGGAGGACCTGTGTGAGACCACGCTGATAAGAGGACCGTCTGCACAGAGCCGGCACACACACTCACACACTAATGCCACTTATGGACACTTTACTCCGCTGAGAACTATATTTTGTTTTCTGTCAACTTTTTTTTTCAGTTTGCAAGCAATACAGATTTTTTTGGGGTCTTATTTGCTTCCAGCAGTTTCGTTCCCAAATTCCCAAATTTCCCATCGGGCATCATCCATCTTCAGACATGGGTGTGGTAACCTAAACCCATACTCAAGTAACAGTCCTGCTACACTTATGATTGAAATAAAGTAAAAATGCATCTTTCCAAAACACCAGCTTGAATTGAAATAAAAAAGTACTGGATAACCTTGTAGTGGAAATGATTAGATTATTTTTTAATTATTTTTCTTTCATGCTTTACCTAAAAGATAAACCTCAAAAGTCAGAGATGTGACAGCGCTGTACCGATGGTGTGACATCATCTAAAGGTATTACTATAGAAACTATGATTATA
>JBBPDB010000001.1:19939038-19950487 GCA_037974465.1 Brachypetersius altus
GTGTGTGTGTGTGTGTGTGTGTGTGTGTGTGTGTGTGTGTGTGTGTGTGTGAGAGAGAGAGAGAGAAAGAGAGAGAGAGTGACAGACAGCCGTAACGTGTGTAAATCGGCACAAACCTTAAAGAATCCTGCACACAGAGAAAAATCAGAGCTGTGTTCAGTGGAAGTGTGTGATCAGGACCATCACTGTTCAGACGTGGCTGCTGTCCTCCTCTGAAGTGACTATTGTGGTACCAGTCCTGGGTGAAGTGCTGCAGACCACCTCGATGTGCTCCAAATTACTTACTGCGTACAACTTGACTTGGATTGTTTACAGTGGAGGTGATGGAAACCAGGGAAGGTCAAACCTGCGGTTCCTCCCTCAACCATTATAAACATTATAAACAATTCTGACCGTGAGTTTCTGTAATATGAATATTTCACAATATTTCACTGAAGGCCTTCGCATCCACTATTCAGAAACATGGTGAATTCCCAGTTTAGACGCTGTTCTGGAACACTTTTGAAACATTTAGTTGAGGTGTTCAGCCCCAAACTGAGAAATGCTTGGCTGTAACATCTAATAAACGTCAGTCTGGAAGAATATATTAATAATACTAATACTACTAATAATATATACATATATACAGTACTGTGCAAAATGCTGCTTAAAAGTGGTTTCCTGCTGGGCAGCGGTGTTAAGTTAGTGTTAAAACTCACATTACAACAAACACAAACTACATTAATACAGTAAAGGGTGGTTTTATGTGCGGCAAAGTGTTTTACCTGCAGCTCCATCAAATCCCTGGTTCGGCTCTTCGGCACTGCAGGAGATAAAATTAGGTGCTGATTATGGAATTTTATTCGTTCACCCAATGACTGGAGGCCCTGAGCAGAAACCTGGATCCAAACCTGTGGTTTCTAGCAGCTCACAGAACATCCACTACTGTTTAGAAATCTTGATGCTGTTTACTGCTTGTTTGTTTGCATTTATTCTAACATTCAGCTGTTTTTGCTGCAGAAAGTAGCCACTGCTGATAGAAATGCCTTGCACAGGGACCTAAGACTTTTGCACAGTACTGTATATATGTATCATGGGTAATCATGGGTGGATGTGGGGTTCAGCACTGGCGTTTGATTCAGACAAGCTTTCCCCAGTCTGTTCTGAAACGGAGGACCAGCTGGAGCACGCTGTGTTAAAAGTGTCCCAGCTCAGTGTTTTAAATCCGAGCAGAACACGTGAGGGATCTAAATCTGAATGCTGGAGCAATTACTGAAGTTCTAATGGGGAACACGCCCCTCTGTTCCTCGCGGCACTGACAGAGAGATGCCCGTGATGTCGTTTCTCCTGCAGGTTCCTCAAACCCGTGACCTCAGGCTCGTCTTCGCCAAGACTCGTTAGATCAGAACCAATCTTGCCTGATGTGTGGTGGACGTCATACAATGAGATTTTCTATGTTTGTGTTTCGTATGCACATTTTGTATATTTATAATTTATTTTTACTCAAATAACGTGATTGATATGCTGTGGGTTAATGTTTGATGCTAAAGAAAATCCCCTTAGGAATGATCTTGACTAAAGTGAACAGTAGTGGAATACTGTCTGTGATTAGAAAGCTCTAGTTTGTTAGCAGTGAGGTGTGGGGCTTGTTTTTGCAGTGTATAGTTTGAATGTTCATGCCGGCCCTCTCGGGGTTCTGAGAAAGTCGACACACACACTGTAACCACATGTAGCGTAACCACACACTTCCACACTTCCGAAACACTGTAATCATCATGAAGGCTTTTTGTAATTATTATCTTTCAAACGACATCAGAGCTGCCGCTGCACTGTGGGCCACAGAACGACTGGAAATGAGCATTTTGGCCAAAGATTTTCGGATGAAAATCACATTTTTACTCATTTTTTTTTATGTGAGAAGGCCGTCTCAGAATAGCCTCTCAGCTCTTCCCAGCCATTTAATTGCTGTCGGAACAAAACCTTGGATCTCCAGAATGGGAACTTTACAAAAAAATCCTATCTTTTGTACATTTAATTCATATCATAATGGAGATTAACGTAATAGTAACCTGTAATAGTGCTCCGGTTCTGTTGGTTCTTTCACAACGCGGAGCCCCGTGGAAACTTTCCAATTGTAATACAAATGTAAAAAAAATAAAATAAAAAGAGAACAGTGAGATGTGAGGCTTTGTTCCAAAAGTGACCATAGCTCTATTTTAAAGGCCCTGTTTATACCTGGCATTGATGTACGTCTCAGCTTGGTCGTTCATAGTGCTGCGAAATCTTCATAACTGTGTAAAAAAAATCCATATTTTATAATGGACTTTAATGTAGGACGTATTTTTTGGAGCAGTTCTATTAAATTCTTGAATTTTTGCCTGTGGATGTTTTCTAATTGTAATAAAACTGTAAAAAAATATAAAGTGTGATACAAGCCTTAGTTCCCAATAAGGACAATTTAGGCCCTGAGATAAATCTTTATTTTATAATGGAAATGAATGTAGAACTATTTCTGGACCAGTTATAAGTTTTTTACACAGTGTGAAGACCAGCTGATACAGTGAGATCTGAACAATTATGACAGTTAACAGCTCGTCTCTAACCACCTGCAGAGGTGATCTTGGATACAAACGACCGCAGAACATTTGTAGTCTGGCCACTAAAGCAATCTTGATGAAGTGCCACCCATATGAACCACATCATCGCCCTCGCCAGAAAATTCATAACAATTGTGCGACTGTTTGGAAACTGTCTGCTATCCAAGCGAGGACCTTTCAGCCTCAAAACAAATGCAGCGGCAGAGTGATCTAGTAAACATGGAGGAAACTCTGAAATGATGTAAGAAATCCATTCACAAATGGTGAACAGAGACATACTGGAAATGCCAGGTGGAAACGGCTCTGTGTTTTAGTTCTTCTTGGAGATCAGATCACTCAAGAGCTGTTAATGCGAGGGTCGTTCTGAAAAGAATATCCCTCCCTGTGTCCCTCAGAGCACAGACCAGACCCAGTACACTGAGCTGCTGGGGGTTCCGTACTTCTGATTTTTCACTCCTATAACGTCTATAACAGTCATGTTACATTGATTTTCTGTGTGAAATGTAGACAGAAGTGCAGATGTGAAACACTGTGTCCGCTTAAGGCACTTTTGCATAGGTAAACATGAACCATGCTGTACCTGAACCGTCCTGCGATGGCATGGAAGTTGAAGTAAGCTTTGATTTTCCGGTGTATCTCCTCCGTAATACCTTTGTGCCCACAGATTATAGCCGGTCGTTTGTTCCAAAACTTCGTCAACGGAGTCAAACCAGCAGACCATTTTCTTACAGGGACGCTTTTGTTATTGGAATCATTTATTTTATTTTTTAGAGGAGTTTAAGTCTTTATCTCGATCGGCTGCGCGTTCATGTGGCGTCAAAAAACGTTGCAATGTTTTCTTGACGTCCATTTCTGCCGAAATCCTGACGAACGCAAAGGAAAACGGCGTCGTATCAAGAGGATTTTAAAAACAACAATACTGATTAAGTTTTAACAAAGAATAAAACTTTGTTTTCAGTGTAGAACTACAATGTTTTCGATGTAGAACTACAAATCAACATGTAAACAATCTGGAGAGAATAATTACTGCCCCCAGTGGTGAATACACAAAACTACACATCAGGCAATGAAAACCTAAACCACCTAAAGTGACGTCCTGCGACACCTCTGACTTTCTCACAGCATTAGAAACTCCCACTAAAATTTACCTTCAGCCCAAATAGACAGTAGCCCTTGTCCTTCATTGACTTTTTTTTTGCACAGACAGTAAAAAATAAAGGCCTCTTTCCAAGTCTGACTGTTGTCATATTTCTTACCAATCAAAAAGCAGTGATTTGGTCTGCCTGGCTGCGGCCTGCTTGCCGTTGAGCAGGGCATCGACAGCATGGGTGCGATGCAGGTACAGGCCACTTTATTTTGTAAAGGAAATGGTTCATAATATGGCACTGTTGTGCCAGTGGAAACCACCATTAGTGTCCATTAGTTTACTTAACACAGAATACTGGTTTACCTTGCAGAGATACTGGCAATAGCTCTCACACACACAATCACACACAAATACACACAACTGGCATATCAGTGTCACTGCTGTACTAGGAATGAACCATCACTCAAATAATACCTGGCCACTGTGGTCCTTTGGTGGTCTCGACTATTGATGCATGGGGTAAAAATGGTTAACTGGTGCCATCTAGAATGAATCATGTCTTTGCATTTTTATAACTACTTAAATATAAGTAGGTCACGTATGACCAGATTGTCACTTTAATTTAATATATATTTTGTAAATGCAAAAAACACATCCTTGCACATCCTTTATGATATCTGCAGATCATATCGCATCATCACATCCTCGCCTACTCCTCCTTCCGTGCTCCAGCACTCAGATTCATCAGGGCTTAGCCCATAGTCCACCTACTCACCAGTTCTGAACTATTTATATGGAGTCAAGTGTTGCTTCAGGTTGCGGAGTCTTCTATCATTCTCATTTTTGACTGCCCTTCTGCAATTTTGATTAGGATTTGGGATTTTCTATGAAATCGCTTTAGAAATTGAAGAAAAAGAAGAAAAGAAAGAAAGAGAATAAACCTTGCGTCTCCAAAACGTTTTAGAAGAATTTCATGGAAGAAAGAAAACTTAATTTCTATTTCTGTACAGTATTCTGTACAAATACTTGTTTACTACTGTAGTTACAACTGTGCAATAGTGTTTAGATAAACACTAATATTATAATAAATACAAAGAACATGAATACAGTAAATAGTGTTCTTTTTTATGGCAAAGTGTTCACTCAACCATTTACAGACCTGTTTCCTCATGGAAACCCAGGATCCTTGCAGTGACCATCAAATATCTTCCTTGCCTTCAAACAGTTGGCACTGGTCTACAGGGCAGCTGGTGGCCTGGTGGTCAGAGAGTTCCTGCTGTGCCTGGAGGGTCATGGTGCCCAACACTGAGGTACCCCTGAGGTGCTGGAGCACTGTGTTCCTGGCTGTGAATGGGTTAAATACGGAGAACAGTTTCACACTGTGGCCACTTACACTTAATGCTTTTGCACACCACTGTAACATTAATTAAAAAAAGGTCAATTTGTTGTAAAATGTGCTCACAGTGTAAAGACTACTCAGGCTATCAAGCAGTTATGAAGTTTTCTTATCAGAGCCTCTATATTTTCACTTTTGTTGGCGCCAAAGATTCTAACCCTGATAATGATTCTGAAGGCCATGGTGGGCCTGAGCACAACGGGATTATCCAGTTAGAGCCCAGTGATGAGTTATGGATGGATCGGGTCTTCTGGGAAGGCCAGGCAGGTACAGCTGGAGCGTGAGAGGAAGTGGCGCTCGCGTCCTGTCAAGTGGGAGGCCATACGGCTGGCCAGAGGAGCTAGCAGAGGGCCGACGATTAGCGAATAGCGAATATGAATGACTTCCTGCCAGGAGGGTCTGGACTGTGGCATCTGTCAGTGAGGATCTGCTGCCTTTGTACATGGAGCAGAGACCAGTGTGGGCCTCCTGACACACACACACACACATATATATGCAGGCCTGCCCAGGCAGTCCCCTTTGACACAGATCTGAATCACATGCTGGCCTCTGGGCACTGCCACCCACACAAACAGCCCTGCTGTCTCCCAGCATGCCCCCTGCCCCACTCCCACTCACTCAGCTGGAAGGGGGGGTGCTGATATTGGCAGCTGTGCTGCAGTGGCCCCATGCTGGAAACTTCATCAGTGAATCACACTTGCCCTCACACACACACACACACACACACACACACACACACACACTTACATGCACAAACGGATAGCAGAACACTTCCTCTCCCTCTCTTATACACACAAATGCTGATATTACTATCTTCGTGAGGACTTTCCAAAGCCCCTGATGTGAAGCGTAGCCGAATAATGCAATGCTTAACCCTAAACCTAAGCTTAGCCTCAGCCTTAGAGATGAGCAGGGTCTATTTTTGGCTCTGTCACATAATCACAAATTTCTTTTTTCTTGTAAGGCATAGCCAAGTGTCCTCACATGTGCACAAGTCTCATGTTTTATACTCTCATCACGAGGTCCACTGAAGGTGTTAAATACAAACCCGCATACACACAGAATATCTGGTGTCTTTTGCATCACAGCTCTTGCTGAGAGAAAAGGGGAAAAAAATCTGGCGGAAAAAAAAGTCTGCCACAACTAAAAAATACCCCCGCTTACTCAGTCTCGTACTCTCAAGTTCTCTCTTTCTCACACTCAGACATTCTCACCAGTGAGACCAGGCCCCGAGAAGGCCTGACTGCTGACACATGCAGAGTTATCAGGGCGTTCTGAGGTTTGGGAACTGATATTCCAGTTGTTAAGAAACTAGAAGCCGGCTCTGGATTTGCATGCTGATAGGCAGTTGAGAGAGGCTCATTAAGGTTATCAGTAGTGAAATGCTTTGGTGCTCAGGCCGAATTGAGAGGAACGCAAAAGCAGAAACTTGTGCCCAAAATTAGGGGGGTGGTGGCGTAGTGGGTAGGATACTTGCCTCTAGACCAAGAGGTCATGGGTTCGAATCCTACCTTCAGCACACCACCAATGGGTTCCTGAGCAAGACCCTTAACCCCGAGTAGCACCAGTTAGGGAATGGAAGTCGCTTTGGATAAAAGCGTCTGATAAATGCCGTAAATGCGAATTTGAGCACGGGGGCAATGACTTTGTGCTTTTTAAAAAACATGCCATGACTGCGAGAGTGTGGCTCCCACGGTAGCATTTGGAGGTGAACGACTAAACAAGAAGCGTTGAAAAGTGTTTCGATGTTTGAGAGCGTAGCTGGTACGTGTTCAGAGCCCATGGACTACGTGCCGACCTGCCTATGCACACGTGTCTGAGAGAGTGTGTGTGCGGTCACCTCTGCGCAAATGAGACCACAATGCATCAGATGAGTCTGAGAATGTGGGAGAGATAGATAGAGAGAGCGAGAGAGAGAGAGAGAGAGAGAGGCAGAGACAAAAGCAGAGAGAGAGAGAGAAACAAGTACATAGTAAGAGATAGCGAGAGCCAGTAAGAGAGGAACAGAGAAAGGTGAGATAAAGAGGATAAGAGAGGTAAAGAATGAGAGAGGGGGAGAGAGAGACAAAGAAAAAGAGGTGGAAAGAAAGCAAGAGAGAGAGCTTGAGGTTCCGGCGTGTGGCGCACTCAAAAGCGTGGGTACACCAGCAACCCAGAAAAAAACCCACACGCAGGTTTCACTTCTGCCTGCTTTGGCAGCAGCTTCACACACTGCAGTAACTTGGTGCACCCGGGGTGAAGAGTTCACGCGCAGGTCATGGCACAGGCTGGAAGAAACAGAAACAAACACCATGTTCATCTCCCGACATGCAAATGTATATTTCTGTGCCTATCTGTGTGCTCAAACACACACACACACACACACACACACACACATAGAGGCACGTAATGGAAAAAAAAGAGCAGAAACATGGCACCAGGGCTTAGGCTGCTTCTGGCCTGGCTTTGAACTGGATTCAATTTGACTGGAAGTGAATTGAATTGAGGGGGCATGTGGACGGGTCAGGTTGAAGAGGCAAGGTTATTGTGCGTGTGTGGTACTGCGTCAAGAGTAAATACAGCCAGTGGATGTATCTGTGAGTCAACAAACGAAGGCCTATTTCTTCATCTAAAGGCATAAATAACAGTAAGTGTCTCAAAAAAAAGAAACGAAAACACAGAACCACTCTGGTGGGCTGGAAGGCAAACAGTTCACTTTTTAAAAAAAAATCTGCCACTTCAATAATATTGCTGTACATGTGTGTGTGTGTGTGTGTGTGTGTGTGGAGATGGCGCTCAGAGTGAGCTCTGCAGAAGTCAGCTGGGCTGAGGGTGAGGGGGGGTTGAGCCTTTCTCATGGCCTCTTGGTCCATCCTGGCCTTTCGTCCAGCCACACTATTGGTCAGCACGGGACCCTGTGACAAGGCCAGCATCGCGCACAGCTCAAACCCAGCCACACGCAGTCTGCTGCACTCGGGGGTGGGGGGTGTTGGCTGCTGAATGACAGTGTATAGTGTTAAATGAATGTGTCATGCATGGCTGCCTCAGATGAGCGGTCAGACAGAGGCAGGGATGGCGGCGCTCGAGTCAGAGTTGGCGACTAGCGGAGGCTCAGTAACAGGAGAGGCCTGCACTCTGCTGGACACACGGAGACGCTGCAGCACTCCACGCGTCTCCCTGCAGGCTGCCTGCAGATTACAGGGTTTCTGTTTTTTGGTCTAAGACTACATTCACAGTTGAGATCTGTTGTTCCCCTGATGGATCACATCTGTGTTTTGAAACGAGAGCAGCCACGAAACGACACTCTTCTCAGGCTTCTTAGATCTGAACGGATCTGCATGATCACATTTTATCATCAGATTAGTTGCTGCTGACACATTTCCACATTTGCTGCGTTCCCAATTGGCCGCATTAGTTGAAGTGAAACCAGTTTGCCATGCGCCGCAGATCATTCTACTGTCCACTTTCACAGTGTCACATCAAGGTCATATGTCCAAAATGGTAACATCACGGGAAAAGGAAGTAAAAAAATGAGAGGAATTTTCACCCTTGACCATGAGAAGACCAAAGAATGAAAGGAGCAGCTGTTTTTAAATGATATAATAAAATGTAGTCCTTACAAGTTCTGACAGTGACAATATGTGATCCTACATTGGAAAGGTGTCTGTGTGACTATAATAAAAGTTGTCAAATGGGCCTTTTTTTAAAAATTACATAACGCCTTGCACATGTTACTGTACTGGGTTGGGCAAGAGTGTGTTCATACTACTGATAAATACGGGTCACACGCAAACATGAACTACGAGTGTCGGAATCCATCGAGGCAGAAATAAAGGGAGTAAATAATAGGAAATGAGCAACGATGGGAACACAATCTATGAGTAATTTCAGCGCTAAAAAAGGATCCCACACCATCGGCCACAGCCTCTCAGTAAAGGTCAGAAGGTGATGATGCATCAAGCTTAACCTCATTCTCTCAGTGACTGATTTCTGAATAAATAAATGGACCAAGGCAGGGCAGGGCAGGGCAAGGCAAGGCAAGGCAAGGCAAGGCAAGGCAAGGCAAGGCAAGGCAGGGCAGGGCAGGGCAGGGCAGGGCAGGGCAGGGCGCTGCTCTATATGTAAGAAGATGAAAAAGACAAACTGAGAAGCTACTAAAAGCCATGTAGCCCTTGTCCCTGTGAGCAGCCAGGGGCCTTCTCCACTGCTTAAGTTCTTTTTAACGACTGGACCACCCTCATGTGCCTCATCAGAGCGAGCCTACTCTTGTAAATCAAAGTGAGTAAGTGGGCACTGAGCCACTGCCAGGAGCAGTAGAGGCTTAAGAGACAGTAGTTAGGTGGCTGAGGACCTGACGGCATATGCCATTAGTCTGTGAGTGCCTGTAATAACATTAAGATCAGGACGTAGGGCCATACACACATAAACACTCACACACACACACACACACACACACACACACACACACACATGGCTACGTTGATTAAAGCATGCTAAGCACTCTGGCTGGGTACAGTAGCACCTTCTCACCACCCATAAATCACCTGGAGTATTAACAAAGAGATAAGAGTGTTTCCATTTATTATACACACACAAGTGGGCTGTATACACAAGGCCACACTGCGGCGTGGGGCTCTTTGTTAGCGGCAGTGGCATATTGTGTTTATCATAAGAGTCACCTGTTAATACCAGAGGCCTGAGCTGAACCAGAGAGTGCAGGGACAGCAGGCACGAGGAATCACACACACACACACACACACACACACACACACATTTTCAGTTGCCAACTCCAGCTAACAGCAATCTGGCAGATTTTCCTCACTAAATAGCTGCTAATTGACCTATTAATTACAGAACATTACAGTGCTGTGCACAAGTCTTGGCACCTACGAAAACCGTTTAAATAACGAATGTGTCTTTTTGCTAACAAAGTTATCACTATAATAAATGCAAGCGAACAAGAAAACAGGAAACACTTTTGTTTGTAAAAACCAGTAGTTCATATTCTGTGAGTTGGTAAGGAGAAGTTCGGTTCTAGATTTCCCCATGATGCCTCCTGATTTCATTTAATGAAGTAAAACCAGGTTTCTAAAGGGAACTATAAGTAATACTGGGCTTCCAAAAGGACCACAGTGATGTATTGTTTGTAAAATTCCCTGTACAATATAATTCGTGTTTGTTATATTTAAGTGTATTTTATATATTTAACTGCGTTCATTTTGTGTTAATGTAAAAGAAGTCACTGCTCATCCAAGCAGTAATTGTTACTACTTTTGCAGGTGCCTGAGATTTTGTACAGTACTATCCAATCAGTCCCCATAATCCCCTTAATAAATTCCCTTTGCATTTGAAATATACATTTAAAGTGAAGTATTTTGATTGAAAAAAATTCTCGTTACAAAATCCTCATTAAGAATTTTGCCAGTGGTGTGTAAAGCTTGTCCAACCAAGCAACCGCAGTTAAGCAGTTTGTAAGCATGGAAATCACTGAGATGTCAACTGTAGAATATTTTTTCTAGCACGACACTGTAAACCTTCATGTAACTAATGTACGGTAAGTCGTAGGTTGTGAGATGCATGCAACAAATTTTTGCAGTGACGCAAAGCAACATAAATAAAATCAAAGCACTCAACACATTCCAGAACGGTTGCATTTAACACCTCGCCCATTTTTTTATGCTATTCTCTGCTCTGTGTGAAATGAAGGCGTGTTAAGAATGGAAAAAGAACAAACAGTAACACGAGCAGCCATTAAAATACTGTAACTGTTAACATAAACTAAATAGTTACATTAATACTTAACTGTTAATATGACATTAAACTTCCTCTTGCTCTGTTTTCTTGTCCATTAATTGTCTCAACAAATTGACTGTAACTTAATTCTATTTTCATAAAATCTGGTTTGTATTACGTTTGAGGAATTGAACACGATACTGGTTAATTATTGTAACTAAATACAATATTGCTGGGGGATTGGGTGGTCTGTTAAAAATGTAGATTAAAAGTAAAAACTGTAAAAATGTAGATAGTGTTATGAAGATACCTAGTTGTTTGTTATTGTATTAATAATTACAAACCATTAGTAAAATAAATTAGACTATTTTTGTTACAGACTCCAGTAAAGAGTAAAATATTGTCTGTTCATTTTTACACCCAGAGACCAGAGATGTTCACAAGTTATTTTTACAGAGTCCAAGTCAAGTCTCAAGTCTTTGAGTGGTAATGTTTACAAACAGCGACTCTAAATGTGGGATTTTTGAGCTGCAAATGTTGAGCCCTAAATGTTTAGAAGATATGCTAATTGGCCACGCCCCGCGATTACAATTGGTTGTTACTTAGCAGGGGGCGGGGCTGCATGCTGTGATATGCCCTCACCAACATGGAGGATTTGCCTTAAATGATCTTAAATCT
>JBBPDB010000001.1:20107722-20119524 GCA_037974465.1 Brachypetersius altus
CTCTCTCTTTCTCATATGTGAACGATTTCTCTCTCTAATTCAAAGTCCATTCTCTCTCTCTCTCTCTCTCTCTCTCTCTCTCTCTCTCTCTCTCTCTCATTCTTGCTCTCTCTATATCTGTTATTTCCCCACTCTCTGCTTTCTGCTTCTCTGTCATGTTTATTCTCTATCCCTCTCTTCCTGTCTCTCTCTCTTTCTCTCTCTCTCTCTCTCTCTCTCTCTCTGTCTCTCTCTCTCTATAGAACATCTCATAAAGAACATCTCATAAAGAACATCTCATAGCGTTGAATGGAGAGGAGTTCAGGAGAAGTTGGCTGAGAGAAAGTCGAGTGAAAGGAGTGTTTTCTTCCCTCAAGTACGTTCCAGGCCAAGGTTCTATCTAAAATGTCTTCATTACTTAAGCTGCTCCTCTCTCCCTCTCTCCCCGCCTCTGGGGTTCACGAGAAATGTGCCAGGGCTTAGTCAAGAGAACAGGAGATGAATGTTTTAGTGCTTACTGAAAAACCACAACCAGTGTATTTTCCAGAAGGGGTGTGGGGGGCGGGCGGGGGGGGCAGGGCAAACTGTGACCTCGGCTTGTGCGATGAAAGTCATGACGAGTTATCTGGTTCGGCTTTCAAAAAGTTAAGATGGATCGGTCTATTACTGCTCAAGATACGATCTGTTTTGTCATTTTCTAATGAGAATAGTCTGTCAAGCAAGCCAGTCCAAATTTGAGTGAGTTGGCGCAGCATGCACAAAAGGCTCTATATTTAGATGATGATAAACGCTGATATCACAGAGTTTGTTCTGAATGTTAATGGAACCCCATGAGGACATATCACCCTTACTGCCTCTCCGTTATGAGTAGACCTCACACCCTGCTGATGAGCTCAACCAAAGTCACAGACCCTCGCTCTCCCCATGCAGCATATTACACTGTCTGGAGTCCGGCAGGGGGTTAACTCCGCACGAGAAGAACGCGAAAACTGAAAAAGCCTTGAAATCGCCTCACACAACAGCCTGACTGTGAGCTTCGGAAGAGGGCCAGAGGACGGCGTGGCAATTATCTTTCTGATTGGTTGTTCGGACTCTTGGCTGAATGTGGAGGCAGCTGCAGGGAGGCAGGTGCGGAGGCCTGCGCTGGCAGCCATGTGCGCCTTTCTGCTCCATCTTGCTCTGCAGCGAACGTGCTTCACAGCCACAAGCTGCCGCTGCTGATGCTTGTGCGGAAACCCGCTTTAACAGGTGCCGCCATTTATAGCAAACACAACGCCTCATCTCACTCGCAGCCCCATGCAGAGCGGCCCATTCAGCGTCCATTACACGCCGTTTTCAATGCTATTTACACAGCGCTGCCCAGCTGCCTATATAAACATGCTTTTCAAGGGTCTCCAAAAGATGCAGTGGCTGTGAATCCTAAGCAGTCGCAAAGCGTCAGCTTAGGACACAGAGTGGCAGGAAGTGCATTCTGGGTAAAAAAAAAGTGAAAAGATAAAGCCTTTGCCTTTTAACACGCCTTGTTTTGACTCGCAGTGCCCGCGGTTCTAAGATAAACCGCCTGTGTCTTATTCACACCCGCGACTCTCCCACATGCAAAGAAAAGGTCGGCTTGGCCTTCGAGTCAAAACAGCAAAGCTGACTTCGGGCCTGTATCGTGTCCCTCTCAGTGCGCTGTGGTGTCACTGCGGTGGATGTCATCGTGGCCAAAACCGCATGGTAGCAGGAAACGTCTGTCATGGCGGATTGCTAATTAGGGTTTGATCGTGCCTTGGAGGTGGGTTAGTAGTGCCATACTGTTAAACAGAATCAGCGCCACTCTGAGACGGAGCATGGGTGTGTTTGTTAGCACGCACAGTGATAAAATGGGACTCGCAGCATAACACACTGCATACCCAAAATGATACAGAAAACCCTTCTAATTAAAGATGCTTACTCACTGCTGACAGGTATTAGCTGGGTAATCACCATAGAAAAGCCCTCAAGGTGCAAGAGATCAGCACACAAGAGCTTGCCATACCCTGGCTGGAGTGGCGTACCCCACTATTCCAGAGCTCTGGAAACACTGTAGAAACCTGGAGACACACAATTCTTCTGATGTTTATATATATAATATAACAGTTAATCTAGAAAAAAATGCATGCACTTCTCTGCTATGAATCAATACATTCAGGCCCAAATGACAATGTTTCAAGCATCAGGCAGCATAACTGTTTCATTTAATAGCATTTTGTGAGAAAACTTCTAGAGACTCGTAAGATGTATGCTTCCTATAAACAATTTTGACACATTAAAATATCTTTGTTTTTTTTATTTGTGAATTGATGGAACTCCCCTTTAAAGAGAGTATAATCTGTCCTCTAATAGGATGTAGTGCCATGAATTGTGTAAAATATTAATTGAAAATATATACTCATAGTTGGCTAATACCATTTTCTAATTATTTTCTGGGTGTGTTTTCCCTATCAAATCATTACCAAATCCCAGAAGAACTGCACAGCATTATGGAACATATAATGTGTAATGAAAACATCTCCAAATACTGGGCTGTATGTATTTTCTTTGTATTGCCATCCCTTCATTAGAGCACCGTTGCCAGACCTAAACAGTTGAAAATTGGTGCCAGTTCCATCATTGTTTTTGTGTGAATAGAATCCAATTACAGCAACAATGTTACAAAACCCGAATGGAAAAGCGTCCCAGAAGAACAGACGCTGTTATTGGGATCTGCTCACTTCTAACACTCTTGATTTTGACAGAAGTGTCGGAGGAGCTGCTGCCTGGACATTTTTGGAGATTTATTCTCCGTGACAGGTCTGTGTGGTGGACAGGACTGTATAGACATATTGACCCGGACAAAGAGCAAACAGCTGCTAATTTCACCCCCAGAGCTTTGTGCCGGTATCGGGATAATAGGAGGCAGACAGAGTGGCCCAGCATACCTGCAGTCTTTATGGTAGTGTCAATATTACCTGTCTCTCATGCCTTCACAAGTAATGAGACAAAAAGCCCCCTTCCATCCCAGAGCAATATCATTCATTATCCATGGCTAACGGGCTTCCTCCGGCTCCAGAGAGGGTGCGGCCCAGAAGCCCCTGAGTCTGCCGTCCCTGGCTGTTTGTCTCCCCGGCTCTGGGGTGAGGGAAACAGACTGAGGCTAAGTGAGTTATATCTCTAGGGTCCCATGCTGGACAAACAGGCCATGACCCTGAGACACAGTGTCCCTCCTCTAAGACCCACATACTGAATGTGTGGAGTCCCAGACACACGCCAGGAAAGATAGGACCTCTTATTGATTTATCAATATTTATAGACAAAAGCCTTGAAGGTTGGTAAGTAAAATGTATGGTGCAGTCTGGATGTTGGCCGTGTGAGTTTGATCCCCAGTGGTGCCACAGCCATGTGGATTGGTGTTCCGAGAAAAAAAAAGGAAACACGCTGCTAATATCTGTAATGTCAACGGCCAGAGCCAACTTGCTTCGCAGGTTTATCTCCATTCCCAGACAGTATGGTGTGTGAATGGTGTGTTCTTCTGTTCATGTTCATTGTTAACTGTCCTATTTGAGTGCTCTGTCCTAAATAGACATGGTGAATATCAAACCGTCATAAATCTTGTTTGAAATGCTGATATTTGTCCATAATTCTGTACCGGAGTTATTGTTTATTGCATGGCTTCAACACATCACCATTCAACACGTACACAGAAGAAAAAGCGAAGCCAACGGGTGAAAGGCAAACTCTGAAGAATAAAAGATCCTACAAACATCCACACACACACACAAACAAACACAACAGCATGGTGCCACACGCGCAGAGACAGAGTCGCCGCAGATGGAGTTTTCCTCTTTGAAGAGGATGAAGAAAGGCAGGGGCGGGCCGAAGATGTATCTTGATGTATCTTGACCTATACACTTCCAGGTGTCCTTCACTGAGGCACAATCGTGAGTGGGAGGGGGAGCAGAGAGAGAAAGAGGGAGAGAGGGAGAGAGAGAGCGAGAGAGCGCTTGCAACAAGAAAGGACTACCTACAGAGGCCTTTTCAAGGCCTCTGCTTGAGATGGTGTGTGTACGTGCTGGTATGTGTCTGAATGTGGCCTCTGAATAAATAAATGATGGAAATGGGACTTGTTAGCAAGAGCAGCATAATCACAGGGGCTCCGGCTAATTGGCGAGTGTTTTTCACCTTGTTGCCAGAGTGGAGGAATTAAAAACAGTAACTGGAGGAGAGCAGGGGGGCCAAGCACTGAAGTACGAGCCATTCCATTCCCCCTGCAAGCACATTCAATTACAATTAGGCTCTAGCCTTGATGGGGGGGGGATACATATGTGCAATCACGCTGATGGAACACCAAATTGAAAAACTCTAAAAACCCAGAAGATTTGAAGGAACTGACAATGTGTTCGGAGGCAGCCTCTTAGATTCAATTGATTTAGGTGGAAATTGGCTCGAAATTCGAATCCTCATCCAGTTACGACCATTCCCGCTTTACTGGCATGGAGCAAAAGAACGAGCACCATCTGCCAGAGGAGTGTGCCGTGCTGTGCCAGTGCTGAGGTGAGCTCTGTTTTACTCCGAGCTCTATAGAGGGAGTAGGATTATGTAAAGGTGAAGCGAAGTGAGTGTAGCTGCAGTGAACTGCGTGTTTAAAGCATTTCTGGAGAAAACAAAAAAAATGAGTGCGTGTGATGAGAGCAGGTTTCTTTCTCTGAGTGTTTTTCATTCCTCTCATTTCCTCTGCCTGCTCATTTATTACCAGACTCTCTCTCACACTCTCTCTCACTCCCCCCCCCCCTCCCTTATTCATACTGAATTATTAAAAAGTGTTTTGATTCCCCCAATGATTGTGAATCTGGGGCTGCAGCTCTCGGCAAGCTCCGCTTGTTTTTCCTTTTTTCGTCCCTCTGATTTCTTCCTGCTCCCTCTCTTTCTGCCCTTGTGTGAGCGTGATGCAGCCCTGCACTTGCTAAAATGCTACCTGTCTAATGTGTCGAAAAAGAAGGGTGTTTTTGGGGAGGGGGGTTTGCCTCCGAGGATACACCCAGGCTTCTCCTCTCGCAGTCTGTTGTGTCTTTTTGCTCTCAATCAGCATTCAGGTCAGCATTCACACACATACATAAGCTCTGGATCTTCTTCTGTCTTCCAGAATGCACAGAATGCATTGGGGAAAAGTCCCAAATTGGCATAAGGCAGCTGACAGTTTCTCCTGGGACTGAAAGCTCAGTCTCCTTCTTGGCTTTCTCCATGCCATTGAGGTCTTGACTCCATTTTGCTAGACCTTTGAGCCCTCAGACATGACAAAGCACATGTTGCTGGTTCTTCATTTGTAAATTGTGAGATTCGTAGTGACAGATTCAGCACATTGATGGCAGAGAAAGATAAAATAATAAAATAATAATGTTGGATTAAAAGGGTGCATTAGACTTAGAGCTCAGTGTTATGTTTCCTGATAGCATCTGAGCTCAAACATGAAAACAAGGTTCTTGAGAATGTTCGTTTACGGGGTTCCCCCAGTAAGATAGGCTCAGATTCTAAACCAGTGTCGGCCAGTTGCCGTGCTCAGTTTTGTGGTTTTTTTTACTAAATAACTGAACACTCACATCAGTAATGAGTGGATTCTGAGATGATTCATGTGATCCATATTTTTTGTGTATTTGTGTATTTGCGGATATCTATTCACAGGCATTTAAATGTGCAAGATCCACCAAAATAGGTGCTAGATCCTGTCCCAGGATGAACAAAGGTCTGGTTGTAACCACAGGGTAATCTAATCAGTATCATTATAGTCATGCTTGGGCAGCTATCACACTCCATCGACTGCGGTTGCTCCTCCATAAGGTTTAAAAGGCGGCGGCTTGCCCGATGTATAATTCATAGTGTTATTTCCATATGTTTGAGTAAAACTTACCTCAGGATTTGTGCTTGATGCATGGATGACATGTCATAGCTGCCAGTGCAGTGTTTTCTGCTCTCAGGGCCTGAGATCCACGCTAGAATACTAATGCGCCATGCACCATGAGTCCACACGAGCAAAGTCAGCTAAGAAAGAGGGCCTTTTCCCATCCGAATACTGGTGCTTATCATAGCATTTCATTATAATATATAACATTTTTAGCCTTGTTTAGTGGAGGCCTAGTAAGCCTGCAATTCCCAGTGGCTGGATTCTAATAGACGCTGCAGAGGCTAGCAAGAAACTCAGTAGCAAACCCACAGAGTGCATCTCAGCTGCAGTTTTTACTGTTTATGCCAAGCGTCTATATGTTCGTATAGCAAGTGTACAGCAACATAATGGGTAACAGACCAGTAGCTCGGGAAAAACCTGTTACACAGTTATAAACACAGTTATAAAATCAGAGGTGCCAAAAGGGTTCTTCGGAGTGATGCCATAGAAGAATTGCTCCATACAGAGCCTTTCACTGGATAGTTCTTCTTCAGGGTAAGATCTTTGTAAATGTACAGCCTTTCCACAAAAGGGATCTAGAGCAATGAAAAGTTTTTTTTCCTAGAACTGTACATTCCAGACATGAGCCATTTATTAATCTTTATTTCTAAGAATTTCGAGATTTCATTTCAGTAACGTTTATTCAGTCATTTTGAATTTTTTAAACCTTTGGAAATGACGATCCAGTGGACTGGGATCAAAGATAAGGCAGAGATATATAAATGAATTGAGTATTAGACTGAAATACTTTTTTTTGTGCTCTTTTAATGTCACTGTCATACAGGGCACATTTTAATACACTGGAACTCTTCAAGTGGAAATTGGAACCTGGAATATGCCTTTCGTTTAAATATGTAAAATGTGAGCACAGCTATTATGCTTCGAGTTCATTTTTTGCCACTCGCCATGAGAGGCATCCCTCGTAAACACACACAAAATACACTTGCAGCATGTTCAGTGCTGAGAGGAAGGGGTAGGCTATTGCTTTAGGCCTAATATGAAATATTAGCCTATTCACTACAACATGATATGGTTATTTTACCTAAATAGTATGAATCGTATAGACAAGTGTTTATAAAATGTGGAGATTTTACTACAGTGATTTAAACTAAGTTTAATTATCCATATTAAATAATGTAAAATGATATAAACACTGTTGTTATTTACTAAATGCAAAGGTCAGCTCAGAACCTTTTTAATACAGTATTCAGATGGGATGAAGGGGCGATAAAGACCGCACCTCTCTGTACAAGAACTTTTGCTAAAAGTTAAGAATGATTTTATATTTCTAGGATATTTCCTCATAACTTTCACCATAACATGACATCTTTGGCATAACACTACCTAATGAGCAAGCCATGCTCTTCTAAATGGCTAAGCTTCCATTGATGCTACAGAGGCCAGTGAGAAATAGTGAAGAAGCCCCACTGAATGCATCTGTGCTGCAGTTTCTTTTTTATGGTAAGCATCTGACGTTCAAGGCAACATGATGTGTGAGAGAGATCAATAGTTGCTAGGGGGGAAAAAAACTGTTATAAACAGCGGCGTTCTTTATAAGCTGTTGTAGCATTTACCACAGAGACTAGGAGCTTGTAATCTTTGCTGTGGCCCGAGGCCTGTTCTTTTGCTTGTTCCGGAGGCAGTGATACGCAACGCAGGAGGCCTGTGGGGAACAGGAGCTGCGAAGGAGCTTTCCGATCCGATCAATGCGTGCACATGACGGAGCGACACAGGCCTTCTCCAGCATAAGGACGTGGGGGTGGTAGTTCTATAAGACAGGCCTGAACTGTGATCTAATTTTCCTCGAGCAGCGTAGCGACTCTCCGGCTCAGCGAATGTTTACTAGTATCTCCTTTGCAAGTATAACTCTGCTTAAAGGGTCTGTTTAAGGCGAAAGAGGCGATGATTCACTCTGCTATTTTCCGTCAATAGAAAACATGCCCTGTGTCTCTAGGGTTACTCTTCTGGCTCCATTCAGTCCTTAGTGCTGCTGGGCAGAATAACATGATATTTACATTTGCTTTAATAAACTTTATGAGCTCATAGTTCCTGAGCTTCAGTTTTTGGAGGGTTTACCAAACTGACCATATGGATATGCATTGTGAATTTGTTTTTTTGGGGGGTGAGAAGTATGTTTACATTTGTGTAGTTGTACATTATTTTCTTATTTCAAGAAAGCTGCATTTGTATTACCTGTTTGATCTCTGTGCATCTGGCAGAGATACCTGGAAAATGAATTGATTTTTGCAGAAGGACATTCTAACCCTTCCTTTCTCACTCTTAATTGCTCGCTAGCAGCTCAACACAGAATCTCACACACAGAGTAATCGTTATCTGATAATAGAGTTATGATGGAAAATATTAGTATTATATATTAGGATTTCCATTCCTTTTCCTGGAATGGCAAATAGTTAGCCCAAAATACACCCTGTGATGGTGTGTATTAAGTTCTCTTTCTCAAAAACGAAACTTCAGTTTATTTAGGTTTTTATGAATGAATGTATTTGGACAAGGCATCCATGAAATTTAAAACCACCTGACTAATGTTGCGTGGCTGCCAAAATGGCTTTGGCCCATTGAGCCGCAGATTCCATTATGCCGGTCGTCTAGTCATCACAAACTGGCCTTTGTCACATTCGCTCAGATCTTTACACTTGCCTGTTTTTCTGATTCCAACAACAGCTATTGGTCTGACACAAATATCGGTACAGATACTATTGTATGTTGATTAGCATTTACTGTAGAGCATTTTCTCTTTCTAGACTATGCATGCTTAACCATTCAGACATTATTTTTGCCCATTAAAACATCCCTATTAAACGCCTCTCCATGTTTTTCGCCCTACGGCGAAAAAATTATAAAAAACCACTCTGCATGGGTTTGGTCCAAGTCCCCATTCATTCAGGGCTGTGATTCAGCTGGGCAAAAACAAAGGCAGCACAATGGGCATCTGGTGGAACTGGAGCCACCCACACTCAGAGCCCCTGGTAAATTATTTTGCACCTCCAGGGTCTGCGCTGCAGTGCGAGGGAGCTGAGGTGTGGTCAGTCCTCACTGGGCAGTGCTGCTGACTAGACAGTGTCCTCTGAGAAAGTGACCTGAGATTAGCATGGGTGGAGGGATACGGCCTCAAAGCTGTGTTTGTGTCACAGAGAGAGGAAAATGACCAGCCAGATGTCCTCCAGTGATACACTTCCATGCACATATGCTCTCTCTCTCTCTCTCTCTCTCTCTCTCACACACACACACACACACACACTCACGCACATACATTGCCTACCAAAATGATGTTTTGACATCTGACAACACTCAGGAACAGACATGGCATCAAAAAGCAGCTGTCAGTGGCTCAGGATAAACTGTGTATATCAGCGTTGTTAAATAATCTATATGGTTTGCGATATTAAATATTCAATTCTACTAATATATAGATTGCTCTGATGTTATTGACTGACATTGATGACTTTCTGATTTCTGGCAAACATAAGAATGATAATTAACTACTTTGATTTGACCTGTTATTCCACAGAGCCGTGTGGGAAGTTGGTGAACCATATATTAATTATGTGATGTCAAGTCAAATTGTGTAAATTGTTTTAGACTCAATTCTGTTTATTGTAGACCACCTATAGCATTACCCAGTCCAGCATCAGGTGCATCAGTCTGACTTGTTTTCAAATAGGTGCTTTACGTGGATTCTCTAAGTGGAGTAAAGTGGAAACTCAACCAGCCAAAGTGAAACCCTGGAGAAAACCTTCTCTCCATAAAACCAATAATTATATTTCATTATATAACCAGTACAGGCTAAACTGGTAGAACTGAACCTAAAACCGAATCACGTTTAAAAATAACAAACAAGCAAAACTCTAGCCTTTAGCATGAGAGTAACATTACGATAATGATGAAAAATATGAAAAATTAGAGGTAATTAACAGAAACCTAATCAACCAACTGTGAATTCTGTGGAGTGCCTTGAGTGCTGCAGTACATTTCAGTTTCGGCTGCCCGAGTCAGAGAACTATGATAATACAGAACTGAAAATTATGTCAGTGGGTTAGTAACTGAAACTACTGAAGTATGAAAATGTGTATTTGAATTTTGTTTTATATTTGTAATCAGTATTGGCAACATTAAAGAAAAATCTGTCAGCCTCTAATTGAAAGTGTTGCTTAATTGCTTTCGATGATAAAAACACAAGTACATCTAAAGCTGTCTGGAATATAATATATCAGAATGATCCACAGAAGTGCTTTTTAGTGGAAGTGTGGCTCGCGGGGTGGCCGGTGGCCGACCACGTGATCAGGAAGTCGTGGGTTTGAATCCCAAGACAGCTAGTGGCACCTCTGAGGTTCTGTTGAGGAAGGCACAGCCCCTACACACAGCTCCCTGGGTACTGTGTTCCTGGCTGCTTGTTAAATACAGGTTAAATACAGAGGAAGAATATTGTACTGTTCATGTATGACAGAATAGCCTCTTCAGTTTTTACACACTTAATCAGAATGAAACTCCTGACAGCTGGGCCAGCTTAACTTAAAAAAGACATCAGGCCCGTCGTCCCTGTGTGGGCGGAGCCTGTGAGGCAGAGGCTGCCATTAACAACAGTCTGATCAAAACAAGTCCAGGTGTCGTGTTTATGAGACACTTTTAGCAGAGACTGCCAGAACTCTGGATTTTATTAATGCAACCTTCAACGGTGGCTGTCATGCAAGACAAAGCAGATTTGTTTGTTTATCACATTTTCGTTCACAGAGATCAGTCGATATGATTTACAGAGATACAAAAGCAATAAAACTGTGAGCAAGAAAGGCATCACACGGAATAAAAATATAATTTAAGATTCAAATTAAACGAAGTAAAATAAAAAAAAAGTAATATTAAAGAACTCAAAAAATGAAGTGAAGGCAAAATGAAGGCCTCAGAAAACAGCAGCTGGTTTTTTTTTAGCTCCTTTTTAAAACTGGCAACAATTAGGGCAGATCTGATCTCCATGGGGAGCTGGTTACAGCAGCGGGGAGCATAATGACTAAACACTGTGTCACCCTGTTTTGATTCAGATCTGGGCAGCACTAGCTGACCAGCTCCCGCCTGGTCCACGAGACTCACCAGGCTGATATTCATCAAACATTTCAGAGACATGTTTAGGGCACAAAGCAGTGTTTTATAAACTGCTGTATTGCTGTATCTAGGAAGCCAGTGTAAGGACCTGAGGACTGGCGTAATGTGTTCTCTTTTTTGCTAGAACTCTAGCAGCAGCATTTTGAATATGCTGTGGTTGTCTAAGAGCCTGTTTGTAGATTCAACTCTGCAAAATGAATACGTTTTTGTGTTTCGACACAAAATTTTTAACCTTAGTTCTGCCCTTGAGATGTCAGAATGATATCAGCTGAGATTATACTGCTGTATATTATTTGGGGCAGCTGGTGGCCTAGTGGTTAGGGTGATGACCCTGCAATCAGAAGGTTGTGGGTTTGAATTCCAGCATTGCTAGTGTCATCATTGAGGTTCCCTTGAGCAAAGTACCGTCCCCACACACTGCTCCCCTAGAGCCCCTCATTGGTGGAAGCCCCCTGCTTCACTTGGTGAATGGGTTAAATGCAGAGAAAGAAGTTCACACTTTGTTCACAATCACTTTTCAGGAATTATGTAAATAATGTTTTAAAAATGTATGTTTGCTCCTTTTAGTGGTAGAAGAATGGTCAAAATAATTTGACGTTTGTTTGATTACATAAAAGACACTATTTACCAGAACATCCATTACACAGGTCAGCAGCTCAGAATCATCATGTATCAGTTTCTGTGGGTTCTGTAGGGTTTTTCATGCTGATCTCAGATCTGTGTGTAGTGTCTCCTGCAGGTACAGTGTTTGTGATGAAGCTAGTTCTATA
>JBBPDB010000001.1:20125608-20137645 GCA_037974465.1 Brachypetersius altus
AGTATAGAACTAGCTTCATCACAAACACTGTACCTGCAGGAAACACTAAACACAGATCTGAGATCAGCATGAAAAACGCTACAGAACCCACAGAAACGAATCTCTGGTGATTTTGACCTGTTGACCTGTTTATTTACACTTAAATAAATGTTTCCCCAGCACTGCTACACCCTCACCAAACTCACCAAACTGCTGTTACATTAAATCCACTTAGTATTGTATAGGTTCCCTTCATGCAGCCAAAAGAGATCTGAACTGTCCAGGACCTCTAAAGGTGAGCTGTGTTATCTACACCAAGACATAAGCAGCAGATCCTTTATATCCTATAAGTTGTGAGGTGAGGCCTCCACAAATCAAACTAGTTTGTCCAGCACATCCCACAGATGCTCCATCAGTTTGAAATCTGGGGAATTTGGAGCTCGAGTCATCAGCCTGAACTCTGTCATGTTCCTCAGACCATTCATGAGTTATTTCTGTCAGCACAGGCACTTTAGAGTCGTTTTTGCCGCAAACTGCAATTCACTGTGTGTTCTGGCACCTTGCTATCATTATAGTCAGCATTTTACAGAAATGTGTCCTACAGTGGCTCCTCTGTGCATATCAGTGAGCCTTGGGTGCCTATGACCCTATCGCTGGTTCACCAGTCGTCCTTTCTTGGACCGTTTTTGGTAGGTTCTGACCCCCCATAAGACTTTGCTTTGATCCAGCAGTCTACTCGTCACCATTTGGCCCCCAGTCAAAATCACCCAAATGTGACAGGTGAAAGTGAAAGTAAAAGTGACCATTCAGTCATACGTGAACACACCACAGCACACAGTGTGAACAGCACGAAATTCTTCCTCTGCATTTAACCCATTCACCAAGTGAAGCAGGGGGCAGCCAGGAACACGGCACCTGGGAAACAGTGCGTGGGGACCGTACCTTGCTCAGGGTACCTCAGCGGTGCATAGCGGTCTTGGGACAGGTACCATTCTAACAACATAATCAACGTTAACATACGGGATTATGACAACTCAAAGGAGCATTTGAATGTTTGATGGCTCTTTTCATGATTCAATTGTTCTTCTCTATAGACATTGCCTTTATTAAAGGGTTCTTTAAAGAACCTATTATAAGAACCCATTAAAGAACCCTTTATCAGTACTAAGAATATCTGTATCACACCAGTGCTTCCGTGGAAGGACATCAGTGGGTTTTTAGGTGCAGATGAATGTGTAAAATTATTGTCCGCAGCAGCCATTGAGTGTGTTCTCCGTGTGCAGATAGACTGAAAGACGCATTGATTAGGTTGAAATAGGCTGGAGTAAATAGGGCCGGCTGTGTCTGAGGATAAAGGGTGTGTGAATATAGCAGCATATTTCAGCACCATTTGCAGCAGTATGAGATGCTAATCAGGCCTGTGTAAATCTCTCACAATACAAACATCTCTTCTATGTCTTTTATCTCTCTTATCCTTTGTTTTCTCCCTCTCTCATATCAATTTCTGTCTCTCTCCACATTACATTTGATCCTCTGCAATGAGGCAGCGTGTAGAAGTGGCCTTTGCTGGGCTGCCTGTTGTTTGGACATGCCTGTCTGCAGCATCAAACATGTGACCAGGCAAAACAGGAGCATCCCAGCCCACAGCCAGGGCCACACACACACAAACACAAACACATGCACATGAAAAGCCCTAGCCTCCAGCGGCTCCGGCGCCTGCTCTGGAAAAGCGCTCGTGCATACGCTGAGGCAGAGGGGGGAAGAGAATAGAGGCAAATCACATTATACCTGCTGTAAGCTCATGCGCCCCACTGCTGCCTGCCCGGCCCCCGATCCAGCATAATGGATTTTAAGGTGAGCAGAAAAGCAGGATGTTCCTGAAGCCCACAGCGGAGCATCAACCGCTTTGGGGCTGAGACGGAATAAAGAGCCCATATTTCCACTGCACTCTGAGCAAAAAGGATTTCTGTATGATTACTATTATTATTATTATTATTATTTTATTTTAATTATGCAATTTATGTTTCATACTTAATCCCAGAGGAAATTGCTTGAGTATGTAACCCTCTGACCTGAGTGAAGCAGTGACCAGCCGACAATGGCACCCAGGGACCCAAGTGTGGGAAGAATACTTTGCTCAAGGTACCTCAGTGGTGCCTTTGGCAATCCTGGGATTAGAACCCACGGCCTTCAGATAGCAGGGGCAACTCCCTAACCACCAGCCCGCCAACTGTCCCAATTCTTTTAAGTAGTCATAGTAATGTATATAACAAATGCCTTAAATAAAGTAATAACAATAATAATAATAATAAATATAAATAAATAACATTGATAATCATTTTAAAGCTTAACTAAAACCGTTGCCTTTGCTAAAGCTTCCAGAACCCCATTTCATTTTAAATAATGTACTGTGTTTTAGTTCTGTACATACTCATGCACATGCACAGGCCCAAACGCAACAAAAGTAGGGAACTTTAGAGCGGAGGGATGAGAAAAGAGAGACAGAGGAAAGAGAGAAAAATAGCGAGACAAAGTGATAAAGCGGAGGACAAGAGAAAGAACTCAATCGCAGGTAATCAAAGCATGCACTTCAAAAGAGCCAGGACATTTGTTACTATTTGCAGGGCCCTTTTCATCTGTTTGTTTGAAACGAGCAGGGTATTAAAAATGATCCGCTTCAATCACCAAAGGCAATTTTCACAGCGTATCCACCCTCCCTCCTTTTTTTAACCTCATCAGCAATGAAGCCTCGCCTTCTCAGAACCGCACAGAGCCAAGTGGAGCGGGCACATGGCCAGCGGGCAGGGGAGGGGACTGCAGGAGGGTGTGATGACACGGCCCAGGCCTTTGATGGGAAATAGCCATTCATCCAGCAATCAGCAGCAATCAACAGAAGCCAGCACTCACGCGCATAATTGCTTGACCCTATGCACTCTGAGCAACACCAGCAGCCAGTTTTTCACAACTTATCTGATCGGATAATGGCTTCAGGCTCGGACTGCAGCCCCCAAATATCTGATGGTATGACAAGATTTCGGAATTTGTTCCAGTCTAGAAGATAAAGACCAGTTGGAGACTCTTTCTAGCTTAACTATGTCCCTTACATGTAGCTTCATATTGCTTACCCAGCTTTCTACTGCCATCGTTTGGTTTTAACAAAGCATAATAACGTGGTAATAACGGCCAGGGAACCAAGTGTTGGGAAAATACTTTGCTCAAGGAACCTCAGTGATGCCTTTGGCAGTCCTGGGATTCGAACCACAACCTTCAGATAGCAGGGGCAGCTCCCTAACCACCAGCCCACCAACTGTCCTAATTGTTTTAAGTAGTCATAGTAATTTATATAACAAATGCCTTTAATAAAGTAATAATAATAAATAAATAAATAAATAATATTGATAAAATAGCTATATCCTTTACATGTAGCTTCAAATTGCTTACCCAGGCCTCTAGTGTCATCGTTTGGTTATAACACAGCATAATAACATGGTAATAACACTGGAAATGAATATTTTCATCCAAATATGTGTGTAATGTTTAAAAATAAAATCTTTGTGACTGAATGAGCCATAGTTTCATTTAAAGTTGTTTTTTACAGTAATATTGCAATAGGTTACACTATGCAAAGGCCCAATGAGTTCTGAACTTCTTGACCAATCACAGATTCACACGGTATTTCTGTTTTTGTTTAGATGAATTAATTATAAACGTGATGCATTTAAACGACTCAAAAATGTACAAGAAAAACGATAAACAAAACTATTTGTATAACAATGTTCTAGTGTTTTGATCATTGTGGCTACATTTGTCTGATCTCAGTGCAGTCATTTGTTCAGTGTAGTTAATTAACACAAACATCACAGTAATTGCTGAAGAATATTATTAAATAAACACTAGCCCTAAGGTTCAGCCCTAGGGTCGACTGTGTCACTGTTTTCATTAGTGTCTTTTTATTGTGTTACAAGGCAAATGTCAATAAGAGTTTACAGCAAAAATGGCATTTTTGTCCATGCTGTGTTGTCAGAGTTATTATGTAGTTCATTTTGTACAATGCTGTGCAAAAGTCGGAGGTTAACATCAGAATAACATCCGAATAAATGCAAACAAACAAGAAAGCATTAAATAATATCAAGACTTATATTGTTTGTAAAACAGTACCTACAATTCTGTGAGCTGATAGAAAGAACACAGGTTCGGATCCAGACACCTCCAGCCGACGTGTGGATTTGTGAAACTCCGTCAGCAGCTCCTGATTTAATGTAATGTCGTATTAATCGAGCTGAACCAGGTATTTGAGGTTTTTGCTCAGAACTACAGTGAGGACAGGAGGGATCTGTGAATGATTAAGCAAACATACCTAAAATCACTATTAATATTATTTGGAAATATTCTAATATTAGCTTTTAAAAGCATATCTCGCTCAGCTGAATGGGTTTTAAATGTAATTTTTTAAGGTGTCTAAGACTTTTTGTACTTTTGTACTGTGAGTTTGAGCCATAGTGGTACCACAGGTGTGGGCCAGTGGGCTAGGAAGGCATTACTGGCCTCACTCTTCTTGGGTAGGCGGGACAGCTCTGTAGCTGATATAACAGAATATTTCAGTTTCAGTCCACTGACGCTCGGCGTGTCCGTGTTTATAGTGGCGTAATGCCAAAAGATTTCTGATAGCTTTATAGGTTGGCAAAGCGAAGCAGCTCTCAGATGTTTGTGTGACTTGGAATGTGTGAGAAGAGAGACTGAGAGAGAGAGAGAGAGAGAGAGAGAGAGAGAGAGATAGACTGACTGAGAGAGAGAGAGAGGTACTGCTGGCATTTAATCCTGCAAGTTTTCTTGAGCTAATGTGTCAGGCCACCTGATCAATCCGTCTTGCAGTGTCTTGTAGCAGCTGGCCCTCAGGCTGAGTTACATAGAGACATATTAACTCTCCCACCTTGGTGCTTTGCATACACACACACACACACACACACACACACACACACACACACACACACCGAGCTCTTTTCTCATAGTCACACACTCAGAACCGATGTATCGGAATCCTTGGCCATGTTTGCCCTTACCTACCTCGTCTGGGAAGATATATCCCTGCTTTACGCCTTCTGCTCTATTTATATTTATATCTTTGCTCGCACTCCATAATCCTGGAGGCACCGCTGTAATAAAACACTGGGAGAAATTACTCCCTCTCTTTTTTTCATCCATAGCCATTGGGAATCATTATTCTTCCTAGTCTTCTTACTCTTCACCTGTGACACTAAGTGGAAGAAAAATCATAGTCTCTACTCTTCCCTCCCTCTCTCTCACTCTCTCTCTCTCTCTCTCTCTCTTTTCCTCTCTCTCCCCTACAGCTACTTTAGAAAAGTCTAAGGAAGTAGCGGAGGGGGGGGCGAGAAAGCTATGAAAAAAAAGCAATTAATTTTAAGCCGCACAATCCAAGCACTCCGAAAGCTTGATCCCGGTCCAAATCATTGAATAACAAACCCAGCAAAAGGCAGCCCACAGTGCAGTTGGAGGGCTAACTCTGGGACGCAGGCAGGCTTTATTCCACTCTGCTCTCTGTTCAGCGCAGAACTCCATCATTAGCCACAGCGCTGGAACAGAATGCTCCCAGATGCATGGCCTTGTGTGATAACCACTTAACACTGACAGCTGGGGACCAATCAGATTCAGCAGCAGCCTCAGAGAGAACGGCCCATTCAGCTGGACGCGTACGCCGCCTACGATGGCGGCAGTTGGCGCTTCGCGTTTTCTCAAATTGAATTTCCGTCGTGGTAAAGCACGTAATTGGTCACATGATCGAGCAAAGCGAAGGCAAGAGAGGTCAAGCAGCAGGAGAGTGGAAGGAACCAGGAGCTGCTTCTGTTTTATCTGTACTGTCCTCATGTAACTTCCGTATTGAAAGTTCATAATGAAATGTTACTAATGCATTTGTATATGATATTACATTTATTCCCAGTTCACGTTGTGACTTCTTAGGTTTAACTATTATAGTGTGTAATTATAGTGTGAGGTAAACACAACATGGCTAATTCCTTCCATTTAGTTCTCTTCCTCGTCACATTAATAGAATTCATCTGTACTGTTGTTGCATTTATTTGATAAGTAAAGAATAAAGCTGAAAATGTATAGATATTCATCCTGCTTGTGTCACAAACTACCCCTGTCGGCTGCGATACGTGATTCAGCGTTTGCTGTTACTAAACCCATAAAAAGCACTTACCGACACTAACGAACGTTCCGAATGTGCGCACACGCTCGCTCAGGAACCGCCGTCCAGCAGTTACGGGAGCACGTTTCTCCTTTTAGCTGGTGGTAGGAAATGCTGTAGCACACAGAAAGCTCCGCACGCTGATTCATTTTCCTGTGACTAATACCGTTAAGACTGCACCGTAACTGCTCTGAGAGCAAATTTTCATTTTGATTGATTGCACCAGGAGGTTGGTTTGAAAATCTGTAAAACTGACTTTTCACTGAACTTTTCCTTTCAGGCTTCAGCGGCTAGGTTTCGTCGTTTAATAGCTATGATTCATCTCTGTGGGTAATATTCCTCCTCTGTCAGATGTCACTGTTGTTTGCGCTTTCAGCCTCACATGCTCTGATTAAAGCAGCCGTAAGTGGACAGCCTTGTTGTCCGGTGGGAGTGTGACACGGCTGAACTGTCTCTAATGGCAGGATGTGTGAACTGTAGGGCTGCACTGTAACAGACGTCTCTCTGTGTCTGCCTTGCAGGCATTCTGAACCGGGCCAAGCTGCTCTGCCTCACCCTGCTATTAATAGCCTGACCAGCCTCGAGAGAGAGAGAGAGAGAGAGAGAGAGAGAGAGAGACAGAGAGAGTTACAAACAGAGAGAGAGGAAAAGCAGAGAAAAATGACAGGCAGACAGACACAGGCAAAAAAAGCGAGAAGCTTATTACAGTCAGGCCACCTCTCCACCTAAGCTTTTTGCTCCGCCCAGCAGGGTAGTGGACTCTGGTCAGTCCCCAAGGTCAGCAATATCTGCTCACCACTCACACCTTCATACAGCACTCCAGCACTATCAAACCAGCACTGTGCCGGACTTTGAGCTGTGATACGAACTCTAATTCTTAGCAGTGCAGAATAACACTGATGCTGCAGCAAGGGTGGGCAGTAAACTAAAACAAGGTACTTTTTCAGGAGTTTGTAAACAAATTGGACAAATGGTAAAAGATAATATAAGATAAAACTTTATCAGTCCCACAAGTGGGAAATTTGCATTGTTCATGGTGGAAAGTGGACAGTACAAAGGTAAGAGCAGCAAAAATGAAAAACAATAGAGTAAAAATTATACCACCAGTACTGTACAAAAAGTACACTTTACAAATAATCTAGAAATATAAATATGAAAGTGTGTATGGAAAAATATATAAGAATATATAGATGTATATATAAACTTCTATATGATATGTATGAATGTACACTCTGAGTATATGTACTGCATGTACTGTATGTATATATATACCGAGTGTAGTATATGAAAGCACACTGTGGATATACACACACACATATATATATATATAAACATATACATATTAGGGCAAAGTGGAAGTCGAGTCGACGAGTGGTTTGATGATGTCACACGCACAGCGGAGGAACACAGGTGTACAACACTGAGACACTTTTATTAAAGTTCTCTGTAACACTAACAGTCAACCAGACAATTAAACTAAACAAAGACTAATATCTTGAATTTTCTGTTAAATTTAAGTGCAGAACAGCGATTCAGAACAGTTTAAGCCGCGGCAGGACGACTCCCTGCAGTGCTAACGTTGGCCATGTTAGCTAGCGGAGCCGCTTCAGATGCAGAGCGCCGGTTCTGTTACTGTACTTTAACACCAGCTTGCAGGTTCTGCAGGTCTCCTTGCTGTTTGTGGGTCTAGAGTGAAGGATCTCCACACATGTGATGTGTGTCTGTCTTCTCTGCTGCCGTGTCTCTCGTCTTGTTGTGGTCTCGTGTTTAGATTCCCCTTGCGCCAACGGTACCGCCCCTTTTATGAAGGGACTATAAAGATTGGTTAAACCAAAGACCGCGTGTCAGTGTGAGCCAATCAGAGGCAGAGGTTGCATCGTGTACACAAGTGAGGGCAGATAGTGAAAAAACACATACGATTAGTCGACTTCTCTCAGGGGGCATTGACTCGTGCCTCTGTAGCCGACTAGTCGACTTTTGTGTTAATGCCCTAGTACACATCCTCCCCAGAGCACAGTTACTGTTTATTTGCTGAATTTATCAAAACCACATTTGGTTTCAAATCATAATCATTACAGTGTAAAATCAAAAATAACTGTTCAAAACAAGGCAGACCACAAGTCATTTTTATACTGAATTGCAACAGCAGGACTAGTATTAGCTTAATAACATGCAGCTCTAGAGTCTCTTTATGGAAACCCCATCATGCTTCTGCCCTGACATTTTCTTTTAAGAGCGTATTAGTGATGTGCCAAAATACAAAATAACTTAATGTCATGTTTTGACACTTTGTCACAGATCTAATTAGCCTAAAAAAGGTCATACTTTAACTCAAAAAGTCCCCCGTAGATCCACAGATGCTTTCGTTTGGAACAAACTATGTGGTAAAACGATGTTAAGGGTTAGGATCATATTTCGATTTTGAGTTGGATTAGAGTTAACTGAAAATTCAGTTACGTTTAAGACAGATATTTGCTTGGTGTTATAGACAAGGTGAACAATCTACAGTAGACTCTGTACAAAGTGTAGTTCTGTCAAAGTTTCTGATAATTGTCTGAAAACTGTTTCATTTTTGGCCGTTTTGGACCATTTTCACCCACTTTGACTGTGTTCACTGGCAGAAGTTTCAGCACATCCCTGGAGCGAATCCATAGACGCAAACACAGATCCACCAGATGCCCGGATTTCCATCTGAGCCGTCGAGAGGGTTTGCGAAAGCCTTGCGCACATAAACTCGGAGCAGAGGCAGAGGAGGGGAGGGGGTGTAAAAATATAAAATGGCCATGCATGTTAGGATGTGGACTACGGGGCATCATCAGCCTCCACTCTCCAGCCCTATCTCCAGGCAGGCAATTTCTGCCTGAACCACTCTGAATTGCAGCAGGGCCCCCTGATTATGTACAAGGGATCCTCTATTACAGGCAGCGCCCTGCTATCTTTGATAGATTATTAAGCATCAGCTTTCAGCTACATTAAGCCTTGTTAAGAGCAGCGTCGTGGTCGAGGATTACAAGGACATGCTAACAGGGAGGGCACACCAGATTATGAGTGGGGCTATCTATTAATGAAGGTGTAATTTGCTCCTCGTGCTCTCCAGACCTTCGCCTGGACACACACTGCCAGGGCGAGGGCCTCAGGAAATGTGTGTGTGTGTGCCAGAGAACGAGAGAGAGATAGAGAAAGAGGGAGAGAGGGAGAGAGGGAGAGAGAGAGAGAGTGAGAGAGAGAGAGGGAGAGAGAGAGAGAGAGAGGTGAATGGGAACATACGTGGGAAGAGGCTCTTTGAAAGCTAGCCTCCTAGGATCCTGTTGAAGTGGCTCTTTGGCCCTCATAAATGCCCTGGGAAGTTGATAATGCAGGCCTACTCGCATGCCATCAAAACCGGAGGGATGCGCTCTCTTAACTTTTCTTGACTTCCCCTCTCTCTCTCTCTCTCTCTCTCTCTCTCTCTCTCTCTCTCTCTCTCTCTCTTTATCTCTCTCTCTCTGTCTGTCTCCTTCTTGATGGGCAGTCATGATGACTCTGAGTAGTCCAGCTTTCCTCTGACAGAGTGCATCAAGCCACTTTCTCTCCAGATTCTGCAGTGATGGCCGATGCATATTGTAGTGCTCAACGTTCTCAAAGTTAGTTGCTGCTAGAAGCTCATGTGTGTACTTTTATGTGGGCATGAGTTTGATGTGACACTGATTGACATGACAGAATGATCGTATCACAAATTTTACGTGTTCTTTTTCATTTTCTTTAAATTGGAATGGACAGAATGTACTAACGAACGAGCAACTCCACAAAGAAGGAGTGTAATTATTAGGAGGAAACTTCAAACAGTATCTGGGCCTGTCAGATCCCTAAAAGATTTAATCATAATTCTTTTGTTGATTACAGAGTTATCATGACTCCATAGGGTGTTTCCAGTTTCATCACTGATGTCTAGTAAATCAACCTATTTATAGAAATATTCTATACCTTATATATAATCAGTCCTTCCATCTCCTCCATGATTGTAGTCTCTTGTAGTCCATACAGCTGGTGGATTCTTGTTAGACTGTAGGGGAAATGCAGCTATCCTGCTCAGCATTGATTTTGTCGGTTTGCTGCTTGTTGATTTATCCACAGACCTCCAGTGTAGTCTGCTGAAGGTCCTAGAAGTATCGTTTTCAAAGCTGTATTTGAAAAAAAGGACTACAAACAACAAATATGTTATTAAAACTAATACAGAAATAATACAGTCGACACATATGCTGCATTTTCACTGTATATGCTGTAATCCATACATTTTACTGTATTTCTATTATTGTAAATTAATGTATTACTGTATTTACCTGCATATACCAAAGAAAACGCGCTGCATGAATTCCAGTCCAGTCTATACATCACTATTTACATTCCAGCATTGCGGGAGTTCAGTGTAAACTGATACCGATACGGGTTTACCTTTATTTTTAAAGGGTAATGTATTGAGCTGAGTTTGGGAGCATATTTGGGGGCATATTTAGGGTTTTACTATAAAAATAGGCTTTTTCTTTATTAAATCACACTACAAATTTGTGTTTTTTCACTATTTACGGGAGCTCTTGGAGCGGAGGTGGACTGCACCACAGTTTCTATACATAATATGACTTTATGATACGTGCAGTTCCCACCATAATATACCGCTGCCATAACATCCATGGAGTACTCTGTGTGTGTGTGTGTGTGTGTGTGTGTGTGTGTGTGTGTGTGTGTGTGTGTGTGTGTGTATCCCTTTCCACTGACCTCCACTAAGTACCTCAGCACAGTGATAACAGCTGGCTGTATTTTAGCTTCATCATTAGCCATTGCTGCGAGGCACGGTGCAAACCCTACAGATGTCTTCAGGAAAGAGGCATTTCGAGGGACCCTGCACTGTCCAGTCCATCCGAATAACCTTTAGATGAATTAGAGGCGCCTGGGCCAGCTGTGAGACCCCTCAGTGTGCGTCTTCAAAGGTTGGCTAATAGTAGCACACAGCTGGGAGCCAGACCATCAGATTGATCAGGCCCATCTCAAAGGGCAATTAAAGAGGGATAAAACGCCTCGAGCAAAAATGTAGTTAATAAAAAAGCAAGCCTTTAGCCTTTCCCACTTCCTCCTGTTCATAGTGAGTCAGAATACTGATGAGAGCCCGACTTAACAGCCTTAAATTGAGCTCTAGTCTAGTCTCCCCGGCTTCTTCAGGCTGCATTTCCCTTTTTTTCCTGCCTGCTATTGCACGATATTAAATTATACCACATATTATAAGGACATCTTATTTGCTTGGGACAGACTGCTCTTAATAGTCACCTTGACCACCTGTAGCAATATTTATGTATTAATATTTAAAGACACATTTGATTCACTTAAACTCAGTCCTAAGCCTTTCCTTCCTCAGAGCGATGTCTTTATGATACGCTGAGCGAGGGTCGAGGTGTGTGTGTGTGTGTGTGTGTGTGTGTGTGTGTGTGTGTTACCACTGACTAGACAGTGAAAACACCTGGGCAGGGGCGGAGACCGCTGTAAGATGTAATAAACAGTAAAAATATAAATTTATCCTCATAGTTAAGGTTAGAATTTCAAGTATTTTGCACATTTTTGCTATTTTAATTGACCAGAGAGTAACTCTTCAATAATTCACAGCATATTGAAGTATAATGACTAACGACTGTAAGACTGTCTCTGTGACTAACGACTGTAAGACTGTCCCTGTAACTAATAACTGTAAGACTGTCTCTGTAACTAATAACTGTAAGACTGTCTCTGTAACTAATGACTGTAAGAATGTCTCTGTAACTAATGACTGTAAGACTGTCCCTGTAACTAATGACTGTAAGACTGTCTCTGTAACTAATGACTGTA
>JBBPDB010000001.1:20179014-20195115 GCA_037974465.1 Brachypetersius altus
GTGAATGGGTTAAATGCAGAGGTTGAATTTCGTGCTGTTCACACTGTGTGCAGTGGTGTGTTCACGTATGACAAATGCTCACTTTCACTATTAGTAGATATGGTGCTGCCCCAGCGATCTGAAGGTTGTGGGTTCAAATCCCAGTACTGCAAGTCTCACCGCTGGTCCCCACACCCTGCTCCTCGGGTGCTGTGTTCCTGACTGGCCGCTGCTTCACTCAGGTGAATGGGTTAAATCCAGAGAACTATTTAATGCTGTTCACACCGTGGTGCTGCGGTGTGTTCATGTACAATACAGGAGTACTGGTATTAATTCAGAGTGACATGTATTTATGCACAGATAGTGCTGTTACTAACATAATAATGCTGCCACCAATATAACCAGTACATTGATGCAGATGATCCATAATGCATTACGAGCAGCTATAGAAGCAAATATGTACGTTTTGTAAGTTATATAGTTGTGAAAGTTTGGGTCCAAAAAGTGTTTTCTGAGAGGTTAAGGGTTAACCGGAGATGATATTTTTGGTGAGGCATCTTGAGAGACGAAACTGCAGGAACACCTTTATTAAGTTTTCTTCATATTATACCTTTCTGTGTTGATACCATAAAAACAAGTGGAGAGAAAGGAAGAGTAACACACAGTGGAAAGCAGGGAGGTAAATCTGCAGGAGGGGATTAAGGCCTGCAGCCTCTCTGTCCAGAAACCTGTCAACACACAGCAGTGGTAAAGCAGAGAGGAAACTCTCACACACCTGCATGCGCACACATCCACCGTTTCCTATCTGAAGGTCTTTTATGTTCACTTTTTTTCAGTCGTTTTTCAACCGTCTACTGCGTCTACAGCACAGATAGTAGTCACCCTGTACTTAGAACAGAAAGCAAAAAAATTGCATATAATTCACATTTAAAATTCAAACCGACAGGCAGAGCATTTAGTGTTACTTTGCTAAATACAGGAAAAGCAATTTAGTGTATGTCATTTTAACCATATCCACAGCAGACAATGAAATTAACAGCATTCCTCAAGAACATAATTAGTGCAGGCAGGACAGAACTACACAGAGTGCAAAATGAAAGAAAGACATTCATTGTAAAAGTATCAAGATTTGTATTGTTTGAAAAACAAATAGTTTTGTGTGAGCTGGTAAGGAGAACACAGGTTCGGTTCCAGGTTCCTCCTCGGTTCCTCCATCCGTTGTTTGGATGGTGAAACTCCATCAGCAGCTCCTGATTTAATTTAATGAAGTACTGGTCGAGTCAAACCAGGGATTTGATGGAAACTACAGTAACACTAAACTTCCACAATGAACTCACTGATTTACTGATCATAACGCCACTATTTATGATATAATGGTATTTGTATGAATTCATTTAGTTTTATTTAGTATCCTTTGTAATATTAACAAGGAAAAAACACTCACTGCTCATCTTAACAGTTATTATTTTTGCAGGTGCCTAAGACTTTTGCAGAATAACAGAATGTGCACAAACACAGAAGCACAAATTTCAATGAGTAAATATTATTGTGTGACTGACTGTATGCTAGGATTGCAGCATATAGAGATTATGCTGAAAATTGCTTGAGTATTTCATTAGTCTGAGACCATGAAACTAATATGTCAGTCATGTAGAGAGTGAGGAACTGAAATGTAGGTTCTCAGACATGTCCTAAACAGCCTCGTGGGTGTTGAGAACGTGTGCATATGTGTATGTTTGTATTTGTCCCCATACTCTGTAGAAAAGCCTCTCATTTATTATGTTTAATGTGATTCCTGAATCACAGTGATGGTTGCTAATGAAGCTTGCGGGGCGTCTGGGCTGCGGGTAGCACTAGCCTGCTGTTTATTAGTGGAGCCGCTCCAAACCACACTGCTATCAGTATCCAGAGGGAGGGAGGGAGGTGGAGAGAGAGAGACAGACAGAGAGAGAGAGAGAGAGAGAGAGAGAGATATGCAGTTAGGGTGGGACAAACAGAATAGATAAACTAACCAATGACATGTAAGATGAAAGGAGGGAGGGTTTACATCTGAAACCAGAAACTGAAACAGGAAACAAGACAAAGGGGGGAAGTATGGAGATGTAAATAAAGTGAAAGAGCAGAAGAGAAGACAGAAGGTAAGAGGGAAGGAGTGAGAAAGATGGGTAGAAGAGGGGGAGAGAGGTATAAAAGAGAGAGAGAAAGAGAGAGAGAGAGAGACGCTGACCCAGTTTGCAGACTGCATGCTGAGCTCTCAGCCAGAACTGCAATAAATAGCAGGCGCAGGCTGGCAGAGCCTAACAGCTGCTTGGTGGCTGAGTGTCCCTCCAGAGTGTCCCTGTGTCCCCCACGTCTGTAAACACACTGCGGTGTGTGCTTGTGTGTGCTGTGGTGCCGGGCAGCAGTCAGCAGGGTGTCTGTGCTTTGACCACACTGCTGGGTCGCCCCCGTCTAACATAGATTGGTGTGGATATCAACAGACCAGCCCGCTGGGACGTGGCGTCACATCCAGAAACACACACAAGAAATTCAGCCACACGAATCTGAAACTAGGGTAAACATGAGCAGTGCGAGATGCATGCAAACTAGACAAAACGGATAAACAAGTCGAGACACAGACACATGGTGAATTTATGCCTTGTAAAATATGTATGACACAAATAAAGATTCCTAAAAACTCAAGGACAATTGCACCTCCCACAAACGGGGTTCTTTCATGGCTACTGTGGTGAGGCTGGACGTGCTTCCTAGAATGTAGACATAGATCTCATTTCACAAGCTAATGAGAAATTGGGTTTATTCTGTCTAACTTAACACTGACAGTCTGTTTAAACTCATCCTCATGTATATATTCTAAAGCAGTGGTTCCCTACCTGGGGTCCGGGCCCCCCTTAGGGGGCTGCTAGAGATCGCAGAGGGTGCGCACAATTTTATCTGCACAAAATTATGTTTGTACACAATAAATTCATAAAATCCCAAAGTCTGAGAAACGTAAAGGTGTGTGTGTGTGTGTGTGTGTGGGTGTGTGTGTGTGTATAAGAGTAGAAAACCTACAACTGGTGTTTATGTTTTGCAAATAAAAGTTATATAATTCTCTTTATTCTGTTTGAGCGTCTATGCGGGTAGGAGTTGGGGTTGGGGGGGCCTGGCTAGTCTTGGACTCAGGCAACAGGGGCTTCGGGGAAAAAAGGTTGGTAACCGCTGCTGTAAAGTACCAGTTTTGACAAAACTACAACTTCATTACAATTTCTCATCAGGCTGAATGAGATTTAGATGAAAGCGTTTGTGGGCGGAGCCTGAATAAATCCATTGAAACAGGCAGTTCTGTGTAGTGTATCTGCACCCATGCTGGCTGGGCCTCCATTCATCTCTTTTTGAATAGCCAGGCTTTACAATACAAGTCAGTTGTGAATTTGTGTTCACAGTCAAAGCCAGTCCTCATCAGAGAGCAATCATAGATATGTCTGTGTGAATATGTGTGTGTGTGTGTGTCCCGACACAGTTTTTCCCTCTGTGTATGTGTGTGGCAAGTTCAGCTCGTCCTTGCAGAGGGTCACACCTCACTACAGAGCCGGAGTGCATCAGGGTCACTCAGCTTTTCCGTTTCTCCTTCAGAGAAATAAGGGCAGGTTCCTCTAGTGACACATCATTACCATACAAACACACTGTGCCCAAACACAGCTGCCCCACGCCAGTCCTCAGTCAATAACCACCATTCCCCTCAAGGATGCGGCTCTCTTACCACCATCATACAGTCACTCCATCTGCCTCACCATTAAAAATCACATCTGTTAGACCTTCACAGACCTTGGAAACTATATATTTCTAAGCAAATGGAGGTGGAAACACATTGCAACTCGTTGCAATTATTTCAACAATTAAAGCAATCTGTGTTTAAGAGAAAATTACACTGAGAATAAAACGGCAAAGGAGGCAGGGAGCATGTGATTTAAAGGCAATAAAGACAGTGAGAAGAAAGCGAAGCCACACAAAGCTAAAGAGTTTTTAATTGCCGTTCTTTAAGAATGACGCTGTTGACGGAGGGCTGCACTTCTTGAAATGCCAAGCTTAACAAAAGCAGGCTGGAGCTGCTGGCGATGAATTGGTCTTTTGAAATAAAGGGTCAGTCACTGAAGCCACCCATAAACAATGAGTAAATGGAAAACCGCTACAGTAGTGATTAGCTGCAGCCCTGCAACCGAGAAGAAGCCTCATAAAGCCCCTGCTTGGGCGGATATAAACTGATCCTTTAAAACAGAAGGGTTAAGGACATGGTAGGGGGACGAGGTGTTTGCATTACTACTATTTTTAGAGGGTTAAAATAAGTGTTAGCTATTCAACAGCCATGTTAGCTAATATTAACTGCTCCTGAAGAATATAAGGTGATTCGCCAGCCACAAACCAGGATTTTTGTTCTGTCAACCTTTTAGTATAAAAAACAGATTTCACTACCAAGTGTTCATTGATGTCAGCTGTTATACCAACATTTTGGCTCAGTTCTGTCTAAGCTGGGGCTTTTCCAAGCCTGTGGTTGGTCAGTGGGACCGCAGCTAGATTTCACTCCACCCGCAGGCCAATCCAGATGAAAGCATTTTGACCTCCTGAGAGTGAGTGACAGGTGACATTCCTTTAGTCCGCCCGCCACCAGAGCAGTGACTAGCTGCGCGGTACAACAAAAGTAAATGTGTTAACTGAAACTCACGGTGACAGAAAAGGAGCAGCTGGGGACATGAGCGGTATACATCCTAGAGGCAGATACAGAAGCCTGCATATGGCGTGCCATGTGTGTTGCTTCAGATGGAATGATTAGTACACCTTAGTGCATGAGTGAAGCTAAATGTGCACTTTCATGTGTGTGCAAGTGCACAAGAAGCTTTGTGCAAGCGTGTCCTAAGTGTGTGAGTGTGTTTATTGGTCTTCTGCCACAAGCTGCAAACCAATATCTACATAGTTTCCCCCCCCCTCCCCACGCATACACCAACCCATGGCCCCGACAAATGGATTTCCGAATAAAAATTAAAGCCCTTGAATCTTTTTTTGTCAAGCTGTTTATTATTTTGATTTCTGCCTCTAAAAACAGAGTGGTGTGTCGGCTTGGCTGCGGCGGCGAGGGCTGTAAATAAAGCCTCCCACTCTGACGGATGGCCCCGGACACTTAAAGCCGTGTAGATCATTTGCAATCTGTGCCCTCATATGCTCGATCGGCGATTTATATATACATTAGCCAGCGTATATATATGGCTCCCCACAGAGATAGGAGGGTGGGACGCGTGCCATATGTGCTGTGACACCCTGTCGGCCCCGGCTGCCTGAGAACAGGAGATAAGTGCTGAAAAATGATGGGAGCGGCTGCTTGGTGGAAGCTGGCTGGCACTGGAGAGAGAAACAAATAGAGACACAAGGTAAAGCCATACAGACGGAGACCGATCTGTCAAGAGATGAAGCAACAACGCACCACCTGGGTATCGCCAAGCTCACTGAGGGTCCCTTTTGAGTCATCGCTTTGATTTATAATGGGAGCAGATCTATGGGCTCTATCGGTGTGGTGATAATGAGCAATGAGGCCTCAGCATGCTGGGAGCTTTGGATGCGGCGTCCCTGAGGCTGCAGGCTACTTGGAGACAGCAGATCTGGTAATGTTGTCTAAAGGGGAGCTAACGTGAGCAGGGCCAAGAGTGAGTTTCCCAATCCTCCACCACTGGACCAAACCCAACTCCTACACCCATCCAACTGGAGGCTACGCTCTACTTCCACTTCTAAATTTAGAGCCTGCTTAAACTGCAAGACGGGCACAGCCTGGCCCACAGAAAACGGGCTAATAGATGAGCAATAACAGGCTGCAAGCGTATGCTGGAAAGTTCGCACGTCGCAAAAATTAGGGGCTTCTCAGCTGCAGACCTTGTTTGTGGCACAAGTGAGTTACTGGGCAGAGTTCCTGGTCACTGATGAATTGGACGGATGCGCGGTGACGGGGTGCCACACACTCAGTGGGCCACCATGCAGGCTTCCAGCTAACTGAGACAAATGGCCCACTAATCCCGTCTGACTACAAGGACGACTGGTAGGCCCCTCTCATGCCACGCACTGTGTAATGTTGAAAAGTATTTGTACTCCTCAAGATGGCAGAAGGTTGATGACAGACTTTTGGTTCCCTTTCAGTGGATGATAGAATGATTAGGATGCATGAGATGTGTATTTGAAGAACCTTCTTAAGAATCTTCATAGCTGGTTTGGAGATATGAAGTTTTGTGATGACGTGTGAATGTATTTTTAGGAGCATACTTGTTAAAAATGTTAATGGGTTTACGTTACATTTAATTAACTTTCCTAATAGGGAAACAAAAGAATGTGTTAACATCCTTCTCAGTCGGTGTTTAGTAACACCCCCTTTGTCATATCACAGCTCGCAGTTTTTTTTTGCAGAACACTTCTAGTTGTTTGGGGTGCTCAGATTGTCTTGCTTCGCGTTTCAACCCTCTACCCTCAGCCAAGGGACCATGAGGGCCATTCCAAAAGTCTCAGCTTTCATCTCTTGAAGTTGTTCATGGAGGATTTTCTGCCAGTTATTTGCTTTCCATCTACTCATGCAGTGTCTCTCGTACCACAGAGTGCACTACGCTATAATAGATGCACCTCCATGCTAAACAGTTGGAAAGGTGTTCTTTTGATGAAATGCTGCTCCTTTTTATCCCCCAAACACATCTTTGGCGATTGTGCACCTTTTTCCGGAATGACTCTGAATGGTTTATCTTGGCACAGGTTTTCATTTTGTTGCGTTCCAGTTCATTCATGTAGGTGCTCATTAGAGAACTAGTGCAAAAACAGTATGTCTGGTTATATGGGTTATATGGGTGTTTTGCTTTGTCTTTGTGAAACAGTTGTGTCTGGGAAATCTTCCAGATTCTGTCTTGACTGTCATGCTTTCTTTTAATGACATTTTGGACAGTGACAATTGCAAGCTGGAAGCATTTTGAGACCGTTTTATAGCCTTTACCCAATTTGTAGGCGTCAATTAGCTTCTCGTTTTCAGATCCTACCCTGCGTGAGTCCACGGTATTTGAGTATTAGCACAAAGTAGGGGTGGTTAACTGAACAGCTGCTGTCCAGCACAGTTTGGGGAATTCTCTGCTTAAATACACCTATTAAACTTGGCAGTTAACAGAGAAGTAAAACCCGGTTATGTGTGTCAAAAAGGAAAATCACCAAACTGTGCTGGAGTTAAACAGCCCTGCACTAAAGATGCAGAGAATTTATTACACTCTGGAATTCCCTTGACCTGAGAAACCAGTCCTAATGAAGCAGTTAAGGCCTGATGAGTTAATTTAGCTTGCGTTGACATTAATTTTTTGCAGATGTAACAGGTTGAAATGAACACTTATGTCATAATGTATAATTGCACAATAGATCTAGTTTTTTTTTAACTTGGTACTCCACTTACGAGGGTCCTGGTAGCTCCTTTCCTTTGATATCCTTTTGGACAGAGGAGTTGGAGGTGTAAATGCACAGAGGACCAACGTTTTCATTTTGATTTGCTTTGTAGAAATTATACAGCGGCATACTCATTATTGGATCACCTTTTACAACACAACGCAGAAGTCCAGCTCCAGTTACACAGACATTGTGTGTACAGTAATCCCCGCTTTTCACGGGGGTTACGCTCCAAGAGCACCCGCCTATAGTGAATAAACACATTGTGTTTTGGTAGAAAAGTGCCTAAAAATGCATATTTTTAAACCCTAAATATGCCCCCAAATCTGCTCCCAGAACACTTTAATTTCATGTTCAACTCAGTTTAATGCATTACCCTTAGAGATGTAAAGGTAAATAAATAATCAGAATCAGAAAACGGGCTTAAAAAAACGTTAGTATTAGCGGTTAGCATTAGCACAGCTTACTGATACTAAACAAATTGAGATAACTTGAACTTTTGGGGGTGGGTTTAAAACACTAAAATATGAGGACAAGACACGGAGCAGTCATGCTACATGATGCAGCAGCTTCTTCTTCTTTTTTATGGTGGTTGACAACTTTTCTGTGTATTACTGCCACTGCTGGACTGGTGGCGGTAATACAGTTGGGTTCTCAGAATAATCTATGTTAGACTGAATCTAGCTGAGGGATTACTGCACATCTTTTTACTTCAGAAATCAGAACATAAAATTGGCAAGGGGGCAGTATACAACTTTAGATTGTGATGCATCAAATTGTGACACATGTCTATTGGATTGTGAAGTTTTGAGCTTGTTTATCTTTTGTATTTGCTCTCAATACTGTAACACTCAATACTGTGTGAAGGGTGTGGGAGACTTTAGCTCTCTTAAAGGCACCCCTGGTAGACGGACTCAGGTACAGAGGAGAGCTATCCTAACACCCTCTAATGGACCGGTTGCGATAGCCAGGGTGTTGGCAGGGCTTAGAAAGACAACCTTAAAAGGTACCTTGAAGGCCATTACATGAACTCTTTCTTTTTCTTTCTTTCTTTTTTCTTTCTTTCTCCCTCCCTCTCTTGTTCTCCCTCCCTCTGTCATCCCTTCTTTCAAGCCTCAGGACTTGAAAGATGCCCCAAGCTGAATGTGGACTTTGTGTGAAAAGGTTAATGCAGTTAAGTGGAAAAGGGGGAGGTTGAAACGGAAAACAGATGATGGCGAAAGGATGAGGAGTGGAGTGGGTGGAGCGCTGGACAGAGAGAAAGCAAGATCCTAAGAAAAGGTCACGTCAACGGCGTTAATTGTGCCTCTGTTGGGTGACACTGATGAGGCAGCCGCACGCTTGCAGAAAACAAAGAGCAGCAGAGGTCATCGAAATCTTGCTGACCCCCCGCGGTGGGCGGAGGAGAGAAAGAGAGGAGCGAGAGAGGAGTGCGGAACGGGAGGAGTGGCGGTGCAAAAGGCCGTTTGGAAAAAAAGAAGCCTATCAGGGAGGCAATCATCGAGGGGCAGCGCAAGTTAGAATTGACCATTTGAAATTCCATTCCCCGGCCGCAGCGTCGGGCCAAGAGGGAATGAGAAAGAGAAAGAGAAAGAGAGCGAGAGAGAGCGCGAGAGACGCAAGAGAAACACAGAGTCAGGCTTAGACGTGGGGAACGATGCAGCAATTCAAATGCTCTGACTCTGGCTTCATCAAAGATTTGGCATGTGGACATCTGCGAGAATTACACGGTCCACTTAAAGAGCACAGCTGCTCGGTCTGGCATTGGCATTAGCATCTAAAAGGGACCAAAGCCAGCGTGCCCGCTCACCACCCTGCCCCTCTTTTCCTTATCAACTCATCCACCTACCACCATTTACTATTCGTTGCACATCGCAATCTTAGCGTTAAAAGCATGATATGTTTGCATTAAAAGCTACGAAACAGCATGGCTGTGAGCTAGCCTCCGCAGTGTCTAAATGTAAATGCGCCCATGTTTTATACATGTTTTAATACATTTATGGATTCATTTCAGGTCACTGAGGAGCAGGGCTCAGGCTGTGTGACTGAGCAAAAAGGGCTTTCTGACAGCAGCATTCTGCAGCCCGGAGTAATTCCCAGTCCACTGTCATGCTTAAATACTTTTTCCGTGTACCTACCCTTTCATGCTGCAGGCGCTTTGAGGGGAAGGAGCAAAACAAAACAGGTGTAGAGACGAAACTCACTTAGACTGCACACAAACTTCAGATCCAAAGTGCCATTTCTATACAGTGGTCCAATATTCATTAAAAAAGGCCATGCAACAACCCCTTTAGGTCTCTACAGAACCTTTGAAAGGCCTTTTTTCACACAGATTAATCCTTGATATTGAGATAACACATAAGCTAAAGGGTCTAGAGGCGTATATCCAAGCCAAAAATCTTTTTAAGTGTGCAAAAGTGCACACTGTAGCTCACTGTAATACACACTTCTCTCTGTCCAAAATGACCTTACAAGTGTAAATAAATGACGTTTCACTCGGTTTGAATGTTGCCAGTCACTCTTTTTGCTCAGTCATGTCGCATTTAAACTTGACTTCCATATTACAATTCAGTGGTGTTTTCTTTTTTTAAGGAGAGAAATATCTTGCCCTGTTTGCACATACAAAGAAAGGCGGTGGTGAAAAAGTTGGGTGTGTAATGCAGGTGAAATGACAGAATGTGTTGAAATTGCAGTCATTTACATGGCAATCTGTTTTCGAGCTGCTTCCTTGAATAAAAAGGAAAATGAGACGGCAACAAACCTATTTGGCTCCAACAAGAGCCGCGCGTGCCTCTATTGTTATGCTCTATCTGTTCGATCTACTCCTGAGCGCCGACGTGCTGCATTGCTGATTCCTTGCTGCACCCACAGCCAGCCCCTATCTTCAGCGCTGTCAATAGAAAAAAAACGCAACCCGGGCCGAGCAAACCTATGGAAATTGAAACCGTGGTTTTATATCCTTAGAAAAATCTTCTTTTAAGTATCAAGGTCATTGTGCTGAATACTTAGCACGCCGTGTGGCCTGTAAGCTAAGCTGTACGGTCAATGGCTCCCAGCTGCAGTCCAGCCTCCAGGCAGTGGGCAGTCACTTTCATCCCTTCCCTATGTGTGTGTGTGTGTGTGTGTGTGTGTGTGTGTGTGTGTGTGTGTATGTGTGTGTGTGTGTGGTAAGAATACCTGTGAACCATTAAACTAACGTTCACATCCTCTCTCTTCCATTTAGGACGGCTTGCCCTGTTAGTTAAAAGCGAAGGAAGTGGTACAGTGGCAGCACTGTTAGAGTTCAAAGGGATAGACAAAGAGATGGCTTAACTCCCATGGTATGTCTCTAAATATAACAGAAAGGCATGTTCAGAGAGCATAGAGGAATCTGAGAAACATTGGGGTGATACACTATTTATAACATAGCCATCTCTGCAGCTCGTTTCTTAAGCTCCGCTTGCATAATAAGCCTGCCGGAGTGCACAAGCCCTCCAAATCCAGGCACCGTTGTTAATAATTACAATAATACTACACTCTTAAGACTTATATCTAGTGACAAGGAATTACTCAATATTTACTATTGCTTGGGTATCGTTTACTAAAATGCTTGCATGGTGCTCACTGACTACACACCAAATGAAGCACTGATGCCATCAAATGTAGGCTTATATTGTGTAGTGGCTTTCTGCCTTCACATACTTAGCTTGTAATGGCCCTGATGATGAAGTATTCATGTGCTCATCCTCACTTTTTAGCTCCAAGAGGGAAAAAAAAGATCTTTTTCTTCGCAAGGCGTCAGGGAGCCATTTTCATTCCTCTGTTTATTCAAACGCAGTCTTTCAAAAACATCACGAAAGACCTCTTGTCCTCTTTCCAGCTTGTCGCGCATCACATTTAAACAAACTTTTGCCTTTAGCGCGCTTCCAGGCATGTGCATGCAACAAACGAGCCGTTATTGACAGCCACTAACAGCTTGTTACTGTTTTTTATTATAGATTCTGGACCTTTCCTAATGACGGACATCATGTGTCCTACTCTCACGTCATTTACTCTTTCACTTACAGTTTTTAGATTGAAGAAAAAATCACTTCAGCTAATAATCAGTAACTGGAGTATTCACTCAGTAGTCACTCACAGCAGTTCACATTTCAGTTCAATTACAAACTCGGTTCTGTATACCATTGTTTTCACAGTGTATTTCAGTTCAGAAAGCTTTTTTTTCTGTACTGTGAGACAAATCACATTGATTTATCTACTTTTTTTGCTTAAAATATGAGAAAAGTGATAACATAGACGTTAACAGAACTTTTGCTTTTAATAATGTTTTAAAAAAATACATTTTGAAATAAACTTCTCAACCAGTAACTCATTGTGTCTCTGAAACAACAGAAAAAAACACTAAAAATTAGAGAAAATAAAAGCTTTATCTTTGCCACTGTCCCAGTTGCACTTATCACAGCGTCCGGCAGGTTTTCAGATTCTTCCAGCCTCCGTTATCTCCTCCATTTCGGCTTTGCGCTGAAATCTGAAATAAATGGTGCTGTGAATCTGCATGATTCAAGTGTGCCAGCCTTTTGCAGATGAATAAAATGTGTTACATCTACACAGTTTCTGTCTTTTGGCCAGAATTATACTGATAGAAAAAAGTATTAGCATAGAATAGAGTAGAATAGAAAGGAATAGAACAGAATAGAATAGAATAAAATAGAATAGAACAGAATAGAATAGAATAGAATAGAATAGGAGTAGAATAGAATGGAATGGAATGGAATAGAATGGAATGGAATGGAACAGAATGCTTTTTATTGTCACTATATACATCTACAATGAGATTACATTTACATTTACATTTACATTGTAGATTAAAAGCAACCCCTTCAGTGCAGAAAAGTTCTGTGACACTTTATAAATATGGAAATAATAAATAACGTTTTTATATTAAATCATGTAAATGCAACACTGCATGGTTTTGTGCCGCACATACTGTATGTATAATTAGTATTCAGTGTATGGTTGGGATGAATTTAAGGCGACCCTGTTAATTACAACACTTCTGATGCATCGGCGAACTGAAACGCCTTTACCATGACCTCAGTATTCATCTGTAAATTTGATTTATCTGCGCCGGCTCGGAATGAGCAGACCTTCGAGGAAAAGCGTGGCATCTTCGTAAAGTCGAGGATGACATGAAGAGCCTGACGATCAGTGTGACTTATACAAAAAGCCATCTGAATGTAAACATCTCTAGCAAGGCTGGGAGGGAAGACCTCCTCCTCCTGTTCCTTAATCAAGACGGCTGCTCTCAAGCACTTGGCTTCACGCAATTTCACCGGGCTGCCTTTTTTTCTTCGCTGTCATTTATTTCTCTCTCTCTCTGTCTCCCCTCCTCTCCCTCCCTCCCTCGCCTGCTCTGTGACTCAGAGGCAGTTGGCAGCAGCGTCTGAGTCTTTATCGCCCTCCCATCAGCCTCTGCTACTTCAGGATATTCTGGGCACTTTGTTGGTGGGTGCCAAGCGTGCCGCATGTTTTTGTAGTGCTGATAGCCCAGTGGCGGCGCGGGCCCAATTCCTCTGCCCCCCGGGGGCTCACACACATGCACACGCACAAGCTCTGAAGCATCGCTGAGGGTCTGCCTCCAAGTTAATGCCAGGCTGGTTGCGCCGTTTGATCCCCCTAATGCAGGCGGCGTGTACACACATTCTGTTTATTTCTTTCATTCCGCTCACTCCCCCACCCGCCTTCAAAACTTCCAGGCAGCCTGAGCCTTGGGCCTACCCCGCTCTCGCTCCAGCAGCAGAGCAGGAATGGATGATCATTAATTGCGGCTGGATGGTTAATCCCTTGAAGGGCCTGTGTCATAGAAAACAGAATTTATCTCACTTTTTTTTTTTTTTTTTTTTTTAATAAAAGTCTTTGGCATAGCATATAAACATTGTTAAAATGTCAAAACAGTTAGAAAATGATAATTAAGCTGCAAAAATAATTCCTTGTTTTTGTAAAGTGCCCAGAAACTCATTTGCATATATCCACCTATTCAGCCTACAGCCATTAAGCCTTCCATTAGTCTTTCTGTTGTTTCAGGTTGATTTTCAATCCGACGCCATGCAGAATCAGAACTGACTCAGTATTAAAGTATTAAAAAATGGTTTAGTTACACTAAAGTACATAAAAATTAAGGCTGGGCAACAATTAAACACAAGGTTTTCATTGTTATATAAAAAAATTCAATAATTAATTCAAAAGAAGTGTATTGTGCACTTATTTTTTAAAAAATGCAATAACATTTGGTTTTAACACTTTAAACTAATAAGGAGCTTTTTAACAGCAGCGTTACCACAGTCACACAGTTACAGTTCAAATATTTCTGTAAATCTTAAACATTTGTGTAATTAAATCTAATATAAAACCAAAGCTATTCACCACTACAGGGCATTCACCTTTTATCTGGTTTGTTATAGAAAAACAAGTCCAGACCTTGGTGTGGGGGGGGCAATATAGCAGCTGCAAAGGGGACCAACTCCATATGAAAGTCTACGTATCTGAATGTAGTGTCATTAACGTCCCTGTTTGATGGTCGGGCGTCCCAATACTTTTGTCCATATTAAGTAATGCGTTGGCTGTTTTTTGTCAGCATTGTATTACTTTTGCCCATATAATATAATATTGACCAAAGCAATGGGACTGCTGCAAAAACAGGCAACACTTTGAACTGTGTGCAGCAAGAACACAAACAAGCAACAGACTTTCAAAAGAAAACAATTTTTAAAAAGACTGTGTTAAAGCACAATAAATTCATCGTTGGTGTTAACGTGATAATAATGTGTTAATGTGTCCAGTCCTAATAAACATATTAAACTATAGAAGGAATAAAGTAAAGTCATGTGTGAACACACCACAGCACAGCGTAGTGCGAACAGTGTGAAAATCTTTCTCAGCATTTAACCCACCAACGATGGGCAGGAGCAGTGTATGGGGACGGTGCCTTGCTCAACGGAACCTCAGTGGTTTCACTAGCAGTCCAGGGATTCAAACCCACGACCTTCTGATCCTTCTGATCTCCCTAACCACTAGGCTTGTGAACACAATGTCAGCATAGCGTTAATAAGAAAAGAATGTGACACACCAGGTTAGAGCACTCCAGTCTTTAGTTTGTTGAAGTCTAGAACAAGCTTTTTAAATACACAGGGTGCTACTCATAACTTACATAGCTCTATAACTTAGTTCTATAGTTCTTCTTACATAACTTAGTTAGATAGCAGACCATTCAGTTACTGAATAATATGTGATATGATAAATAAATAAGCAATAGACCTAGAATTTAAGGGGCTAAAACAGGAGCTCAGACATGACTCACACATTTGGGTTCACCAGCTTTTAGCTGCGGCGTCTGGCAGGGCTGCTCAAGCGTCGGGAGCGCCAGCGAGGCCATGCAGAGAGAGACAGACTAAATGATGCAGGAAGGTACTGGCCAGCCCTCAGTGCCCCACCTTGGCTGGCTGTAGACTCCAGTAACGCCCACCGTCATGTTTCCCCTTACCTCCAGCTTAGCTCCATGCCTTATCAGGCCATGTGGGCCGGCTCTCTTTCACTCCCCAGAATGAGCTTGTTTGCTCGTCCTTGTTTTTGTTCGCCTATCGTGTATTTGTTTATTCATTTAAACATTATCATGCATAAGCTCTCAAGCCCAGGGCCTCGTTATTGTCATTCTGCCGGAGACTCGCACTTATCAAGCAAAAAAAGCTCGTTAGATTAATTTGGTCTCTTTCACGGACGCTGCTCTCCCTGTCCAATTGCGAGAGATAAACACTAAATGACACTGGGCTGCACCGGATCACAGCAGGCATTGTTATTTAGAACAAAGGCCACGCAGTTCAGCACAAAATGCCACTTCGAAGCTTCTCGTATTAACCTTCTAATGCCAAAGGTTGCAGTTACATTGGATTTAACAAGATCCAAATAACATCTATTTCACCCTTTGCTACAGGGTTTTATTTATTTATTTACTATTTATTTTTCCAAACCTTTCTTTCGCTGGGAATCCTCGGGCTTCATTTGTTGGTGGAGAGCGGACAACGGCGCCGTACTTCACCACACTTCACTATAATGACACACTCGATGGCCACTCCATTAGGTACATCTACCTCATATCTACACTCATTGTCCATTTAATCAGCTCCACTTACCTTATAGGTGCCCTTTGTAGTTCACAATTACAGACTGCAGTCCAGCTGTTTATCTGCATCAGTTGTGTGATTGTGAAAATGCCAGCAGAGCTAAACACGCAGTAGACTCACTAAGGTCAGTTGTGAAAAACTGTGTTACTGTTTGTGGTGTTTTAATATAAAATAATTACCCCTTTTTCAGCAAGAGCGGTTTGCTCCACCCGTTTTCTGCTATAACCTTAACCATACATGGCTTGGTGACATGCAGGGAATTAACATTCCCCCGGTGGTCCAGAATGCCTCGCACTGAATGAAGAAAGTCAGAAGAGACGCTGGTTGGAATCCAGCAGTCTTTAAACACTGGTTTTGTAGCAACAACACAATCACTAGGGCATTAACAGAAAAGCCGACACCCCCTGAGAGAAGTCGTGTGTTTGTGTGTTTCTTTCCTTTCTCTGTCTGGCTTACGCTGACACCAATTATTATAGTCTCTTTATAAAAGGGGCGGTACTGTTGGCGCGAGGGGAATCTAAACACAAGACCACAACAA
>JBBPDB010000001.1:20200645-20213157 GCA_037974465.1 Brachypetersius altus
GCAAAGACTCGCACAAAAAAAAACAAGTTAAGTTAGGGACAAGGGAGGAAATATTGGTGTATTTGTGTGTGTGTGTGTGTGTGTGTGTGTGTGTGTGTGTGTTAGTGAGTGAGTGGGTAAGTGAGAGTAAGCGAGAGAGAGAAAACTTGTTAGCATTAGCGGTTCACATTACAGCAGCGTGTAAAGACTCGTACAGTCTCGAAACATTGAAATAACTCTCTCTAACCACATGTTTAGACGGGGCACAGCTTACTAATACTAAATAAACTGAGATAACTTGGGGGTAGTTTAAAACTCTAAAATATGGGGACACAACAGCAGTCACGGTGCAGCAGGCTTCTTCTTCTTCTTCTTCTTCTTCTTCTTCTTCTTCTTCTTCTTCTTCCTTTTATGGTGGTTCAGTGGGTCAGAGCTGTTTTGGTGGAGGGACCCACACTTTATTAGGCAACTGGTTTTGATGTTATAGCTGATGGGTGTAAACCTACCTGCCTGGCATCATATATAATACTGAGCACATCTTTTTACAGTCTGACTTAGCAACTCTCTAAATTAGCTCGGTGGGTACACAAAACAAACAATAGCTGGAGATTTGGTAGTTGATTCATTAAAAAAATGGATATCACTTAGCTTTGGAGGTTGTTGTCAGCATTTCTTTGTCTGAGATGTCTTGATAATAATGCATGGTGCATTTCAGCAGTGATTCAGTGATGTTGTTGTGTCTAGTGGGAAAAAGACTTCAGGAAGTTTTGTTGTGATTATGGTATAATGGTTGAAAAACAGCGTATTTTTTCCCCCTCGTTTCTGAAAGTGCTGCTTAATAAGGATATCTAGACACTTAATAATGCACTCAGTGCCAAAACATAAAACAGAATGTAGCAGTAAACAAATATATCCTTACATTACCCCTAGCTAATTTGCACTTTACTTGATTTGTCTTCTTTACTGACAGTTCAGCAAGATGTTGATTCATTATTTAAAAGGCTCATGTCACTAAAAACACATTTAAGCAGAAACATATACCTGCTATTGAGTCTACAGCAGTTTAGGCCTGCCTGTTCATGTATAGTATAAAGAGAGTTTCAAACAGACTGCTTTTTGAACTAGGCACAATAAAAGACAGCCAATCAGAACAGAGATCACTAACAGCTAGAAAGACACAGTAATAAAAATAGCCTGTTTCATTCTAGAGCATAAAGAGAGGTTGGAAAGTGGTCAAAAACAAATTCTTGAATTCCAATAACACAATGTTATCTGTGGACAAATAGAACGCAACTGAATACTGTCGGATCCACCCCCTTTAAATGAGACTGGTACAAATATGTTATTCTTCATTAGCTTTCCACACGTTATTTGCATGTTTCTGACTGCCCTAAGCGATCATGACTGGACATTTAAGGGCTGAAATGCAAACAGAACCCTCAGGCATGTGATGCTGCTAATGTTCTCCTCGCAGTAATGGACTGGAACTGTAAAGGAGATTGCTATGCCATTACTCACACATGTACACTCTTGGGTTCTGCTAATGGTGCCATGTGAAGCCCAGCGTCCTATTACACCGCACAAAAAACCCAACCATGCAGGTAATTGGTTCATAACCTGAAACATCTGCGGGACCAAAAGACGATATCTGACGCTGGAGACGTGCGGTATGCACCGCAGGCGCCGGCGCGTGGAGGCCGCACCGAGAGCCTTGTTTGCAGGCCCCCGTTTGAAGGAGCTCTCAGAAGGATTTGCTGCCAGTTTATAATCCAAATAAGTGTGTGGTGTAGTGACCCTATTAGAATAGCCCCCAAGAACACAGCGGGAATATTCCCTGGCAGAAGCCCGTCGCTATGTCCTCCCTCTCCCTCTGCATTGATCCAGACGTTGAGAGAAAGAAAAAAACAAACAGATGATGCTAGGGCAAATTACAGCGACGTAGATCGAGTAGCAAACCAGCCATCCGTGCAGTCCTGAGTGCTCTGCAGCTGCGGACGGAGTGCTGTGCTCGTTATAATGCATTTTAACGGCCTCATGTTTTGAAAAGGGATCTGAAATGGTAAGAGGGAAGTCTACAGCAGAGGAGGCAATGTAAAACAAGACAGAGAGAAAGGGAGAGAGAGAGAGAGAGAGAGAGAGAGAGAGAGAGAGAGCAAAATGTCTGCCAGCTACGCTATAAAGGGTTTGATGTATTTCCTCATCAGTAGCTCGTCACGCGGTGTGGGGGATTTCTATTTTACACCTGACCTTCTCCTGTTAAATACCTTGTTTCACTGCAGTGAGGTAAGCAGATAAGCGCTATTGCAGCCTAGGGATCGCACCTTCTTTCTGGAGCCTCCAGTCAAGGCGAAGAAAACATATAAACACAAACGCTCACACACACACACACACACACACACACAGACACACACCCAGGCTGAGAGTGGCAGAGTCTCTTCTGAAGGCACCCTGACTGCTGCGAGCTATTAGACGTTGTAATAGTGTTTGTAGGAATATGGGGAGGAGCGTTCTAGCATGTGCATAAATAAATATAAAAAACAGGCGCACGAGGGGAGAGGGAGATATTAAAAGGCTTAGTAAGAAATGAGGGGATCTTTTGATTGTCTCAGTGTTAACTCTTGTCTGCTGCATTGGCCGGGGCTGAGCGGAATTCAAGATGTAATCTTTTTCCATTAGAGTAAATCATAGCCCTGAGATGCCACGCCAGGAGGGGATCATTTTCTTATTGGGTGAAAAAAAAAGGGGGGAGAAATTAAATCCCTTGGCTCTAAATGGAAAATCATTAGTGGGAGTAATAGTGAGAGTTTCACCTGTTCCCATGGTGGGCTGTGATACTGTATCCGCCGTCCGCATTCCTTCCTCCTTTGCTTACCCTTTCAGACCCCTCTCCCGCCGTCTGTCTATAATGAGGGTATGGATTTGAATAGAGAAGACAGATGGTTACGTTTGATGAATGTGACTGTACAGCCAGTGAGATGTGAAGGGGCAGAGAGGAAAAAAAAACTGCTGAAGGGTGGCATGCATGGAAATCTGTCTGCCTTAATTCAGCGAGGAGTCACCATCCTGATTACTCTGATTAGACTTTCGGAGGCACTGAGTGCCATCTGTCAGAGAGAGCTGTGCTCTATCTGAGGGAGAGGAGGAAGATTTGGGTTAGATGCCGGATCCCCTCCCGGTCCGCAGGAGGCCAGATCGGGGCAGCTTGGATCTGCACGGTTGCCTCTAATGTAGTGCCTGCACCACTGCTGGCTGGCCGCGAAGAGAGGAGATTAATGCAACTTTGCTGTGACAGTGGACTCTGGACGCGACTCCAGAGCTGCTGAGCTTCTCTGCCCAGATAAGACTGGGCAAATTATGCTTCTGCACCTTAGAGGCTTCACCAGGCTTCACTAGGTGCCAGTAAGTACAATCAAACAGAACAGCAACCATGGCAACTGACACTCTCGAGAGATGTTGTTGTTGTTGTTGTTGTTGTTGTTGTCGTCGTTTTTTTTAGGTGGGGGGTGACTTTTACCGTTAGACGAGGCTTTTACCGCTCCCTTCTTTCGACGCGAGATTAACTGTCAAATCATTTTGTTTGCTTGTATTCTAGCTTCAATGACTAAATCTTGTAATTTACAAGGATAATTCAATGCAGCAAATCCATGATAATCCTTTTGACTGAGATAATAATCTGAGCCCAAATAATTAAAGGAGTGATAATGAAAAGTCTGAGTGCCCGATATGAGCAGATAAGGAATGGAGACGTGCCAAAAAGCAAATAAATAAATAAAACAGCAGAAAGCGATAAGGAAAAAGTAGAAGGGGAGAATATATCGACTAAAAATCATATGGAATCCATAGATGAAAGGATGCAGGGGATGCTCACAAGCTAATACGATAAGCAGAAAAGCCCAGAAGAGGCAAGATTAAAAGGATTGGGTCTGTTGAAAGAGGAAAGGGAGGAACTGCTGACCTACATGTAGGTAACAAGTCTATCTTGTTGACTCCCACCCACACATCCATTTAAAAGACACAGGGGGCAGCATTTGGGGGTCGAAACATAAAAATCAATGACAAAGCAAATCAGTGACAAATGATGAGGCGCTTGGACAAAGGACAAAGATTAATGCACAAGGTAAATGAAACAAAAAGCTTTTAGAGGATTATTTTTAGATGTACTAACTCTTCAGTGGCCACAATGACTGGAGGTTTTTCTGCCTTCCTGCAGTTCACTCAGTGCCACTACAAAAGCAAGCAGATGAAGAGCTCCCAGGGCCTTCAAGCAAAAAATATCTGATTTTCAAGGAGAGAACATGGATGTACAAGAGTCACTTGAGAACACAAGCACTGGCCATCTTACTGTTCATGTTAGGTCTGTATTTTTCTATCCAGAGAAAGCACATATTTTAATGAAGGCCAAAGAGGACGTTAACATTGCATATTCTCCAGGATTTGGGATGCCTATGAGGATTTTTATTAGAAGGGCAGGGTACGGTAGGGAGTTATACAGTATGTGGACTAGATCAAAGACTCTTTGGTAGGTTGCTTCAGATCTGAGGTTAAACTAACTCCACTTATAACCCTGACCCACCATTCTGAAATTCTAATCCAACCCTTAGAACTCAGAGCTTATTGGTAAAATCTAATTTCAACAAATATAAACAGTATAAAACAGTCAAAAACCGGTGTTTGCTCTTCTATACACTCTCCGTTTGCTGCACTTTTGCCCGGCGCACCGTTATCTGGCCGCTCTCCGGACCCCCCTCCCTCTTCCCCTCCCATCTATGGGTGGACCCTGTCCTGAGACTTCTCCCAGGTTCAAAGATCTTGTGTTTTTTTTCATTGATTACTAAGACATAGAGTAAAATTAATTTGCGCATTTTTGTTCTTTTTGTTCTTTTGTTCGTTATTATCATTACATTACATCGTTATTATTTTTATTACAAAAATGTTGGTTCTACATGACACAGGAACACTAAACAAACCACAGCATGATGTTTGACACCAAGCACCAACAAAAACCGGGGGAACGACAGTTGTTGAGTTTCTGGCATGGATCTGTGCCGCAACGTTCAAGAACCGATATAAACAGGCTGGAATAATGGAGGACATTCTAAACAGCTGTGAATCAAGAAGAACATCCTAGATGCTTCAAAACAACCACACACAGGTACAGTCACACCAATCAAACATAAGCATTTGATGGAGAACGGTAGGTTGGTGTGCTGTGGGCTTCTGATTCTACTCTTTCAGATGTTTTTGGCAGACTACCAGAGAATTCCCTTGCTGGGAATTCTGTCACAGAACCTCATCCAGGCTGTTCTAAAGCCTCCTGTGTCCTACTTAGCTTGTTGTCTTTGTTAGTTTTATGTTTTCTATTAGTAGCCCTTGGATCTCTGTTATCTTATATTTACTCATAGACTTGGCTTGTGTCTTAGTTTCATCTTACCTGTATGTTCCGCGTTGTTGAACAGTGGTTGTGCCTGTATTGAGGCAGTCTGTTTTTTGACCATCACGTGGACGAGGCCTCTACCACACGCCTCTTCAATGGATAAAGAATAAAGGCTAAAACACAGGAGACAGCACTAAGCCTTAAAATCAAGTAGAGGTTAATGTAACGTGCTGAACGCAAGCTGTTGACACACTGTTCTGTCTGTTTGTGCCATAAATCCAGGGTTGTTTTCATACCCTGGAAAGGAATGCGAGAACCATGAGCAACATGCAAGCCTTATTTGAATTCCTTTTGTTTTGCAGATGTTGTTAGGCGGAGTGTAAGAATAGATATGAAACATAAACAGTGAAATGGAAGTGTTGATTTGAGTAAATAGAGTGTAATTGAGCTCTAAAAAGGCTGGTGATTTAGTAAATTGAGCAGCCGTTTCAGAGATGACAAGATTCAAATGCGTTTCCTCCTGGATGGAGAGCACTGGGAAGAGAAGCAGCGGGAAAAAAAATCTCGCTGTCAGATATTAGGCCAGCGCTGAGTGTGTTTGCTTAGAGCCCTTATCATAGCCAATTACAGAAAGTTCCACTAACTCCCTTCATCCTCTCATCACAACAGAAAGCATCTCATACACACATCTGGAGAGGGAGAGGCTGCGTGTAGACTCCAGCTCCAGGCTCTTCATTACCCTTCCACAGACGATTTGCACTTGATCAGATCTCGCCTCTCAATTTCTTCTCCTTCTCTCTCCCTCCCTCAATCTCCTCCTATTCCACCATGTGTTGTTTCTCTCACGTCTAGCAGCTGAACAGGTGAGGACTATATTTAGACGACTGGCAGGGAGGAGGCCTCTGAAATAATGTCATTAACTATTTATTGCAAATATAGCAATAAAGGGTGAATGCATTATATATTCCGCTGGAAGTCACAAATCATTACATCCTCAATGCAAGACGCTGTAACAGACTGTAGCAAAACAAATGCAAGGCGAGAAAAAGGTAAGATTCAAGTCTAATCAGGGCAACATTATGCTCCTAGTTTCTGTGGTCATAAATGCACAGAAGTTATGGAGGAGTCGCTATTATTTTATGTAAATAAAGCTCAAAAATTGATTCACAAGTTTTTTTTTTACGAGTTTTTTCTTTCATCAGTGATGCATAATTGCAGAGAAATGAAGGATGACTATTCCAGATGCATTGTGTGTGTGTGTGTGTGTGTGTGTGTGTGTGTGTGTGAGTGAATAAGAATGAAAGCAACTGAGAATGTTGTACATGCATCTGTGCCTTCTGGTGTATCATCATTGCTAAAAGAAAAAAAATCAATTTTTTTACCATTTTGGGCTTTATTTACATAAAATGATAGCGACTCCTCCATACTGTCTGTGCATGACTACAGAAACTAGGAACATACCAATGCCCTGGTTAGACATGTACCTAACCTTTTCTCATACAGTTTTGTTACAATATTTTAAAATAAATCAAGTATGTTCTGCACCTTTGATATGTTCTGAAAGTCTTTGAGAAACTGCAGAATACACAAGCAATATGTATATTTAAGATGATGCTCCTGGTGTATATACATGGTATTCAGAACTCTGCCTTACAGCACAGCAGCATTTAACACATGTTGAAGATGCACCAACATAAAATACAGCAACTTGTATTAATCCATCACCATTCCATGGTGTTATTTTATTATGAAGTGCTGTCAGGTTGGTTCCATCAATCGTTGGTTTTGTACCAATTTACCCACAGATTTCAAGAACATACGGATAGTGTTTGCCTCAGAAGTCAGGAGGTCATAGGCCCTTCAAATCTGACATCATTAAACAACTGAGATAGGTACAACTGAAGAATCATTAGACAGAATCGTTTTTACAAATATAGTGAATATGTTGCATGTAAATACACCATATTTGACATTTATATATTTTTAGGTACAGTGGTGATCTGCTTTCATTATCAGGGCTTGACAAACAATAGATAATGTTGATTGCTACGCTGGCTGGCTGGCTGGCTGGCTGGCTGGCTGGCTGGCTGGCTGGCTGGCTGGATGGCTGGATGGATGGATGGATGGATGGGTTACTTGTAATACAACGGCAAAGTGGAAACATCACATGAGCTTCAGGTCCTTTCTAACCCCTTGGTCGAAACCTGAACATATTTCAATAAAACCGTTCTAGACTAATATTTCTGTTTGCAGAAAATCCTCCATTGCCTTAAAGATCAAGAATTCAGGCAGTAAAAGGCTAGCGTAACTAGAGGCCAGAAGAATAGAGCTATACGCTGCTCCTCTGGCAAATCAAACTTGCCTTTACAACACACTGCTATGTCTAAACCTTTATCTGAAATACTGGATCAATGCCAGATTTTGCATCTGAATGTAGAGACTTTGTACATTTGAAAATAGATTGAGTGCACATAAAAACTGACAGTTGGGAAGAAATGTTAGCCTGCCAGTAACATCCTAATATCCGGATCTCATCCGAGTTGGGAGGCACAGGCTACATGGCCTATTTAATGGTTGGGGTAACACTGCCATAAATCTTGGCTGTGCTGTTTTTCTTTCATCATAACTCCCCAATGACTCGGTTCTTCCCGTGATTTGTCCAAAATGAGAGCCTCAGTTTGTCTCTCTGGGCTTTGAGTGAGAGTTAGGCTTGATTTGGTCAAGGATCCATTTCTTTGTTTTCTTTCGCATCCAAAATACTATTAAAGGTCTCTGCCAGGAACTTCACGGTTACAATATTAAAAGACAACAGCCTGGAGAATTATGATCATTGTAGAGACAAATCATTACGTATTAAGTTCTTTTCAAACTCATTTCATTCTTGTTCTGCTTGGCATCAATCTGCGTTGTCTTTCTTGACAGTTGGATCTACTGTTGCTATTTGAACAAAGTAGTCCACCCTGTCGACATCAGTGGTAAAGTACGGCGGTAAATGTTGTGGTTCTTCCTAATCTTCAGGTTAGCTAGGTTCCATCTTCTGAATGTGTTCTTTAACTTTCCTTAAGAGGGCTTTCAGGACACATTTTCCATTCAAGTGTTCATATTTCAAAGGTTATCAAAATCCTTCAACCAGTCTTGAATCCACAAACCTCTTTGTCTAGTTTGTCTTTATATATGTTCAGCATAAAGGTTCAACAAACAACTTTTTTGACTGCAGGAATATGAGATGCTCCATTGTACACTGTTAAGATATTTAACAGTGTAAAATGGAACACCTACATTGTGACTACACTAGTTGTAGATAGTAGCTGAACTTGGTGATTTTCGATTGCAGACTGTGGTCGGTCTGTTTTTCTGCATCCTTTGTTAGCCCCCTCACCCCATTCATCGGTGGTCAGGACCCCCACAGGAGCACCAGTAAGCAGATATTAATTCAGAGTGCCATTATTCTTAGTATAGTTGTGACACTGAACTAATAGTAGCATGTTTGTGTTCGTGGTGTTGCAGAGAGTAGATTATACAGCAGTGCTGTTTCTGAACATCTCAGGCCCTGTTCACACCTAGTGAGGTCATAGGCAACATCCACAGCTCCAGTTTAGTGAGACCATAGTTGATATCCACAATTCGAGATTAGTATTTAGTATTTAGGATGATGAGCTCCCCTTTTGAACAACAGAGGTTTTGTCCTCCAGTTTCCCCTTGCCTCTATAAAGCTGCTGTATGACTTAGTCAGTTATAAAAAGCACTAATACATGTGGAAGAACCACATTAGACTAAAGCTGCAGTTGTTTTTTGCCACAGTTCTAAAAATCTAGCATTTAGCATTTGTCACTGTTGATGCGTGAGTTCGTTGTTACTAGTTAAGATATGATCAGCGGATGTTTGGTGCAACCAAATTTAGGAAAAAGATTCAAACTAACGAGTGTTAAGTTCTATATGCTCAAACCTTTTCATAACTGGTGCAAGCCTGTTCGAGTTCTGAAGTAAGTGTGAGTTCGGTTTAACATGGGCAGCTACGTATATCAGTATATCACATCTGGTATTAAGAGGAGTCTACACATATGTTGCGAATGACCATGTGTGATCGGATCTCACTTCCCCACTTTATATGCAAATAAACACATACATCATTTCCGTTTGCAAAGATCAAATGCGATGTTTTTAACTAGGAGGCAGCAATGCACTTCCCATGCCTGGTCTGCCGGAAATTAAAAGATTTAGTATGATAATCAATATGACGCAGTTGGCGTGTAAGTGAGTACATATTTCTGCTTATGCAATAAATGCCAGTTGAGTAGGTGGTTTTTCAGTGTGGTCCAGAACACATTCATGAACACACTGCTAAACAATTTGGCCATATGTGGCCCAGATCACCTCCAAATGTGCTCTGAGCAGTTGGATCTCCGTGCATCCTCAGTGAGTCTTAGATACACTCAGTCTGCATGGTAATACCAGATAAGAACAGGGTGACAGTGTCACTGCTGGTCTGAGACCAGCCCACCATTAAGACACTCAGTTCTCCTCTAGTCCTTCATAAATAGTTTTGTCCACAGACTAACACAGACCGTGCAGCATAGGATGAACCATAATCAATTACTTTATATCTGCAAGGTGGACCAACAGATGATTCAGATGTTTCTAAAAGAGTGGCCAGGAAGTGGATGGAGTTTTAAAAAACTCTAGTAAAACTGCTGTGTCTAATCCACTATGTATGCTCTTTCTAACCCTAAAGAAATACACATCCTCATACTTGCACACACACACACATGCTGTTAACATGCTGTGCTGAGAATAAGCTACCAGGCAAAGAATCAAATTTGGGTTTTTCAAGTTGACGTTTACACATACCTAATGGATTTCACCACACAAACTCATTAGTAATTACTGAACATCTCTACCCATCCTCTAGTGCATGTGTTGGTGAAACATGTAAGAACGATATGCATAGCCTAAAGAGGACAAAAGCATAACCTGAAGTCTAAATGCTAAACTTTGCTAACATCATTAACTAATTAACATAAAATGCTGCTTCATGGCGGTGACCAGTGCACCAGCGTAGGCAGACCATAGCCAACATCTAAACCCACAGTTAAGGGAGGCCATTGTTAACACTCACAGCTTCATTATCGTAGCTATCCTTTGTCAGGCAAACGTTGATTATTTCCATTTTTGAACTGAGGTTTTTTCCTTGCTTCTGCAAAGCTGTTGTAGAAACACAAATAAATTTGGCTAGAGGCCGCTCTTTTCTGGATTATAGAAGTGGAAGTTTTGCGTACACCAGGTTTTACTTTGACTGATGTTTGTGTTTAAGTGAGTTTTTGTTTCTATTGGTTCGTGTGTTTAGTTGATGTGTATTTAAGTTTGTTTGTATGAGATGTTGGTTGTCGGTCCACTGACTTCATGCTTTGTTTCGTAGTCCCTTGTCCTGTTTCAGGTTTTGTTTGTGTTTAGGCCCTCATGCCTTTTTGTTTTGGAAGTAAAAGTAAAGAGATTATGGAAATCTGTGTATGCGCCTCCCTTCACTGCCTGGACACAAGCTTAAACCTGACAATTAAACTAAAGCTGCTGTTGTTTTGTGGCATATTTTAAAAAATCTATACATTCTGACCATCGTTTTATTCAGTATATATTTTATTTAGAAAATATAGCATGCATGGTTTCCACAATGGTGTGCTCGTTGGTTGGTTCTGAACTTGTTATAGTCATGTTAAAGTGATTGTCACGGGTCGGGCCGCGAAGCCCAAACCCGGAGCTTCCTCTGAGCATGGAGCAGGCAGAGTCACAGGGATCCATGCGATTCGTTTATTAGGGAAACAGAAAAAAACAAAGGCACGGGGGCCGTCAGAATAATCAGAACGTGGCTACTTAGAATCAGGACACAACAAGGAAATGAGGTGATGGACACATGAGGATAAACTAACTGAAACAGACCTAAATACCACACATAATCAGACATGAACACAAGGCAGCTGGGGAACTAAGGAGCACGTAAACAGAAAACAGCTGATAACAGAAGACACGTGACAAAATGAACAGAACCAGATCAGACATGTCAAAATAAAAGTCCACAGAACGCACAGAACAGAAAACAGGGTCAAAAAACAGTGGCCTCTAGTGACCGTGACAGTGATAATGTTTAGCATTTGTCACCGTGGATGCATTTGTTAGTTGTTACTAGTTAAGATATAATGGATTAACCAAATTTAGTTAAAATATTCAGAGAACAAACCTTCTGAAGTTCTGAAGTAAGTGTGTGTTCGGTATGCTCTCGTTCCTTTTATTTTATACACAGTTTTTTGCTGCGAACACACATATTTTTGTGAGACTGAGCATTTTTTCATGTTGGGTGAGACGTGAGTTTCCACCTTTGAGAGGCAGAAGAAACCTACTCCTTCTTCTGCTAGGCTGCGGCTGCGTTGGTTATGATTGTTTACAAGCTTTGAGGAGGGCGTGATCAGAGTGTGACAGTGTAGCGGGAGCCTGTAAAAGCAGAACTGTTTTACGTCTCTAAAGTTCTAGTCCAAGCGATTTAAAGAGAAAAATGTAAAGCTGCATGATATCTGTTCCTGTATACTGCGACCACAGACAGTTCCATCAAAAAAGTGTAGGTGTTCTAGAGAAGCGGCATTGACTACAAATAGGCTTTTCATAGACGACTTCCTTCAGTCATTCTTCTCAGTGTGTGTAGTGGGAAACACTGAGGACCAGCCCCTGTATTTGAGTACTGCTTAGAATGAATGTAATGCTACTCTGTGACCTTGATTTCTGTTTTGTATTACTACATTTCCTTCCATCTTATGACTGTAAACTACCAGCAAATTGCCATTTCTGTGCATCTAATCTGCAAGCAGTGCCAGTTCTCTTCTCCTTCAGTAATTTTTTTTTTCATTCTTCACTACTTTGGTTTGAATTGAACTGGTAACGTGATGCATCCACCTTTGAGTTACTGCAGAGGTTGACAAAAAGAGAGAGAGGTATAGGAGGTGTGTGTGTGTGTGTGTGTGTGTGTGTGTGTGTGTGTGTGTGTGTGTGAAAGAGAGAGAGAGAGAGAGAGAGAGAGATGGTGAAGGAATGCTGGGTAATATTACATCATAAAAATGAGACGTCCCTGAGAGATGACCCGAGATGCCTCTCCTGCTGTAGCTGCTCTGGGTTCTTT
>JBBPDB010000001.1:20213257-20228676 GCA_037974465.1 Brachypetersius altus
TGTGTGTGTGTGTGTGTGTGTGTGTGTGTGTGTGTGTGTGTGTGTGTGAAAGAGAGAGAGAGAGAGAGAGAGAGAGATGGTGAAGGAATGCTGGTTAATATTACATCATAAAAATGAGACGTCCCTGAGAGATGACCCGAGATGTCTCTCCTGCTGTAGCTGCTCTGGGTTCTTTTAGCCTCACTCAGAGTCCTGAAAGGCCTTCAGCTCTTTCTCACTTCCCTGAAAATACAGTAGCACAAGCCATAACCGTCCACGTGTCAGGTGCATACAGATGCTGCATGTAAACTGTGATGTGTCATACGGGGTGGGTGTGGCCTAGTGGTAGGATAGTTGCCTCTAGACCAAGAGGTCATGGGTTTGAATCTTACCTTCAGCACCACCACTGGGTTCCAGAGCAAGACCCTTAACCCCAAGCTGCTCCAGGGAGAGACTGCCCCCTGTAGGAAGGAAATGGAAGTCGCTTTGGATAAAAGCGTCTGATAAATGCCGTAAATGTGTTCAAAGATCTGACCTACACTCTTAAACAAAGTGCTTCTTCAAGGTTTAGTACAGGCCATCAATGAAAAATTTTGTGTATTCAAGGAACCCTTTGAATACACAAACACTTTCTTTAATCAGTTACTATCTAAATACCCAAACAGCATTTGCACAGCTTTCATGCCAATAATGTTGGTGCTATATCAAACCTTTTTGTTCCAATGAGTGTAGCAGTTACTATAAAATAAGCGAAAATAGCTTAATATGAACGTTGCAGGTGGTCTCCATTTAAGCCCCACTGTTTTTAACCAGGTCTGAAAGGAGTCTCCACTGGTTCCTCCACCCAAGTAATACAAACCAGAGCTGATTGTTTAAGCAAACTTTTTTTTTTTTTCGCAGCAAGCCTTAAGAGACCAATGCGGTTCCATCGGCCTTCAGTTTTAATTCATTTTGGATGAGCAGTGTTATTAGTGGCAGAGAGCAGCTGTGTCAGGCAGATCTGTAATGGGGCCTCAGATATCAGCCTCTGATAACACCTAATTAGCTGGACTCCATCTTCAGTGCTAATATCACACACACTGTTCAGCAAAAGGCCGTCCCGGAACGGAGCTCCGCGGCGGCCTGCATTCATTGCAAATGAAAAAGATGTGGGCGCGACTTCCTGCACCTCTAACAGGAAATAAAAGAGCACACAGTCTCAGTTGCTTAGTCATGGTTTCCAAGGCACCTCGGTTGGGTGGCATGTGCTGGTGCTAGAGATAGGATAATTGTTGCAGCAAGATGAATGGGCCAGACAAAGCCTTAGCACTCCCTGGGTTTTGTTTACATTTATCTGTCAGGGAGATAAAGGCTATAGTACAAGATGCAAGAGCCGTGGAGGTCAGACTTGGAGACGAAGCGAACAAAGCGCCGGCGCACTAATGGATAAGCCGAAGAAGGGGTCGCCGCTAGCATCTTTAACACCACCGTCATTAACATTTCGCCTCAACTCGATAAGGAGTTCCATTGGGAGGAATTAACACGGAGAGCATCAGGACAAAGAGGAGCGATTTAAAATGCAAACGGAAAGACTTGACAAAAAAAAAAGAAAAGCTGGACATCTCCCTGCAGAGCGCAGATAAAATAAACACTCGGCAAGTGTCAATACGCAGTGTCAACAGGCAGCAGAGAAGATTCCTTCAAGGCTGAGACAAGACTAGCAAAACAAACAGACAAGGACAAAAGCCTGTCCCAGGCCTGCGGCTCCATGGGACTTCTGTTGTCTTAAAGGCTCCACTCTGGCTCTTGGTTAAAATTAAATTCCTCCCAGTCCTCCGCAAACCTGTTAAGGTTACTTTAACCTATGCTCAAAGGCTTTTCAATCTTTGCCACCAAATTTAAAAGACCTTCAGAACGCTCATGGAAACACGTGTGCTCCCATAGCAGGGTCTGGTTAGGGACAGTACATGTTCGCTCTGTGTTTGAGTGACCCAGAGGTGCAGCCAGGCCGCCGTGGTTGCAGGCCTCCTACTCTTTTTCCTTTGCGTTACAAGTAAAACGTTATTAAGGCAACATCTTGGCATCAAAGTCACAGGTAAGTCTCTTTTCAGTGGCACAGCTCTCATTTCAACTTCAATAGAATTCCATTTCCCTCGCCGGCTCCCCAAGCCCACCCCTTTCCCCTACCCACTACATAGTGGGCAGAGGAGTGAAAAGGAATGGAAAATCTAGTGGAGATGGCTTGTGTGTGTGTGCGTGTGTGTGTGTGTGTGTGTGTGTGTTTTGTGTGTAAGAGTTAGTCAAAGGAAATATCTTGTTGTAATTATTGGAAAAGATTGGAAGACATTACAGTGGGGTATAAATGCAAAGCATTCCTGATGAAGAAGGCATTGATGGGTAATAGACATGAGTAAGGTGAAATGAACTCGCAACTGAAAATGTGCCGAGAGGACGACAGGTCCCACTGCACACTAACTATCTGAAAGAATCGATAGACCAAATGGTAAAATACTCGCCCTGGCAGAAGATCTTTGTTGTGTGCAAATGGGCACATCTTTTATATACATAAATGCACAAACGTCGATAGCGCTCATTGATCAGTTGGCCAGATGGATCTCTTGCTCGGTATTGATCTTGTTCAGCTTCAGACAGACTCCGGGCAGCGAGGAGCTCGGTCAGCGCGGCACAGATGTAGGGATTAGTTTCTGCTGTTGTAGGGAGAAATTAATTTCAGCTGCTGAAAGTCAGGTGGAATAAGAAGGAGGAAAGCCATTTGTTTACAAGGAGACAGCATTGCTGTTCACGTTGCTCAGTGCCTGAATCAACGCCAGTACGTGACACAGAAAAGTCTCCCTCAGCCAGTGATGATAGCAGCCAAGCAAGCATAGCTAACTTCATTAGGGAACTGGAAAGCTGGCTTGTGTTCTGAGCTGTGGTTATTAAAAGAGATGGATGGAGGGTGTTGGATGAAACACAGACGTTCTCGAGCGACTCCACAGAACAAATAATGATGTTCTCAAGTGACTCCACTGTAATACTGATAGACAGACTCATGCGCGCTTGCCGGCAGTCTTGCAGGCCTAGTAGCTTTATGCGGGTCAGATGGTGTGTTGCACCTTGGGGAGGCGGCGGTTGTGTGGCCTTCAAACTAAGACTCGACCTCAGCAGAGCCTCAGAGGAGTGACCCTGCAGCGCTCTGAAGAGTCCCAGCACTGCTTACCCTTCCCCACAATCCTTATGGAGGGGAGGAAAACTCTCTGCCAGCAGAAGTGATGGCTGCGGCGCTTGGCAAGTTGCTGTTGAGGTGGGCACGAGGGGCTGATGAATGTTTAAAGATTGCGCACCACTGGAGGAGTCGGGATTAAACTGGGCCGAGTCGGGAAGAATCCGAGCAGACGCCCACCAGGGAGTACCGGCTTCTCCCTGGGTTTGCATGAGAGGAGTCGGCGCCAGCGGGCTCACGCTGAAAAAAAACCGTCTTGCGCATCTCAGGGGCTCTTCAAAGAGAAGGAGAGCGAGTGCTATTAATCCCAGGCTTTTCTTGTGAGGAACGGAGGTGACTACTTTTCGTGTGCCGAGGCAGGAGGAATACGGTAATGAGATCACACATGTTATAGCTCTTATTGAGCTGCTTTCAGACTCCGCTCACAGCTCTTTGTTGGCATGAAAGAAGCACTATTTCATCAATGCCATATAAGACAGACATCTCTAATCACGCAAAAATACATTGGGAACATGCTGACATGTTATTGACATGATATCTTGGGATTTAAGCCTTCTCCAGAGTTTCCATAGAGGAGAGCAAGTGTTTGGAGGTCCATAAAAGAAGAAATGATGCTTCTTAGCCAACCCCCCCAGCATTCTGTCCAGCTTGACATAATGAATATTGCAGGCAATCATCACTCAGGGTTTTACATTGGAAAAAGCTTTTCTATAGCTGCATATCTATTGTATCAAGCTGACAATAAAACCAAAGCTAAATGATGGCCAGTCGACCCTGTGAAAGAGTGGATGTATGAAGTGAAAAGCAGTGTTACATTATAATATGACCTTGAGCTTATCCTTTGGAAGGCATGGATGGTTTGTCTCTTCTTAGAATGAAAGCAACCGCTTGGTCCAATGGAGCTGTCGATGCCTGACTGCACATCTCGCATGCATCATTTGACAATTGCATTATAGCTACCTCATATGAATCAGTGCTCCTTTAAGGATATATTTATACGGTATCGCTCAGCCAAGACAACTCCTATACTCACGAGGCTGCGAATCCAAAGAAAACCAGATCTTTTTCAGTTTGTTTCTATTGACAGTTTTCTTACAAACAGTTATTCCCTTGTCTCTCTCTTCTTAGTTCTTCTTCCAACCCTTGCCTTCTGTTTTATACATGCATACCACCCTGCCACACACACACACACACACACACACACACACACTCACGCAGTGCAGAGACAGAAAAAGACTCTAAAGGTTAGAAAAATGTGCACACTAATTCAGACACCCTCTCTTTCCTAGAACTATATTTTTTTAATAAATGATAAAATATTAAACCTACATTTCTGCTCCAGTTAATTGCATGTCAACACATGGGCGGAGGAGGCCAGAATTGGAACCGAGAGTGGAGGAAAATTGGAGAGGGCTGCCCATGATCTCTACCAAGGGGGATTACTCTGCCAGCAACTGGAGCAAGATGGGTTAAGTGCATGTGTGTGTGTGTGTGTGTGTGTGTGTGTGTGTGTGTAACTGTCAAGACGAACAGCCCCATCACTAATTCATGGACAGTTTCCCTTTTTCTGAGCTAGCACTGCTCTTCAAATGACCTTTCCTCGAAGTCCCATTCCTCTAGCGCACATCTTAGGACTGTGGTCACCCTGGCACTTCTGTGCACTTTACTGATTGATAAAGACATATGCTAGTAATGGAGCAAGCATACAACACATCTAGGTGAACTGGATCAGAGGGCTGTGATGACACAGGTCTGGAATGACAGCTGACTAGTGCAGACAGTCCCGTGGCCTCCTGGGAATTGAGGTGGCCAGCTCTGAGAGAGCATTGGCTCAAGTGAATCATCGATTAGAGATGGTCGTGAATGTCTAACGTCTAGACGGAGCGAGCGAGAGCCGCTGGTGGAGGGGCTTGTTCTCTTCTCCCACTTTAGCATTCACCTGCTGACAGAGGCAAGTTCACTACGAATATTCAGAAGCATGCTCTACTTCTCTCGCGCCCGCTCACACGCAATTCTCTCGTGCCAAGTCAGGGGGCAGGGACTGCGTGCAGACACACAAACAGCCGCCTCCCCTGACCTCACTCTCTAGACGCCGTGTCTGAAAAGTTTGTGTTAAGGTCAGCATGGCTGCACAACTTCCTCTTCTGCCGTGCTGCCAGTAGGGGCGTGCCCTTGCTACAACCACTTGTCCATCATGTCTGGAGGTGACCTCGTAGCGAATGAGAAACTCCAGGAGGAGGAGTGATCCGTGCCCTCCATCATCAGCTGAGGTCAGACTTCATCCATTTCCATTTCTCCCTTCCATTAGATTTCCATTTGAATTGACGCGTGCCTTCTCCAACGAGCGGTGGGGACCCTTCTATCCAGACACCGATTTAGAGGGTCAAAGCCAAGTAATCAATTCCCAAACCTGAGACTGCACACTGAATTAGAGAGGAGAGAGAGCAGCAGCGGACGTATCCATATCAAAGGCATTCGAGGCTGTGGCTAAGAGTGGGCAGCAGCTGAATAGCGCTGAGGTCTTCTAGATGATTAAAGGTAACCTGTGTAGGCCAGCATGGGCACACACCATCTAGTTATATGCAACTCTCTTCCTCAGCACCTGCGATATACTTCCACAGCTGCAAGCTTCCACAATGACCCTCTTAGATCTGATACAGCATCGCTGAGGGCTTCTCCAAGCGTCCCTAGGTCTATAGATGTGTCTAAACCCCAAGCGATGTGAAGCGGTTGTCGACTTCTGTGACAGCTGAATGAACACCGAGGACGCCCTTCATTTGTTAAGTGACATTTGTTAATATGACAGTGATCACATTCTGTAAACACGTGTAAATGATAGTGTAGCATTAGCTGCTCATAATTTCCAGCGTCTCACCATATGCTGGAAGTTGACATGCAGACCCAGCCTCTCTCTTTCTCACTCTCTCTCTCTCTTTTCTCCCACCTCATCTTTCTCTCTGCCTATACAGCAGTCATCGGTGGCAGCCTGCCTGTTTCAATATGTAAATCATCCATAATTCCACACTGCCTGCCATAAATCTTCATTAGCAAGCAAAATAAGAAAATGGAGCTGTTCTCAGGTTCTTTAATGCAACTTAATTATGTAAAGACTCTATCTGAGGGAGCGAGGGGAAAGCTAATCTACACCTTGAAGCCTTGCGAGGTGTGTTATTGATGCCTTGCCTCGCTGTGAATCATAACACTAAATGCCCACAGTCCCTCCCTCATCGTTTGTCCAGTCTCTTCTGACCTCTCACTCCATCACTCCATCAGCCATACAGACACCAGACAGACTCCGCCGAGCTGTCCTTCCGAGACTCTTCCTGTCCATTAGTCTCCAGTATAGGAAGGGGAGAGCAATAAATGAGCCCTGTGAAAACCCGGCTTGGTGGGCTTTTAAAGAATGGTTTCCGTCGATGCTCTGGAGCTATTTGCTTGCTTCTCATTTACCTAACAAGGTTTTTCAAGTGGCCCCTTATTGATTTGAGTTAGGTCTGCTTTGCAAAAAGTCAGTGACTCACTAATGCACTTTTCCTTAGCTTTTATTCAGAAACATAGCAGGGAGATTATGGGAGATCATTCATCACCTCTCGTTACACAAGCAACTCCTGAGAAATTGAATTCCTCTCCGTCTCTTGCTATGTTGTGCCTTTAACAGTATCTCTTATGCGGCATAAACCGCAGATGCGGTTAGTGTTCAGACGCCACCTGAAATGTATCTCCATCATTTCTTTAGTCGCCTTTCTTTAATCTGTATCTCTTGCCGGAAGAAAGCTGCATTTGTGGGATCCAGTTGAGGGACGTCAGTCAGACCAGCAGTGTATCAGCCACAGGAGCGAATCAGCATTTCCCCTTCGGGGCCACAATAGGGCTTCATTTCCAGTCGTGTCAGTGAAGCGATTCTGAATCAGAAGCACTGCAGAACTGCACTGTGTGATATCTCTGCAGATCTTCAGTTTCAGTTCTGACAGACAGGGCCCAGCTATGAAAAGAGATGTGTGGAGAGCCTTGCTATGTTTCCCTAAATCAGTCTCATCTCATCTGGCCCATTACCTCCAGCACTGCTCCTTCTCACAGGCGGATCAGCTATTCGCTGCCACTGTCCATTACTCTCCTTTCTTAGTGTCCACCGTGCCATATCTCACCTTGCAGACACTGGTTAAGGCATAGTGAAACCTATCATCACCGTCATATCAAAATCTTGTAACCATTTTTCTGAAAATGCTAGAAGCTCTTTCCATTGTGTGAACATTTCATGCTGTACGAGCCAGTAGAAATGGTCCACAGTTAGAAGCCAATAGAAACGGCCCACAAGTCCAAGTGGGCCACATGAACTTACAGTAAAAAATGACAAGCAAACCTTGTCACGTTAACTTGCATTAGATTCACATTTGGTCCTTATTACAAACTATTAAATGTATGTACATATATATTAGGGCTGTCAGTAGATTAAAATATTTAATCACGATTAATCTTATGTTTGCCATAGTTAACTCGCGATTAATCGCACCTTCCTAAACATACTGTTTTAATACTCAACATAGGAGTAAAATCAAAAATGTTTGCTTTGTGTTTATTAATGAGTCAATACTGTCAACAACATTAAAAAAAATAATAACATATACATATATATATAACAATAACAGATATATGGACAAAAGTAATGGGAGCACTGTATGTGTCAGCTGGTTTTAGCGAGGGTCCGGCGTCTCATTACTTTTGTTCATATTGAAGCAAGCGGCACGGCACGACTGTACCTCCCATGAGGCTTTGCGGTTGGGGGGTAGGTGGCCAGTTGGCTTTGTCTGTTGCTTTTAGGGAATGTTGGGGGGGGGGTAGCTTGTGTTAGTAGCAGTAGGGATTTATTATGTGTTAAACATGTGTTTGTGTTGTTATGAGCCCTTCTCTCCCGTCGCCCTCCTTCAGAGCGTTCAGAGCTGCAGGGTGAATGGCGAATAGAGAGCTGTGTTGGAGTTGTGGTGTAGTACCTGGGCATGCCAGTGGGGGCGCAGTATTCTGCGTGCAAAAGTCTGTTTCTGGCTGAGATGAGAAAAAAGATGTTTTTGCTTGGAAGCGAATGTGTTTTCGTGTTCTTTCACACTCGCCACGATATTAAAAAGCTCCGTGCTCGCATTAATGCTTTGAAAGCAGCTAACTTTCAAAATAAAAGGATTTTTTAAAACCTGTGTTAATTGTTGGGGTTAAATAAATAATGCGTTAACCCATTAACTTTCCCAGGCATAATATATACATATATGTATTAGGTCTGGGAGGGGGCATGGGGAGATAGGGGTAGAAAGAGAGAGAGAGTAGTTATATAGCGTTTAATGCATTTATATATACATATAATGCACCCATCTAATCCAGACCCCTACTTATGGAACATTAATGACTTTGCAAGTGCTTTCAGTCAAACAGAACTCTGAACACGTCTTAGGCATGTTACAGAGCAGGGGTCAGTTACAGCCTTAAACACTTTTACTGCTAATGGTCTTCAAAATAATCTAATGGAGAACACAGGAAGCGGTGGTGGTTTCCGCCCACAAGAAAATCTGTATTATTCACATGCCATCATGCAACCTACACTATGAAAGTGTGCATTCATGTTAGTGTGTGAGTGCAAGCTCGGTAAGTTGTGCCGAGTTAAATTCGAGACACTGAGTGCTCTTAAAGCGCCATGGCATACGGTCGCGCCTCATTAGGAGGCTGGCCGGCGCAGCAGGCTGTGCCAGTCCATTAGCAGGCGGTCAGGCCTGCTCAGAGCTTAGGCCGTCCAGCAGCAGCTGGGAGAGGGAGGCACTGGAACACCTCCACTAACGGATGGCCTGAACATGTCTGAAGCGAGTCGGAGCATATGGTCCGTGTCTCAGAGTTGTTGAAAACAGAACCACTGACCACTGCGACCGCACAAAAACATGGCGAAGATCAACACTATGATCACCTTGAATATATAAAAGATGGAATTCACACAAGGACTAACTGCTTTTATTAGTGCACTACACATTTCTCCTGATAGGATACTCACAAGATGACAGGTGTGAGGTCTAGAGAGCTTCCAGAGAAGCCCAGCCCCATAATAAGGAGATCAGGATCACCTGAGGAATAGACCTGAGGAATATATATATATATATTTAGACCTAAGAGCCATTCTCTCAGTGCAAAGTATACTAAGCCCTGCCTAGTTACCAAGCCAGTTCCTGGTTTCTTGTAGGTATTGCCTACTTGTGTTTTTCTGGAATTTTTGGATTTGTCTTTGGCTGCTTTGGATTAAATTTACTTTGTTGCTAAATTTTTTGGACTTTACCTCTTGCATTTGTGACTTAGAATAAATCTACTTACTGTTTTTTTGCATTTGGGTCCATATCATTACAACAGGTGAATTGCTCAAGATGAATACAAAACATGCATATAGTACCATTTCTCCACTTGAAGGCAGTGGTGGACAGTAACGAAGTAGATTTACTTGAGTGCTGTACTTAAGTAGAGTTTATGAGTATCTGTACTTCACTTGAGTAGTATTTTTTTTGGAAACTTATGACTTTCACTTCATATTTGAAAGACAAATATTGTACTTTTTATTCCACTGCATTTCTATCAAGGGTCTCGTTACTCGTTACTTTTAATTCTAAAAGTGGATGTTTTTCCTCCTTTTCTAAAATGTGATTGTTTTTTTCTGACAGCCTATCATTTCTGTAACGCCAGAGGATGGACGGAGACGGAGACAGAGATTTTTCGGTGCCATTTTCGCACACATGGCCATATCTTGACAAAATGTTTATATTTTCATTTCGTTTTAAGTGTGTGCTGTATCTCCCCAAAACAAACTATAAAACGGCCTACAAAACTCACCCTCCAACCTGCGCAAACATTTTATTAGCTACAAGTGAAAGTTTGCAATTAAGTTGTCCGAGGTTTTAGATAGTAATCACATTAACATGTGTACTGAATGTGAGTACTTTGTCCACCTCTGCTTAAAGGGATCGTTTGACAAAAAATAAAGCAAACAAATTTGTACAAAACAAGCAAGAGCACCCACATATATTGAAAAAACGCGTTGTGTTTTGGTTAAAAAATGCCTATTTTTATAGTGTAGACCCTAAATATGCCCCCAGATATGCCCTCCCAGAACACGTTAATTTTATTTTAAACACTTTCCTCACTAAAATAGGAGGACAAGAAATGGAGCAGTCATGCTACATGCTGCAGCAGGCTTCTTTTTATGGTGGTTGACAACTTTTCAGTGTATTATTGCCACTGCTGGGCTGGCGGCGGTAATACAGCTCGGTTCGCAAAAAAAAAAGGCGAGGGTATTTTTTAAAGAACGATGAGTTTGGTTCTTTAAAAGATCCACGTGTGACTGAATCCGCAACTCCTGGTCCGTGTAAAACTGGGGGATTAGTGTATAACAAAAAAAATAGTAACCACAATTTTAGAGCCTTATGGATATTGATACAGGAATATAGAGTGAAGCAGTGATATACAGCTTAGTGAACAGCTCAACCCCCTTTGTTTCCATTAACTGTTAGCTACCTCCTAGTTACTGTGGTATAGAAATAAACTACATTGTGAGCTACATTTGGCTTGAGAATTAAGGATTAAAAAATTAAGGATTGTTATTTTTTTCGGTGAAGTTGTGCCTACTAGGGTTTAACCTCATCTAAATGGCTTTGCAGAAAGATTGGCAGCACTTTTTTTTTTTTGAGAACTTTATAGAACCTCAGCACCCACGTTATGGTCCTGCTGGGTTAACCCTCCGTGTGATGTGCTGTCGTCGCTTGCCCAAGTGCGTGCCCTTGTGCTTCTTTAATCAGACTAAGGAGCTTGTAGCCCAGGGGAGAATTAATACTCATGTATAGCAACATGAGGCAGCAGGGTAGCCAGTAATCCTAATCAAATGCTTGATTAGGAGCCGGGCTCTCGAAACTGTTTTGCATGAGAGAGGTTTGAGTGTTCCTAACTCTGACAAGAGTTACACAAATGTACATATTCGTGGATTTTCTCCAGAGCCCAGGTTTGTATGGCATTTGTTGATTTGTTTTCACATGTTTTACAGAAAACGATTCCATTTGACTTCATAAAACCCAATGTATGGCCCTGGCAACAGGTACAGACACCTGCTTTCATTTAGACTGCCAGACTAAATAGAAACCTCCCCCGGGTCCTCTTTCTCCCTATTATTCTGCCCAAACCTGCAGAAAAGAGGAATGACCTGAAGGCGTGAGATTACAGAAAGGCTGGGTTGACTTCTCTGGCGTGTGTCTGAAGGACTGGAGCCGCATGAGGCCCAAAATTACCAGATACATAATTCATATTCCATTGCTCCTGTTCACCTCAGCACAGATCATTCCATTGGAGCAAACTTTCTCCCTCCCTCCCCACTGTCTCTCTTTCTGGCAGATGTCAGACTAGGGATTTACTTTCCAGATGGCTGCCACTAAACTTTAGCGTTAATCATGGCCAACACCTCCTCCCTCAGGAGGTAATGATGGCAACCTACTTTCTCTGCTACTATTTGATCCCTCCCCTCTTCCACCAACACGTCCCTCTCACCTCTCGGTTCAAGGCGGCCCGGCCCGATGTGTCCTTTCCACAGAAAGCTAGTCACGCAGGTCTGCCTGATGGGGAAGTAAGATTGTGAAACAGAACGTTAACTCAGCTTCTGCAGAACGTAATCTGGTATATTAAAAGATTACCAACAAGCTTCTTAAGAAAACAGCAAATGTTTGCATTTCTTAACAGACCTACACAGCATGGAGTCCCGCTTTATTGCGCAAACATGTTCGGGGCTAAACTGAGTATAGTGCTTACATAATGCCATGCCATACCAGGAAGGCATGAAATAAATAGACCGAATGCATGTTTTACAGCCTGCCATCATGCCTAGCGCACCAGTAAACAAGCGCAGCGCTAATGTATTCAGACATGTTCATAGGACACAGTCCTCTGCGTGTCCTTTTCCGGTCATTGTCTACGCTTGACACTCGCCGGTTAAAATGAGCGCCGCGCTATCTCTCAGAATTGACTCGTGAATAGATTTATTTGCATTACGACTCCCAGGGACCAGGTACGGCTCAAGTACTTAATTGGCATTTTAATAGCACAGGCAACATTATTATACTGGCCAAGGACAGACGGCAAGGACTGCTCTGATATCCCTTCCATTAGGCCACATCTGGTTAAATTATTTTCTTATCACCACCCTTCCTTTGTCATTTGGTTATTCCTTTCAGTATAATTTTCAGTCACATCCAATAGCATCATGGCTCAAGTGTGGCAGTCCCTCGTTGGTCACTGCAACATTGACTATGATGTCTGAAAGTCAAAGGATTTCTTGGCTTAATTACTTCATATTCTTTACCATAATATATACAATAAAGCATCATTCCTTGCCTCAGATTTCTGTACTTTCATCAGCACCTGTCAGACATGACTTAATTCATAGCCAAAAGCTAGAACAGGCAGCTGGGGACTTCTAGCAGAGCCCCTGTTCCAAGGAGCAGCAAACATAGCAGGATCATGACATTCTGATTTGGTAGATTTTACCAGATGAGTCACCTTGTATTTACAGTGATATTACATCAGATAAGAACTTCACAGAGAGCAAACATGTAGCTCAGTTGACCAAGGACAGCCATGTCTAGACACATGTCAGTGAGTTAGCCCCGAATCATTTCATTTTCAAAGACAACAGCATTTCCGCACGACTAATTATTAAATGGAGCTAAAGCATCACTGACAGCAGCTTTTCTGCAAAAAGCCTACATTTACGGTTTCAGATGTGAAAAGAACAATTTATGTTGTTTTTCAGTGGAATTTCTCTTTAAGTATGAATTCTTTCTATATTGAAATTCCATTCGGCTTGTAATGCAGTTTGCAAAGTGACATTAAATCTATAGTTGAAGTTTCCAACACTTGTTCTAGAGTACACCCTGCCCTAGATGTTTTCATGTTTCTCTTGCTGCAGTGCACCCACTTCAGCTCAGGAAGGGCTTGTTAGTTAGCTAATTAGCTGGCTGGGATGTGTTAGAGCAAAGAAAACACCCTCGTCGTGACCGCAGCTGCAGATGATATTTGATCGACAATATCTTACACTGAGACTTCGGTAATCCAGATGAAACTTGGTGGGCCTGTAGCCCCTCATGGCTGATATGGATTAAGAAGTTTGGGTGTGTGTCCCTTGTACTGGTACCACGTGACTTGGGTCAGTCACAAAGCAATTTTTGGGCAATAGTTTACCCATGACTTCACCAACAAAATCCTTAGTCTGGCAAACTAAATTTGTATGGCTTGTTGGCCTCTAGGAGGCCATGACCCTAACTCAGTATGACTCAGCTGTGCAGTAGCGCCAGTGTGAAAATCTTCACTAGCCAATATCTTGTGCTGTAAAGGTTCAAGCTCCAAAAAATGTATCATCACTGCTTGGTAAAACACCAAAGTTCTTGAATATTCACTCATAGGGGGGTTCCTCAACTGTGCTTGTTTGCTATATTTACACTTGTTTAGATCTCTTGACATTTGGTTTTAGCCTGTTCAACAGCTTACTAATACTAAATAAACTGCGTTAACTGTTGAAAATTTGGGGGGATACACACTCAAATATGACGACAAGACACAGAGCAGTCATGCTACATGCTGCAGCAGCTTCTTCTTCTTTTTATGGCAGTTGACAACTTTTGAGTGTATTACTGCCACCACTGGACTGGTGTTGGTAATACAGTTTGGTTCTCACAAAAAATCTGTGTTAGACTGAATCCGCGAATATGCGAAAAACCGAGGGGTTACTGTATACAGTAAACTTCTCAGTCTGTTATTACTACAAACATCAACACTCACAATAACACACAATCACTGAAACACAAAAATCACATTAGATCTTTCAATTATTAGCGATTCTTTCAACTTCAGCTGCACTCACACAACAGGATACATCTAGCATTCAAGACAGAGGTACTCCTTGTTAACCTTGTTCAGTCCACAGCTACTTTTGAAAGCTCTGCCATTCCTGAAGCCTTCCTGGTGAATATGGACAGATGACAGTAACAATGCCCTTGCACATTTCATACACACTTCAAACACAGACAATGCAGAAGCATGAATGGTGACGGACTGAGAAAGAACTCAAATGCTGAAAATCTTGTGCATCCTTGTATTTGCAGTAAGATTACTTCAGATAAGAACTTCACAAAGAGCAAACCTGTAGCTCAGTTGACCAAGGACAGTTGTGTCTAGCTGCATATTGGTAGTGGATTCTTTGAAGCTTATGAGTAAAATAAAGCAGAGATGAACACAACCGAGCCTGAGATGCAGTCAGGTCTGTATTTGCTGAGAGCAGAGAATTTTGACTAGTTGGACAAGAGTGCATGAGGGAGGGGGCATGTGTTAGAGAAGGATATGTTCCCATGATGAGCAGCCTACCTTAGCTTCAAGTCAGCAGAAATAATGGCCTCCTTACTTGGCAGTAGACACTGTACCCAAGCAGCCTGCCCCCACTCTGCATTGGAAATATTCAGGGTGGTTCACCAAAGCCATTGTTTTATTTAGAAACCTAAAGTACAGTAATCCCTCAGTTTTACGCGGATCAGCATTCACAGATTCAGTCTAGCGTGGACTTTTCTGAGAACCAAACTGTATCTCCTCCACCAGTCCAGCGGTGGCGGTAATACACTGAAAAGTTGTCAACCGCCATAAAAAAGAAGAAAAAGAAGAAGAAGAAGAAGCTGCTGCAGCATGTAGCATGACTGCTCCTTGTCTTGTCCTCATATTTTAGTGTTTTAACCGCCCCCCCCCAACAAGATGGCGACTAAACAGTGTTTTCAGGTTTTTCGTCCTGTAAGTCACAGTCCTTAAGCACCATTTATTTATATATTATATGTAAAATTGTATTTATTTGTATTTCTAAAATTGCACCTTTTGTATTTAATGTTACGTGTATGCACCTGGGGTTTGAGAGTAACGTAATTTTAATTCTCTGTATGTTTGGTACACATGGCAGAATTGACAATAAAGTTGACTTTGACTTTGACTGTGACAATTTTCAACAGTTTATTTAGTATTAGTAAGCTGTGCTCTAAACATGTGGGTAGAGAGAGATATTTCAACCTTTCTTTTTGTCAGTGTCCGTGAGGATGAATCCCCAGGACACTGAACTGCCTCGTGGTACTGAACAGGCAGGAGAACAGGAATCCATGACTGTTTGGTCTTTATTCAGGGAAGGTAAAACAAAAAGGCACGGTGGCCG
>JBBPDB010000001.1:20228776-20241167 GCA_037974465.1 Brachypetersius altus
GAGCCCCAAACAATGCATATGCACGTTTCTGCTTGTTTTTGTAAATTGGTGGCAATTAGCGGTACTGTGTCTTCCCTTTGTATTCTCGCATTAATGATGCGGTCTTTAAGACAATGAAATTAATTGTAACAATAGAACGGTGGAGAGAATGTCCAGGCTATTGCAACTACAATGGCTGCTCTTGCGTTATTGGTAGATATGGCAAATAGAAGGGAGCGCGTAATTGTGGATCATACTGCTTTCCTGGCTCATGATGATGACTGGCGTCTAAGTCTTCAGGGACGGAATGTGCTTATGTTAATAGAAAGCATTTTCAATCAATTAATGTACTAATTATTTGTGATGCATCTCATTAATGTGACTCAACCCATGGCTTGTTTATTCTCAAAAATGGTTGTGTTGGAGCCTATCCCCATTGTGAACCCACTTAATTTTAAACAATTTTAAAAGGCATTAATTCAGGAGGTTCAAGGGGGTATGTTTTGTAAATATTGATTTTATTAATAAAAAGTTACGTGCTTGGAATTTTTCATTTATATTTGGTTTTGCCATTCATCTGTAGCTCATATACACGAGAGAGGTGTCAGAGTCCGTGGGGATGAATCCCCAGGACTCTGAACTGCCTCGTAGGACTGACCAGGCAGGAGAACAGGAATCCATTTTGAATGGGTCATTATTCAGGGAAGCAAAACAAAAAAGCACAGTGGCCGTACAAGCAATAGATAAGGGAAACAAAACACAGACGAGGGCAAAAGGGCAAAAGAGGACATGAGGACAACTGATGACAAATGAGGACAATGACCGACAACGGGCAGACACACACGCAGACCTTATATACATAGACAGGACCGTGGGAAACACGTGACACCTGGAGGACGCAAACAGGAAACAGATGGGGAACTTAGGAAACACGTGACACAAGGGGACAGGAACCGGAATCAATAATACAGACACAGGGGGAACCTAAACAACGTGACACAGACAGAACCAAGGTACACAAAGCAACTGAATACACATGACACACACGGGGAGAACTCAAAGGAAACACAACAGGGAAAAACAGAACAGAAAAGCAGTGGCGTTAGCCCGCCACTGGTCAGACCATAACACTTTTGTGTACGAGTTCTTGCACACTGCTGCTGCTAACCGCTAATGCTAATGTTTTTTAGGCAAAAAAGTTCTCTGATTCTTTTGATTTAGTTACCTTTACCTTTTCATTGAGGGTAATGCATTAAACTGAGTTTAACACAAAATTAAAGTGTTCTGGGAGTAGATTTGGGGGCAGATTTAGGGTTTGCACTATAAAAATAGGCATTTTTAGGCATATTTTTACCAAAACACAACAACGTTTTTCACTATACGTGGGTGCTCTTGGAACTTAACCCCTGCGAAAAGTAAAGGGATTACTGTACATCTAAACTGCATTTTGCGTACAAAACCTTTTCTCTCTGAAGTGTCAGAGCTGCATTATTTTTCCACAGCAGTGATAAACCACTGTGCCGAATGAGAGGTCCATAAAAGGGCTAGTTTAACAATTTAATTGGTCAAATTACAATCCACATCCAAACACTGTGAAAAAGTTTCTACAATTATACCGCATTTAACATCAGACAATTAAAATAGCATAAAAAATGTCCAGTAAAACAAACATGACCTGCTATAATGTGTCGGTGTAACATTACCGTGAAGATGTATATCTCTAATTTAAAATACATCCCGAACTCCTTTACATTCTGGTGAGTCTGACCTCTGGTCTGTCAAGTCAACACTTCAGTTCTGCTATTTATGACTTCATTAGTCCTGACATTATGCTCCATTCATTTTTGCTGCAGCATGCTGAGACTCTGGGCCTAATTATCAGAGCTTAAATGCCAGAAGGTTAGGAGAACGCACCAGAGGCAGAGGAATTAGATGTATCGGTAAATATCAGAACTCCATAACCAACACGCCGTCTTCGGGAGCTGTAACCAAACAAGAAAAAAATCCATCAGTTACCTGGTTTCCCACTGAGCCATTGTATCATTTACAAAAACGCTACCTTGCGACTAAAACATCTCGAGAGGGGATGCAGCAGCCATCTGGATTGCGGATTTATGGTTCAACAAATTGCTCTGTGGAGAATGAATGCTTCTGTAGAGATTGTGCTGTAGAGCTTTCGACATTTCAAGGATCCAGGTGTTGTTTTCAGTAAACCCCATCTATTCGTTCACTGGAGCAAGTGTGTAAATTGTTCTTACGGTGGTGTCTGTTGCAGGGCTGAAAACACTGTATTTTCTTAAAACAGCAATTGCCTGTTTCAGAACGTAATCTTCACAGTGGGAAACTCGTCTGTGTATAACACAAATAACGTTTGATGAATGCCTTCGTCATGCAATGACACACATGTGAGAGAAAGAAGGGTTTTAGGAAAGGTTTTTTACTTTTTATGCACATATTTTATGTGTTCTTATCTGCTACAAGTAGTACATTTTAAATATATATGTATATATAATTATTATAGTTTATTTTAGGAATTTAGAATATTGGAAAAGGCAATCGTTGCGACAAATTCTGTATTTTATAGTGACTCAAGCTTTCTTTTAGCTTTTACTGTGTGTCACAAGCTTCTTTATAAAGAAGGACGATTCTCAGATTTATATCACCTGTTCCCCTGAATGACTACAGTCTGATGGAGCTTATTGGTAACTGGATGTGTCTTAATTTCTTCCAGCTGAACACAGACAGAACAGAATTGATTATATTTGGGCAAAGTGAAGACGAAAGAAAGGTTAATGCTTATCTCAGTTCTAAGGCTTTTAAAAACCTTGAAAATCCTTGGAGTCCAAATCCATTCAGATCTCTGGCTGTCATTCCTACATTAAATCCATAACAAAGTCCGTTTTTATCGCCTGGAAAACATTCAGCAGCGTTCAGAGACTTTACGAGTGCAGAAGATCTGGAAAAAACTCATTCAGGCGTTTATCTCCAGCTGGCTATAATGGCCGTCTTACTGCCCTCCCAAAAAACACTTCAGGCACTTGCAGCTAATTCAAAATGCTGCTGCCAGAGTATTAACGAAGACAAAGAGGTATAAACACATTATTCCTGTACTCAGATCATTACACTAGCTCCCAGTTAGCTTCAGAACAGATTGCACAATTCAGCTAAATGTGTGCAAATCATTAAATGGGCTGGGATCTATTTACATTTCTGATATGCTGAAATAAATTCAGGCTTATTACACACCTCAGATCAGTGAGTCTGACCTGTTAACAGTCCCTAGAATCAGAACTAAACTCAGCGAGGCAGCAATCAGCCTCTGTGCTGCGGTCAGCTGGAAGTAGTTGAAGCTGTGAGATGTTTTGCAGACCATTTTCAATAACATCGTGAAAACAGCTCACCTGTGCCTAATAGAGCAATTAACCTACTGTACTGTATACCCTTCCACCACCACTGAATGTTTATTTAGAATTTGTTCAATTTGTCGTGTTATTTTCTCTCAAAGAAATGCACTTTCTAATCAATTTCATATTTTCTTTGTCAATTTTTTCTCCCTCTTCAATTCGGCGAAGCACCTTGAACTGCCTTTGTGTATGAAATGTGCTCCTTGGTTAAACTTGCCCTGCTGTGCTTTATGACTCTGTTGATTTTGTATTAAATCGAGGGAAAAAATGGCACACTTTGAAGTTACCATCTAAAAAGCTGCTCTTTAGCCACTGTAATTCTTATATTCATGAATAATAAGAAAAGTTCATGGACAATTATTCCTGGTCTTAGATCACTGTGCGGCTCTCGACTCCGTCTGTCTGTGCTAAAGTCTCTCTCGAGGTTGCTAAGCTAAACCATCGAAATGGCCCAATTTGAATGCTTTGGGTTTCGCTGTAAAGGGAACTGTTCAATTCCAGAGGAAATAGCTGGTCATTAGATGAAATTCCACACTATAACTCGATCATATACGTTTTGGTAAACAGAAGGCTGAGGGGTTCCATTTGGAGTAAATACAGTATTTATCTACTGGATGAAAAAGGAAAAAGAAAATTAGTTCAAGGCCCAAAGCCTATAAAATGTATTGCAGGATCACGTTTGTCACATCGCAGCGTTTTTTTACGTGTGAATTCTGAGAACAAAGGCGGAGGGCCGTGGTTTGGATCGCATTTGTTTAACTGCCTTTGATTAAGCCTTCATCCATTAAAGCTTTTAACATCTCTCTAACACATAATGTGCTGCACTTAACCCTATGGCTAAACAGAAGAGCAGCTTTATCGCGCCCTTTATTGTTAACAAAAGGATGGTTATCAGCGTGCAAACATCCTCCGGCGGACGATTCGCAGGCAAAAAAAACAACAATTTCAATACCTCCTTTAACACCTTTTGTGATCAAGCTGTGTTTTACTGGTGCTACTAGACCAGCAGCGTAAATACTACTTGTAAAATATCCATTAACGGGACTGTCAGCAGGTCCCCGCAAGCTTCAGCAGCAGCCGCTACAGAAATGTCATCCGGCGGTCTAACTACAGAGCAGAACAGGCGCTGAAGGGATGACTGCCAATGCCAGTTCAATGAGGGGAAGGTATAATATGGCCCCTGACGCAGCAATCAATAGAGCGTGGCTGTAGGGGGATTCAGTTCCTCTAGGACCACAGATTGGATCAGGCAGTGTAACGGGAGCTGCTGGGCTGTGTGGCGTTGACGTTTTTCCAGGTTGAGACAGGAACCCTGCCCCCAGTGAATCACATCCTCCTCCACTGGGTATCTGAGCCCTGATGCCACTCACAGACTGTCTGATATATAGCATACACTTCTACTCACAGCTGTAAGAATTGATGCATTGATCGACCATCCATCCATACACTGCTTTGTTTCTGTCTAACTATTCTCTAGATCTCTGGCAGGGTTCAGACAACAAGCAGTATACCCTGAACACCTTGACAGCAAGACGTAAGCTAGAGATTAAGTTTTTATGTTTGTTTAAAGCAGTTATTAGCAAGTAAAGGAGGTATTTTGTGTCCAGTGCCTGGTATGCTGCCATTGTTTCACTGGGGTCTGTTTTGTTTCTGCCCGTCTGTTTTGTTTAACAGTTTTCTCCAACACACGTGAGCTACCAGATGCCAGCGCTGGTTAGTATTAGGTTATGTTAAGTGGCATCTGGCCCCCAGGAGAGATAGTTGCACTCTTCTGGGCCATAATTAACTGTAGTGGCTCTTGAGGCAGCTGGTGGCCTAGTGATCTGGGTGTTTGCCCTGCAGTCAGGAAGTTGTGGGTTTGAATCCCAAAGCTGCTAGTGGCACTTATGAGGTACCCTTGAGGAAGGTACTGTCCCCACACACTGCCCCACACACTGCTCCCCGGGCGCTGCTTCACTTGGTGAATAGGTTAAATGCAGAGGAAGAATTTCATGCTGTTCACACTGTGTGCCGTGGTGTGTGCCAGAATGTGCACTTTCACTTTACTTGGAGTCTCGACAACTGAACAAACCCATAGATAGCTGCAGCATGTGGGAGTTGCACTTCTTTGTCAGGCCCTTGCACATCATACTAAATAGTGGTTTGTGATTGGTTGATTTGCATGTCATTCAAATGTCCTCTTTCCAGCCAAAGTAAGCAGTTCTTGGCCAAGTCCGGCAATGAAACCCACCAGACTCTCTAATGACAATCAGAAAGCCTGCTTTGTGAGACTAGCACCCTCTTTACTTCGGATCATCCCTCTACTCCACATTTAACCCTGAAACACTCAGTGTTGGACCCTCCAACCGAGAGAAAGCTAGATCCCAGCTGTCTCCAAGTTCAGCCTCGCCAGGCTGGCAGGGTTGGAGTAGAAGATTGCGGATGGGCATCAGGCCCTGGCTTGGCCCTTCATAGGCCCTCCAGTGTGGTACCCACATTCACTCACACTGAGTGCTCTCACACAGCAGAGTGATGAAAGAGGTAGCCATGTTTCCAATCAGAACGGATGAAAGTGAAGTAGACATGAAATGAATGACATGAAATGAAAAGACTGATAGAGACAGTGTGTTATCGTGTTAAGTGGGGAAAGGGGGTGGAGAGAAAGAAGATGAGAAAAGAGGGAGAGAAATGGGAAAGAGAGGGAGAGAGAGAGAGAGAGAGAGACGCGTCAAAGTGTTCTCCCATTCCTAGCTGTCTTAGTCTTGTCGCTATGGGTTAATATAAGCGGCATGCAATGTTTTAAATAATATACCAGCCTTACAGATAAAACGGATAAACATATAAAAGATTCAACAGCCAAAGGAGCTTGTCATAAGAGAGATCCACCGAGACCGGAGAGAGAGAGAGAGAGCGAGAGAGAGAGGGAACAGTAGTGTTGTATGGGGCGGAGAATAAGCATGTATTCTGAGCGTACTGTACATACATGTGAATATAAAACAGCTTCTGTTGTGTGTGTCATGCGTCAAGCTGCTTACTCTTTGATTGTTTAATTAAACTGCAGTATTCTGGCCAGGCCCTACCTTAACAATGTATAGGCCAGAGCCTCAATACAGATAATGAACAACCAGGGGAAGAAGCTAGGGGGTCAACCAGAAAAAAAAATAACATAGAGAGACAGTGAAACAGTGTGAAAGACTGTAAACAGTCCACATCCAGCATGTGCACTCATGCAGACACTCATGGGTCAGAACTCAGTACCATCTATCCGTCCCTTGTTCAATTAGAGGAGCTGTCTGAGGGGCTCACATCTCCCCTTAAAGGCTGTCAGTCATTTAGTCAGGAACTGTCACTGCCCTGCCCTTAACCTGTCAGACACAAAGAAAACCATCACAGCTACTGCACTCGCAATAACACAAGACATTTCCCCGCACATGCCTCAACACAGCACATGGCCCAACACATCCCAGCGCAGCACATGGCCCACAAAAGCATGTAGCATATGGTTGGGTATGGCACACACAGCTCGATATGGCTGGTGCTTGATATGAAGGGGGCTGCAAAGAAGGAAACCTCCCCCTTTTAAAACTGCCATGCATGCTTTTCATTTTCTTTGGATGTCTACTACATTTTAATGTCATCTATATGTGAAAACATGGTCCAGTACCACACATGAGCACCAACAACACAGCTCCAAAGCAAAAACCAACGTAGCACATAACCAACACAACAAACGACCCAACATGTTCCTTATACAGCACGTAACCCAACACAACAAACGACCCAACATCTTCCTTATACAGCACATAACCAACACAACAAATGACCCAACATGTTCCTTATACAGCACATGACCCAACATGTTCCTTATACAGCACGTAACCCAACACAACATATGACCCAATGTGTTCCTTATACAGCCCATGGCCCAACACAACAAACGACCCAACATGTTCCTTATACAGCACATGGCCAAGCATAGCACAAGACCATGACACAGGGTGATGCCCAGCACAGAAAATAATGTTAAGGTGCAGTTGGTAGCCTGTTGGTTAAGGAGTCCTGTGTGATCTGAAGGTTGTGGGTTCAAATCCTAGGACTGCCAGTTACACTACCAAGATGTTCCAAAACGTCACATAATCTAACACAATACATGATCCAGCATGACACATATTCTGCCACCACAGCAGAATATCCAAAAACATCAGCTTTCCCAGCACAGCACACAGCCCTTTACTTATTAAAGGCTACCCACAAAGCCTCAGTGTAAAGCAAACAGAGACCTTCTCTCACTACACAGTACAAGTCCAGAGAACACAGACAATATCACTGTTCTTCATATCTCCTCTCACCCCAAGAATGAAGCAAGACAGCAGAATTATTGTACAGGAGAGAAAAAGAAAACAGACGTGTGTAAGGGGGAATAAAGTGGACGCAGGCTGTAAATGTTATTGTGCCATTAATCATGGTGACAGCAGGCGGGCTCCCACACCCATCAACCCTGGGAATTTTGTGCGCTGACAAAGAGCTGGAATAAGCCTTCGAATAAGCAGCTCTCATCGATCTGGATGAGAAAACTGTAACTGACCCCGCTTGCGCTCTGTTTTTAGGCTCAGCTTGTTGCCGCCATAGGCCTAATTGAACCCAGTACCCAGTATTTTTCGCCAGGCTTTATGAGGACTAGTGTAATTTGTGAAGCGGTAAGTGGTATCCTACATAAAAGCCGCCAGTGGTCTCATTCACATCCTCTATTAAACGCCTTTGTGTTCTCCCACTGTCCCAACGCTTTGTCTCTGTAAATAAACGGTTTAGGTGGCGATGGGATGAAGTGCATGAATGAAATCTCCGCTGAGTGTTTTAATGCACATTTTATAAAGCGCGAGCATGACAGAAATACTGTTTTTCCTTTATCTTTCATTTCATTGCCGGTTTACTGTAGAGTGTGCCGTAATGTGGTGCATAAATTCATAAAACATGCGTATTTACATAATTGTTTCTCAGTGGAGATGAATAAATCCCTCAGGCAGCAATGGCACGGCTGTGTGAACAGTGTCCTATCTATACTTGCCAGAATGTCAATAAGAAAAGGTGAGAGCAATTACTGTGATCCATGTACTTGCTAATATTCCCAAATATAGACGTCTAGGAATATATATATATATATGCCTCGTTAGTTTGTTTGTGCTAATTCTTATATATTTACAGAGAGAGAGTGAGAGAGAACTAAGAATAAATAGATTTTGCTGGTTTGTTTAGCCTTCCTGCCTGTCACACTGCTCATACCTCGCGATGTGCCAGAAACACAATGCAGAACAATTTTCGGTCTGTCTTCCCTATCAGCATTTTCAAGGGTGCAATAAATAAACATACATTACGGAAGTTAATACAGCGACACAAAAACATCCCGCGGAAAAGACATCCGGAGAATATTAGACGGCTGCGGGACTCTGTAGCGTTCTGTCCTTTTAACTCACAATAGAGAGCAACTTTCCATTCCTAATCAAACTAGCACAAAACCGCCGAGTGTCAGGGCGCAGCCTTCTCCCCTTCTGTAATTTCCTTTCGCCCTCCAATTCTTTCCCTTTTTATCCCCTGGCTTTTGGCAGCCTGGCAAGTACAATAGAGCGGCCATTGTGCCACCCACAAGCTGGTTAAAAGCTTTTCTCTGCGCTCGTCTGAGGCAGCTTCCTGCCTCAGCATGCACTCGTCTGTCATCTCCTTTCTCGGTTGTGGATGGCAGAAAAAAAAATAAGATCAAATATTGATCAGTCGTAACGACGAACCAACAGCCAGAGCGGTATGGAAAATGGCACAGGCCGAAAAAGGCTACCCAGACTCTTCTGCAGAAGACCTCCCTCGGCTGGGGCAGAGCATGAGCGGAGAATTGGATTTGGACGATTGTTGGAGCAGTTGCTGTGCACTGCTGTCCCCCCCCCCACCAATCCCCACACACGTCCACCACTAGCCCGCTTGACTAATGCAGCTTCTCAGAGCCTAGACAAGTCTTGATGAACACACTGCAGCCTCACAGCTTGTCTGATTGGCCCTCGGGGCTGGACATCTCAGGCTTGGTCAGCTTTTTTTTTTTTCCTCCTCTGACTTCATTTATCAGTTCAATCAAAACAAGTTAGAGCTTCAGGGATTGAAAGAGCATGTACGTGTCAGAGTTGAGACGTGAGCGAGTTGGGGAAATGTTACAAGAGCAGCATGTAGAAAAACAAATCCTGCTTGATGGAGCAAAATAGAGGAACCACTGTTACACCACTAGGAAGACTTTTAATACAGTAAAAAGAAAAGATTTGTTGTCTTTTGTGTAAACCGCTGTTATGCTGTTATTGTTCAAAATTATGCATGTGGGCGAATCTTATCATAGTGAATATAAAGATGATCTTAAATGGGTCCATTTTTTACGTTTATTAGAGGGCTGGTGCAACAGGCATTGAAGCCGGTCTATCTGAGAACATATATAAAGAGAGATTTGAATAGTTTATGCACCTTGGCACACATTTTTCTTCAGAATGACTTACAATATGAATTATGTTACTGATGTGAGAACGTGGTGTTTGGAGTCTTTTGTGGGATTCTTACTGGTGTATACAGTAACCCATCAATTTTACGCGGATCAAGATTCAGTCTAACACTGATTGTATCACCACCAGTCCAGCGGTGGCAGTAATACACTGAAAAGTTGTCAACTACCATAAAAAGAGGAAGAAGAAGCTGCTGCAGCATGTAGCATAACTGCTCTGTGTCTTGTCCTCATATTTTAGTGTTTTAAAGCAAAATGTTCAACTGTTTATTTAGTATTAGTAAGCTGTGCCCTGTCTAAACATGTGGGTAGAGAGTTTCAACCTTTCTTTTGTGTATTTCTTGGTTTAGACAGCTAACAACAGCTAATGCTAATGGTTTTTTAAGCAATAAAGTTTTCTGATAATTTATTTACCTTTACATTTCCTTTAAGGGTAATGCATTAAACTGAGTTTAACATGAAATTAAAGTGTTCTGGGAGCAGATTTGGGGCCAGATTTAGGGTTTACACTATAAAAATAGGCATTTTTAGTCTTTTTTTTTTTTGGTACCAAAACACAACAATGCAGTTTTTCACTATACACAGTTGCTCTTGGAACATAACCCCCATGAAAAACGGAGGATTACTGTATAAGCAAAGTAGGAAACCAATCCTCAGCATGCTGCATGGACAGTGGTGTCACGGTGCCACACCAACTTTACTAAACATGACTGGAATGGACAATCAAAATTACTTGACTAAAATAAAAACATACTTAACACGGTACACAAAAGCAGTCAATGTAGAGTCGAGACAAAAGAATCATCTCACAGTCTTGATAGAAAATTGTAATAAATCTGAAAATGCACTCCATCATCTCCACTCATCCCTCTCTCTCTCTCTCTCTCTCTCTCTCCTGCCTCTTTTTGACCTTGGCTGGGGGCCACAGCAATGGGGTAATTAGTCTGGCAAACACTGTCCGTCAAAAAGAGCCACAAGCACAGTTCTAACCTCGGGGTTTCTCCTCTCTTCCCTCTTTCTCCTTTTTTCCTCTCCTCTCCACCTTTTCCTCCCTCACAGAGAGTCGCTCAACCTTGTGATCTTGCACACCCTGCATGGCCAAGTAGGCTCCAGTCCCAACAAACAACTCCAGCCTGCATTTTATCGTTCCATTTACAAATATTAGCATTCATGCAAAATGCATTTGGAATAAATAAACAGGGAAAGGGTGGAGAAAGACGTTTCGCCTCTCCGGTCGTTTCCATCGGTAATGACGGGACGGGTGGTAACTGGCAAAGCTGGAGCTATACATTAACAAGCTGCGCACAAACATATTTCACTGCACTCTTAGTGCTGTGCTACTTTACTTCCCGCTTGATTTTTTAAGACTTATTGGGATCAGATCACTCTATTCACTTTGGAACACAGCTGGAATCTAATGTTGGCAAAAGATTTAATCACATATACAACTGGCTACTACTGAATACAAAACACAACGATACATAAAGGCATTTTCATGATACCTGATGATAATGCCACCAATAATATTTTAATTCTTTGCTTTTTTTAAGGTTTTTAACAAGCTGAAGTGGACAAAAAGCCTGGTGAAAAACAGCAGGGCGGCGTTTTTAAGAGGCTGTGAGAAAGTATGCATACTGGGCTTTAACTGAGTCATCTTTTGCAAAAATAGCAACAATTTCATTTTTAAAAAATTGATAAAAAAGAAAATAATGGTAGAAAGCAGTTAAAGCAGTTACTGTTTTGTTTATACACCCCCAGTAATTGTCCTGTTCTGTCTTTTTTATGATCACTACAGTTTTCCATGATATATTCAATTTCTTAGTGATTTATAAGAAACAGTGATTGATTGTGATGATGATAACATAGCAGGCTGTTGCACCCTCTACTGTCCATAACTTCTCATTCTCCTGCATTATTTCTATAGTACTGATATAGAGATGCTTTATTCTACATTAGTAGATGACAGGCTTGCAAGATTCCTTCTTTAAAGGTTTAGCAGAGCTCTGTTGCCATTATAGTTTAGTTGACTGCCCTCGACCTAGTTTCTGCCAAACAAATTGGTCCTTCTTCTACTCTTCCATTTCTTTCAAGTTCCATTCGAGTTCTGCATTGTGAATTAGTCACAAAAAGATTGAGAGCCATAGTTTGATTTAAAAAAAAATAAAAAAAGATATCATCAAACCAATGCAAAAGAACCAACTATTCATTATCAATGCCTCATGCTGGCAACTTCAAAGGACGCCCCTCATACTGTTTGGTCAGGAACGCTGCCTGCAAGAGCAAAAATACCGGTTATTATTCAGGCTATCAAGACCAGCTTGGGAACAGAAGCGAATACTGTGGCACATATTAGGTAACTTGTTATTTAGAATTTTTTGTCCAGTTCATTAGACAAGAAGAGGAAAGTGAGACTGGGAGGTACAGACTGAGGTTAGAGAGAGTGAGAGAGAGAGAGAGAGAGAGAGAGAGAGAGAGAGAGAGAGAGACACACACAGAGAGAGAG
>JBBPDB010000001.1:20242010-20255734 GCA_037974465.1 Brachypetersius altus
TTTACACCGGTTATATTTACTGAATCAGAGTTTACTGATACACTCTGAGTTCTGAGGGTAAACACCAGTTCTAGACTTTGAGTTCTAAGTGTTCTAGTGCAAATCCTGTAAAGACGCTCCTAATAAAAGTAATATACACCTGTACTTCGCCTCACAGCGCCAATGTTGTTGGTTCGATTCCCAGCAAAGGCAGAGGGTCCTGTGAGGCGTTTGCATGTTCTCCTTATGTCTCCTTGGGTTTCTGCCAGATCCTCCTCCCACAGTCTAAAGACATAAACGTCAGGTTAATTGGAAATGCTAAACTGCCCCAGGTGTGACTGTGTGTGTGTGCCCTGCGATGGACTGGCAACTTGTCAAGGTAGTCTATCTGCCTTTTACCCTATGAGGGCTGGGAAAGGCTCCAATATCCCCTATGCCCCTCTATTAAGGTTCAGCGCCTCAAATAATGTATGCTTGGATATTTGTGTGCTGTATATTCAGTATTTTATTCATTTTAAGCTCCTTAATTTTGTCCAGTTACATTTTATACTGCACCAAGACGAATCCCTCATACCTCCGATGCGAATAAAGGTGAGCTGTGCTTGTAAACGGCTCCGCTTATGAAATGCTATCAGCGGGAAAACTGTTCCTCGTTCCCTTTCAGACTGCTCCACTTCTGGATAGATGGAAGTGCCTTTTGTACGTCTTCCATAATCAATGGCAGGATTTGAAAGACAACTTTGTAGCCCTTTCCAGGAAGCCTCTTGTGGCTCAGCTCTGAAGCCGGCTGAGACGAGGTAGGGTGGCCTGCTATGGAAAATTGTGCCGTAGAAAAAGAATGCACCTTCGGTTAACCCTCAAAAGAGAAAAGGAACAAAACCGTTTTCTTTAAACAATTTTTTTTTCTCCTTTTGTTCTCACACATTTTCATCTCCCAACTTGTTGAAGTGTTTGCGCTCGAGCATCAGTGCTGGGGGATAGGAACGGGGAGGGCGAGAGAGAGAGAGAGTGGGGGAAAGCTGCAGCCATCAAGAAGCAATCACAGCTCGATGGAGTGGGGCTATGAGCCACAGACAAATTGGAGGGAAGCAAATGACAGCCTGCTAGGGGTAAAAAGGAGAGCGCAGGGAGAAGAAAAACATTAGACCTGCATAAAAAGCCGGGGTCGACAGGCCCATTTGATGCCTTTTAACCCACAGAGAAACTGCATGCCACAGAAAAACTGTCTTAATATATCCACAAAACAGCCGCATGTGCTAAAGCGACTCCCACGTGTCCACTTTACTGCCCACAGCTCATTGTGGACCAGCGTTTCCCTGATCAGACAAGACTTGTTTCAGGGTCTGAAGTTTGCTTCTTAAGGTTTTCACACAAGCCATGAAGCTAATGGAGCTAAGAAGTACTAGAAACCTACTAGAAACATCAATTAACATCATGTCCAAAGCACAAGTTGTTAAATGATCTTAAATAGACTTGTGTATGTGGTTTCTGACAGTGTATAAATACATGCAGGTAATTCACAAAAAAAGTATATTTTTAATACATATTTTATATATAACAATGATTGAAACTGGCCATATATATATATATATACATATATATATATATATATATATGTCAAATATATGTGCAAATGAATAGACTCTTATTTTGAAAATGTGTTTTTTGTGCCGGTTATAAAGCTATAAAGGTTCCAATTTTACAACTTCTTCTTCTGTAACAAACTAGATAAAACGTGAATAAAAGTATTATATAGCGGAAATATATGAATATATTTTGAAACATAATGAAAGAAGGACCTGGGATATCTTTATTGAAAGGTATTTTTAATATTTTTGAAAATGTATAAAATGCATTACAACTGTTATAAAAAAGGTGAATATATGAAATGCAGTTTAGTTTCTGAAGCTCATCTCTACAGTTTATTGAGTTATTGGTTGTTCCATTCTTTTAGTGTATTTTTCTCTGTGTTTACTCATCTTCCTTGTTATTTAGGTCCAGAATAGTGTCCTGCATTTGCTGAATGTACATAAACATACATAACATTTGTTTATGTGTGTATGCTGTGTGAATAGGCTGCAGGAAATGACCGAATACAGCAACAAAAGAGTTAAAAGAGTTGGTTTGTTGCTGTATTCGGTCATTTCCTGCAGCCTATTCACACAGCATCATCTACACTTCTAATACATACTTATGTATAAGATGATTATATAAGTGACACACACAGTCACATGAAGTGTATGTGGATATCACTGTTATTACATGATCCCTGGATATAGTCACGTGGGGCTTTCAACAAAACTTCGTTATAAATGTGGTTAAAAATGTTGCTTTGAGTCGTCTTTGGATGGCTGAGCCACATGCTGCTCTCAGAGTAATTAATCTGAGAATAATTAGTGTGAGAATCAGTGGTAGGAATGGAGCTCACACTGAGTCTTCATTAGACAGGCTCCTGGTTGCTTGGTGGTCTGTGAGTACAGTACAGCTTTTGATGCACTGTGAAGGAGGGAAGGTGGAGGAATAAGGGCTTTCCTGAACAGCTACTGAAGTTGTTTATTTTTTATTTATTTATTTATTCTATACCTCTTGGATATCTCTATGAACTGTGACCTGTATGCAGTGAACATGGAGCACCTGGAAGGAGTGAAAGAGTTTTTGTGTGTGTGTGTGTGTGTGTGTGTTTGTGTGTATTCGTGTGTGTGTGCGTGTGTGTGTGTATTGATCCATGTTTCTCCTTCTAATGTTATTTCATCTCTGTTTCACATACACACACACACACACACACACACACACACACACGTAGTGTGCCTTTGTAGAGCAGGTGATGCCCATCTGCTGGGAGGCCGTGTTCATGAAACTACAAAGCACAGAGAAATCAAACCCTAACAGGAAACAGCACAGAAAACTGACTGTAAAACCATCAGTATCTGCTTCTGTCTCACATCTCTCTCTCTCTCTCTCTGTCTCTCTCCTTCTGTCTCTCTCTCTCTCTCTCTCTCTCTCTCTCTCTCTCGCCCTTTCTCTTTCCCTCTCTGTCACAATCTTTCTCTCTCTCCCTCTTCTCTCCGTCTTTCTCTCTCTCTAACTCTCTCTCCCTCTCTCTTCCTCTCTGTCTCTCTCTTCCTCTCTGTCTCTCTCTTCCTCTCTGTCTCTCTCTCTCTCCCTCTCAGTCTCTCTGTCTCTCTCTCTTTCTCTCTCTCTCTCTCTCTTCCAGGCCGACATGTTCATTGGATTTTTGTGCTTGATTCGATGCCAATGAGAAGGAACTGGGTCTGACTGATGCTGCTGCTATAGGAAGTTCTATAGGAAAAGTAACAACAGCAGTATAGTATCAGCAGCGGCTAGTTTGGGATGGCAGTGTTCGGAGCTATTATTGTGGAAGCACATGTAATCTTTGAACACCTGTTCTGGGATCTGTGTCAGAGTGCAATATGAGGATTAATTAGAGTAGTGCTCAAAGGTGATTGTGTTGTGATAAGCACGGTGTGCCAGAGAGAAGAGAGAGAATAAAAGAGAGAGAGAAAGAGCGAGAGAGAGAGTGTGTGTGTGTGTGTTAATGGTGAGGTGTGAACGTGTCTTAGAGCCTCTTCATGGTAAACATATGTTCACAGCCCAGGCCAGACTACCGCAGGGTCTTACACACCCTGGTACACCAACTGTCTGCCACCCACCAAACTGTGTGTGTGTCTGCCTGTATGTATTAGGGGAATTCAGTAATACCATGTTATTGCCATAAACATTTGAGGATATTGTGTTTATCATCGGCTCTTAAAAACCTCTGAGTGTGTATAAAGAGATTTAGAAGAGGCTCATTTAGCCAGTAAGGTCTGGCTTTGACCATGCTGGAGGTGCGAGAGAGCATCACAGCCTTTATTAATTTTTGCTGTTTTACTGATGCATATTGCTCATTCACACTCAGCGGGCCTCAGGGAGAGCTAAATATCATGCTACATGTTGTGTATGATGAAAGTGTATTCAGTTATTGTGGTTTTTATGTTGATTCCCATGCGCACACACTTATTGTGCAGAAAAGGCCCTGAAATGATGCAGGATTCATTGGATTTTTCGCTGCCAGGTTACCTGGGCTCATGACTGCGGGGGGTGAATTATTGCAGAATAAGAGGCACAAGAGTAAGAACATAAAACATAAAAACATAAAACATAAAAGAAAAAAGAGAAAAAATAAAGGGGGAGGGACGGGAAACTGTGAGAAGAGGGAAAAAAAGAGAGATTGAAAGAGCCAGAGACTGAAAAATGGAAGCAGAGAGGGAAATAAGAGAGAGAGAGGGAGAGAGAGAGAGGAAAGAAGGAAAGAGACAGAGACAGAGAGAGAGAGAGAGAGGGAGAGAGAGAGGGTGGGCAGAGAGAGTTAGGTAAAGAGAAAGAGAGAGGGAAATAGGGAGGGCGAGAGAGGGAAATAGAGAGGGAGAGAGAGAGGGAAAGAGACAGAAATAGAAAGGAAAGGGTAAGGGATGGTGCAAATGGGAAAGAGAGAGAGAGAGAGACAGAGAGAGAGAGACAGAGAGAGAGAAAGAGATAGATAGCGAGAGATAGAGAGAGAGAGTGAGAGAGAGAAGAAAGTGGAGAAACAGAAAATGAGAGGGACTGAGCGGGAGGGAGGAAACGAGTGAGAGAGATGGACAGAGAGGTGTAAATTAGGACGAGGCAAAGATGCAGAAATTACAAGCTTGCTCTTACAGCCGAGAGAAGAGAAGAGTAGAGAGTGGTTTAGGTTGAGGCTTACTCACCGCGTGGCTGTGTGTTATATACAGCTCCCTCTCCCCGGCTGCCGTTCGCGATATTATACCCAGGGGCAGGAGTGTATGGTGTGAAATGAGATGTGAAAGCCATTGTGAAGTCATACAAGTCGCATTAATCATCAGCATGGAACATCATGTTAAGTCAGAAGCCCACTCCGAGGAGTTCCACGCCATGCTATGCATTAGAGCCACTGCTGGGGGTTACACAATGAACCTCTAAACGTCTGACAGTACACTTACATAAACTTGAGTGTTTCTCTCTCATTTCCAGTCATATGTGTCTATGAGTGAGTGAGAGTGTGTGTGTATGTGGTGTGTGGGTGGGTATATGGAGAATATATGTGTTCAGTTTGAATACTTCGGCCTGGGGTGCTTTTGACTGCCCGTTGAAAACTGAAGGAGCCTGATTCTTCTCCCCTTTTGCTCAAATTGGGAAGTTGCTTTGTGGGCGTTTGGGGTCGTGATGGACTTGAATGTTTTACATGCAAATAATGTCCCTTCGCGATTGCATGTGTGTGAGTGTTTGTGTGCATGTGTGATTGTGTGTGTGTGTGTGTGTGTGTGTGTGTTTGGAGGTGTGAAGGCTGCTTGTCAGTGAGTGAGTGCAGACTGTTCAGGCAGTCGGGGGGAACGTGACTGCTCCTGCTGCCACTCACACGCTGCAGTAATGATGCCGGGCCAGCGGAGGCAGCGCGCCGGGATCTCATTACGCCCAGATAATTGGAGCTGGTTAAAAGCAGCCGCGCTCAGGCCACGGTTTCAGGTTCAGGTCTGGCCAGGCTGCGTCACTGACAGCGCGGCACACTGCCCTGTATGAGCGCCCCATCACCCCGATGACTTCAACTCCAGTTTTGACAGTTTGTTTTCTTTACTCTTTCGTATATTTGTACCATTTTCCCATTTTCCTTTTCAGTGGCGATGGAAAGTTGTACAGTTTTAGCAAGTAAAGTTTTAGGCATTGGACAGTCTCATCAAAATGGTAGAAAATACCTTATTGTTCATAGAGGGAGGGGTGAATTTCCCTGCATACCGATCCATTTCTAAACTATTTGCAATTTTTTGGGGGGAATTTTGCTCATTTTATAGTTTCGGCAACAAAAGAAAGCACTTAAACACACAGCAACCTGGTCTGAATGGCATCAGGAATCTATTTCTTCTTCCTTTAAAATGGACTCTGTCAGAAAATAACACCGTATCCCTAAATAAGAACCGTTACAGGTGAAGAATGTTTGGTCCTTTCATTCTTCAATTTCATTCCAAGCTACGTGACATTCCATGACACAGGTGTGAGTTGTTTAGATGCTGTGTTTGAATGTTCAAATTCTGTTCTAAACTATCCTTGGATGTGCAAAGTGACTTGAGGTTGCTCTCTATTGCCCAATATTTTCAAAATATCTTTCTATTTTTTGCCTGCACTGGATAGTGGAAGTGGCTTTTGTTAGTAAGATCATTATCTGATGCTGTATAAGACTGAGCATTCATTACGGTGTATGCTGGGAGACAACACCCCCCCCACACACACACACATACACACACATACACACACTATTTTTAATGATGTTATTTGTGCCCAGTCACTCCCATAGTCACTCCCACTCTCTCTGTCTACATACTGTCTCTGGTTCTGAGGGACATCCTCTAAAACAGAGATATAAAATCATGGACTGCTTCTGTTTTAGCCATCTTCTCATATTTTGAAATCCATTATTGAATGTTTTGGAGTTTTGGGAACTGAAGAAACAAGACTGAAGGTTTCGATCTGGTCCACAATGTAAAGTTATACATGAACACACCACAGCACACAGTGTGAGCAGAACAAAACTGTTTTCTGCATTTAACCCATTCACCAAGTAAAGCAGCGGGCAGGCTGGAGCACAGCGCCCGGGAAGCAGTGTGTGGGGGCAGTACTTCCTCAGTTTTATGCGGATCAGGAGTCGCGGATTCAGTCACACGCAGATTTTTTTTGAGAACCGAACTCATAGTTTTACGCAGAAATCCCCACAACAAGCTGCAAATATCCTCCGCCTTTTTTTGCTTTTTTGTGGCGATAAATTGATTTTTTTTCTGGATGTTTTCAAACAATGGGACTCAGGGCGGGCTGTAGCCGACCTAGAACTCCATAGTTCTATTGATCTCCAGGAGACCTTTCCAACGAGCGCTCATTTATATTTTTAGCCCCAGTAGATCAGGGGTTATTCCCCAAAATCCATTCACCTCACTGCGGTGTCCCAATACTTTTGTCCCGAGACCTTCCGAGTTGCATACCTCGACGGGGAATTTAAATTAAAAGAGGCGAATTTCTTTAAGGGTAATGCATTAAAATTTAAAATGTTTAGAAGGTTCGGGGGCATATTTAGGGTTTACACTATAAAAAAATAGGCATTTTTTGTTTGTTTTTTTTAAACCAAAACACAGCAATGCAATTTTTCACTATAGACAGTCTCCCTGGAGCAACTTAGGGTTAAGGGTCTTGCTCAGGGACCCAGTGGTGGTCTGCTAAAGGTAAGATTCAAACCCATGACCTCTTGGTCCAGAGGCAAGTATCCTAACCACTGAGCTACCTCCACCCCCCATGATTAGGTCCACCTAGGTCCACTCACCCTTCAATGTCTATTTTATCAGTTCCACTGACCATATGGAACACATTTAAAAAAACAAATTAAACAAAATAAAATAAACAGTAATTGTGCAGCAAAAAGCTTAAAAAAGCATGTTCTCTGTAGAGGATGTGCATTTTGACAACCATATTGCACACAACCATACAGTGTAAAAATTAGATGCTAAAGAAAGATTTCTTCCGTTCTTAAGCAAGTCAAGTCAAGTCAAGTAGGTTTTATTGCCATTTCTACCATATACACAGTACATTCTACCATATACCATATACACAGTACACAGTACACATTACATGGTACAACACAAGAGCAGAACAGAACAGAACTCAAGTGCAAAACAGGATAGAACAAGAGCAACAATACCCCTAAACAAGACAGGACAAGACAACGTATAGTGCAAATGACAATGACTACATTTAGGATAAGTACAGTATTGCAAATGTTCAAGAGAATGCACGATATTAATAAATAAATATGTGCAATTTAAAACGGCAATAAATATGACTGTGCAGTTTGTAGCAGTGGGTAGGATACTTGCCTCCAGACCAAGAGGTCATGGGTTTGAATCCTACCTTTAGCACAACCACTGGGTCCCTGAGCAAGACCTTTAACCCCAAGTTGCTCCAGGGAGACTGTCCAATGGAAGCTGCTTTGGATAAAAGCGTCTGATTTATGCCATAAATGTAAAGCTGGTTATTAAAGTCTGAGTTTTCCAAGGGGGTGGGGTGAGGTAGGGGGAGGTGGGTGATTTGTGGTGTGTGTGTATATGTGGTTTTATGTTTTCAGTTCTGGTGTCTGATGGCCTGAGGGATGAAACTGTTCCCCATTCTAGTAGTGGAGGCCCATATACTACGGTACCTTTAACCAGATGAGAGGAGGGAAAAGAGAGTGTGTGAGGGGTGAGTGGGGTCATCCACAATGCTGGTGGCTTTGCGGATGCAGTGTGTGGAGTAAATGTCTGTGACAGAGGGAAGAGAGACTCCAATGATCTTCTCAGCTGTTCTCACAACCCTCTGTAGGGTCTTGTAGTCCGAAGCATAGCAATTTCCGTACCAGGCTGTGATGCAGCTACTGAGAATACTCTCTGTTGTCCCTCTGTAGAACATGGTGAGGATTGGGGGTGGGAGGTGCGCTCTACTTAGTCTCCACAGGAAGTAGAGACGCTGCTGGGCCTTCTTGGTGACAGAGCTGGTGTTAAGGGTCCATGTAAGGTTCTCCGTGATGTGAACACCAAAGAACTTGGTAGTGCTGGAGATGTTGCTCCCAATCCTGACTGACTGGGGTCTCCCAGTTGCAGAGGGAGGTGTTTAGGCCCAGCAGTCTCAGCTTCCCAATCAGATGCTGAGGAATGATAGTGTTGAATGCTATGAACAGCATTCTAACATAAATGTCTTTTTTGTCCAGGTGAGTGAGGGCCAGGTGAAGGTGGTGTTGATGGCATTGTGGAGTGGTTGGGACGGTATGCGAACTGCAGGGGGTCCAGTGAGGGAGGCAGTTGTGTCTTGATGGGCCTCATGACGAACTTCATGATGGATGTGAGTGCGACGGGATGATAGTCATTGAGGCGGGACATTGATGATTTCTTTGGCACTAGGATGATGGTGGTGGTTTTGAAGCACATTGGGAAGACAGCTGTTCTGCACATCCTCTGAGCACACAACCAGGAATGTTGTCAGGTCCAGCAGCTTTCGGTGGGTTGACTATGAGCAGAGTTTTCCTCACATTAGCCACAGTCAAACAGAGTACCTGGTCGTTGGGAAGTGGGGGGGACTTTCTCTCTGCCTTGTCATTTTGGGCTTCAAACTGTGCGTAGAAGTTGTTCATCTGGGAGGCCTCACTATCACAGGCAGGTGTAGGTGCCCTGTAGTTGGTGATGGCCTGGATGCCCTGCCCTTAAGTTCTATTAAAAAATCTATTAAAAAATCTATTAAACAATTCTATAATAAAAAACAATTGTCCCCACTTTTCCAAAGAATGATTACACATTCCTCAAAAATGAGAATCTTCCAGGTTCACTTTATGCTGCTAATATCATAGAAAAAGAAAAAGATCCGCTGGACGTAACATTTGACACAGCAGTCTTTTGAATGCTGACCTTAACATTTTCACTAAAATCCTCGCCAACAGACTGGGTAAGTTTGTAACTCACATTATTCATCAGGATCAACCCGGTTTTATTCCAAAAAGTTTTTTTTTTCAAATGTTCAGCGATTAATAAATATAGTGTATAGTCTTAATTCCTCTTCCTCTCTTAATTGTGCTGTTCTTTCACCCAACACCCAAAACGCATTCAACCAGATTGAGTGGCCATATATGCAAGCGATATTAGGAATTCAGTTTGGGGTATGGTTTACGGCTGCAACGATTCATCGAGTTACTCGAGTAAGCCTTGTTAAATTCCTACCTACGGCAGTATACGGGCCGGGATCTGATTGTTCCACACGGACAGTTTTTCAGGAGGCACACCACTAGCGCGTCATATATTCTGAATTAGTTGGCACGGAGAGCCAAGATGTCCGTAAACGTCCGAAAATGTCTAAAGTTTGGGAACACTACATTCTAAAGAAGGAAGAGAACAAGGTGCAGTGTGTATACTGCAAAGTAGATGTCATGGTGGAATGCACGTAAGGGAAGGGGAGGACGCTAGGGCAGTACAGGCAAAAGTTTTAATACAAAACACAGAACACAGAACACAGGATTACAGCAAACGAAAACAAAACCCGACTCAGAATAACAAAGCAAAAACAAACATGAACAGAAATATAAAACGGCTAGGCTCGTGCTTCTGGGAAAATGAGAAACAAACCAAGGAAACCCTTCCTTGCATACCAGCAAGGGGAACAACGAGGTAAATCAGATTCAGCATTAGCAAAACGCAGCATGAACTCAGGACAGGGATGAAGCACGAGCCTGCAAAAGAAACACAAGAACAGACAGTATAAATATCATGAGCAAAACAGAGCATAAACCAAGGCAACATACAACACCAAAGAAAGACAAATACAGACTCACAGGACAGGGGTCAGGCTGGGTTTTAAATACTGAACATAAATGGGAAACAGGTGAAACTCGTAATGATGGGACGTGATACAAATAAAGCATGACGACTTGAAAGGGAGAAAGGGAGGAAGGGAGGAACGGAGGTGGATTGGTATACGGGAAAGCTGGGACAGACACGGAGACAGGAACGAAAGTAGAAAGAGAACAGAATACTGGGGGCGTGAGAAAAGAAAGAAACTATAACGAAAAACTAATATTCGGGAGACTGGGAACGGATTCTATGGGGAGGGCGAGGCGACCGTGACAGTACCCCCCTCTCTAGGCCCAGGTCAGGAACTTTCAGGTCAGGGGGGTAACTGAAGCTTAAAAGAAACTGGATTAACTTGTTTAAGAACTAAAAAGGGACCTGTAAAACGAGGGGATACTTAGAACAGGGAAGGTTAAGGTGGAGGTCTTTCGTGGAAAGCCAGACTCTGTCACCCTCCCTGATGGGAGGCACCTCTCTCTGCCTACGGTCGGCACGGTCTTTAAACCTATGAACTGCCTGCTGGATGGATGTGTGTGCGTCCTCCCACACCTGCTCCGCCCGATGAAACCACTCGTCCACTCCTGGAGCCTCCATAGCGTTCTGGTCCCATGGACAGAGAGGGGGTTGATGCCCGAGCACACACTCGAAAGGGGTCAGACCGGTGGCGGAGTGACGCAGGGAGTTCTGGGCATACTCCGCCCAGACGAGGAAGTCTGCCCAGTCGTGTTGCCGGCTATGACAGTAAGCCTGGAGGAATCGGTCGAGCTCTTGAATGGTCCGCTCTGCCTGACCGTTGGATTGGGGATGATAGCCCTAGGTCAGGCTGACCGCGGACCTTAATGTGTCCCAAGAATGACTTCCACACTCTCGATGTGAACTGAGGGCCGCGGTCTGAGACGATGTCCTCCGGGATACCGTAAAACCGGAACACAGACTGGAACAGAGCATCCGTGGCCTGGCGAGCAGAGGGGAGAGAACAAAATGGAATGAATCGACAGCCCTTCAAGAACCTATCCACCACAACCAGAACTGTTGTGTACCCTTTTGATGCAGGAAGATCCGTGACAAAGTCCACCGCTAGGTGAGACCACGGTGTATCCGGCACCGGTATGGGCATTAATTTCCCGGTTGGGAGGGCACGAGGACTCTTCGTGGAGGCACAGACTGAGCACGAAAGTACTGTCTGGCGGACATCTCTAGACACGGAGACAGGAACGAAAGTAGAAAGAGAACAGAATACTGGGGACGTGAGAAAAGAAAGAAACTATAGCGAAAAACTAACATTCGGCAGACTGGGATTCTACGGGGGGAGGGCGAGGCGACTGTGACAGTAGACCTGGCTTATCACAACAGTACAACGTCAATGATTCAGCATTTAAACCGAAAACATCCACATGCTATTTCACCAAGCGTGGCTGAAACAAGGTAACATATACATTGATGTTAGCTGATTTTAATTGCGTTTGTAGTGAGAGGAACTTTTCCGGAGCATTGCAGCTCCCTTGTTTGGGTGGTCACATGCATTTCTGGCGGGGCGGTGCCGCGCGGCTTGGCTTTGTCCTTTCATGTGTGTTTGTAACAAGGGCTTGGTCCATGTTTACAGCTTGAAAGGGTTTGTTATACTCCGTGCTAGCAGCTGTTCCTGTTGTTAAGAGGCTTCCTTGTCCATTTCTCTCGCGGTAAGACCAGGTATGTTTCTCTTTTTTCGTATAGTATTTAATTTTTTTCTGTGTATGTCTTATAACTCATTTGCAGTTGTAGTTGACCGTGACCCGGTATGGATTGCTCCTGGATCGTTCTGTGGAGGCTATCGACTAGGCTGTGCGACCATACAAGTGCTGCTGTTTTGCTGAGCTGCTGCTTTGTTCCCGGTTGTACTGCTGACTGGCTGCTTGGTTGCTTTGCTGACTGGCTGCTTTTGTTTCCTTTTTTTGTGGTGTAAATTTTTTCTCATTTGTTTTTTGTTGGTTTTGTATGTTATTTTTTTTATTTTTTTTCTATGCTGATTGGGTTTTTACTCAGTTAATGACTTTTGTGAGACACTTTGTTTGCCCATCAGAGACTTGGTTGGTTAAGTTTGTTTTGTCTCTCAGTTATGTATTGTTTTTGATTGACCAGTTCTGTATTAATTTGTGTTTTACAGAGATATTGTGGCTAGGTTGTGCATTCTGAATTTTTCTTTTTTTTTTTAAATTTAATTTGGATTTTTTTTCTCTCTTGTGCGCAGGCTCTGGAGCTCTTCTGGTAGAGCAGACACTGGGTGGTGGAGTTTCATTGGCTCTATATTGAGTGTGGTGTGGTGTGGTGTGGTGGAGGCCTTCACTTTGTCTTGGTGTGTGCATATGAGGGTGAACGAGCCGTGGCGCGTACACCCCTAATTTGCCTGCTAGTTCCAGGATATTGTTGTTTGGGTTTAGGAACCCAAGGGTTTTAAAATGTGGGTCAGGCATAGTTGCCGTTGTCATCACACTCGTGAGACTCACACTCGCGAGAACGAGTCTTCGACTGCATTCTGATCTTCATTCAGCTCCATAATCTGCTAACACACACTGCTTTCTGATAATATATACACTCGAAACGCCTGTTATATCGTTAAGGTTTAACTGTTTTGCAGCACACCATTTACAGCACAACTGATTTATAGAAACACTGTTTCTAGCCGGCTATTCCATTAGCACCGCTAACTGATTAGATTAGCCCAGCCACAACAAGTTTGCCTGCGTTTTTTTCTTCACCAATTACCTCAGTTTCTTGAAAACACCATGTCGTTTGTGTCTCTGCCTCTGAGTGCAGGTGAGTATACCCTGGAGCTGTACTCGGTGGACTCGGAGCTTGAGGCCATGGAGAAGCAGATCACAGGCGTGACACAGGTGAAGTTGGCCCGGCTACAACAGCGGAAAGCCACGCTGGAATCTACACGGACCAACGCTCTCCTGTCTCTGGTAAATTCTCGACGTGTCACAAACTCCATCAGGTCCGACACGTCTGTGCTACCATGGCTAAAGGTAAGGTGCATACTTGCTGTTTGCCTGGTGCTCGTGTTGTTGGTGTCGCTGCACAGGTTCTGGCGGCCCTGAGGAAGAACGTTGGAGCTGTGGTCCTTCATGCTGGCACGGACGAGACCAGGCTGAGGCAGACGGAGATCCTAAAGGAGGACTTCAGGAGCCTGGTGGAGAAGGTCCGCAGCACATCACCCACAACAAGGATCGTCGTATCTGGACCACTTCCCACATTTCAGCGTGGAGCTGAGCGGTTTAGTAGACTATTTGCTTTTAATGAATGGTTACAATCTTGGTGTCAAAAACAGAGACTACTCTTTGTTGATAACTGGAATGTTTTCTGTGA
>JBBPDB010000001.1:20255834-20260834 GCA_037974465.1 Brachypetersius altus
CAGTAAACTAACTCCGCACTGCACAAGGTGCAGACAGCCTTAGTCTTGTCGAGGTTTCCATTGGGAAGCTTCTTAAATAAATTTTCCCTGAAGCAAACCCGGCGCTTCATAGCTGCATCCATGTTAGCACGTCACATGTGATGTGGTAATTTCACAGTAGGCACACACAGGTTCGAAGACTCTCTCTCGCCCTCTACAGTGCAATTCGGCTAGGTATACATCTGCGCTAAAATATCAAGGTGAAAGTCATCATCGCTTGCGTAGTATAGACCCAGCTCCCAACCCAGATTTGTGAATAGATTAACAGCAATATTTTTTTTATCGCCGTTTTAGTCTCACGTTAACGCTGATAACGGCCCACCACTAATCATCACACTCCTGTCTAGTAATGATGTCCATGTAGGAAGCATGTGTTATTTCTACAATCTGCATTATAATTTTGCTTTAGCCACATATCGTGATGTGATCTGATCAGAGTGAAGCTTTGTTAGATTAAACAATTTTTTAATAAGAATAATTTTCCATCAGAAGTGATAAATCGCATTGCAGTTCTCGGCATATCTCACAACCGTATCGTCACATCATATCATGGCTCAAGGGTTAGGATGGTATAGGGCCTGGTTTTTCAACCACTGGGCTGCGAAGGCTTTTGATTGGCCAGCAAATCTAAAATCGAGACATGCAGTTGGTCCGCAATTGGTTATTTAATATCATCCAATGTGGCCAAGTGGGCCTTGGCAACATGCTGTGATAGACCCTTGGTATAGCGCCCCCACCCCAGAAAATGAAATCCAATTTACCAGCATGGTTAAGTAAATGATCGGGAAGGGAACAGCGTGGTTCTGCCAATGGGACAGAAGTGTCTCCCAGGGGTTGCATGGTCAGACAGGGTGCGCTGCCTGGTGGGAGTTTGGTAAGGGATCACACTTGCCTCCCTTTCTTTCTCTAAATAGCTGTCGGTTTCTCACCAGGTCTCCAATGGTGTGTTTCCCCCCTTCTGTATTTATGGTATGTAAGCTATTTACACCTCTCTCCCTCGTATTACTCTTTCTTCTGCGGACATGTATTCTGAAAGAAAGGAGGGGCTTCCTTAGTCCGTGTGAAATGAGCCGTGCTTTGATTGGACAAGGCACGCTCTATTGTGGGTCTCCATGGTGACGGTTAATTGCCACTTGAGTGGGCCCACAGACATGGCACCTTTTGCTCCCTTTGCTTTGAATTCCCATAAAAAAACATGCTCTGCCATTTTGTTTCTGGGGGAATTTGAGTGAATGTGTGTTGGATGGTGCGTGTGTGTCTGGCTCCAGACCTAGTTTCCTCTTTCTCTCTGTTCTAACGGGGCTGAAGTCTTACTGACTGCAGGCTTGAGTAGAGTGTAACGGGTACTTCAGGCTCAAAAGAGCAACTTTTGTTGAGTTTGTTCCTAAAAAGTCAGTGTTGTCCTGTGTGTTTGTATGTGTGTGTGTGTGTCTGCATCTCATTACAGTGCCCCCTTTGCGGCTTTTCTGATCCCAGGGGTCTTTTTTTTAAGCTCTTGTAAGGGCCTGTTGTTTTCTCAGTGGCACTTCAGTGCTCAGGGCTTTGAACTCACAGCCTTTACTCAAACCTGAACACTGCAACACAGTGTTCACATATTTAAATACCTGACAGCATGCACTGTGATGTGCCTAACACATCTAGTGAAATGTATTAATAGATTGTCCACAAGCCATTCTGTAAGCCTTTAACTTTACCTGGAGCAGGTCTTGACTCTAACAACCCCACTGTGGGGTAATCAGGTTCCAGTAATACAGTTTGATAGTAAGAAAACTTGACTTTACTATGGTCAGGTCATTTTTTTATCCGTTTGTCAGATTTGAGGGTGCGAGAGGACTGCCTATGAAATATTGAGGTAACATTATATTTGGATAATGGATGCTTTATAGACACCTACCTTTATTGAAATATCTATTTAAATCACCTAAACTTTTATTCTAAAGGTTAGTTTTTACTAAAGTAAAAGCCCTGTTAACTATGTGTGTGTGCACAAGATGGCTACCCCACATACTCTACCGGTCAAAGGTTTTAGAGCACCCCTGTGTTTCAAGCTTTTTTCAAAATTGAAATTCAAACAGTTCAAGTCCGATGAATATCATGAAATGGTAGAAAGGACAGAGCTGTGAGCGGTTTAAAAATGGTGAGGTTTCCCAGAAGCGGGAAATAATTCTGGAGCAGTTCCTCTGGTTTGGGCCGAGTTGGTCGGGTTTGTCCTATAGCAAGGTAGTGTCCCTAAACATAAGTCCAAGCTACCCGCCAGAACTACCTTAGAAACAAGAACGAGCTGGAGAACATGGAGTGGCCAGAAGTCTCCAGACTTAAACCCCATCGAGTTGCTTTAGGATGAACTGGACAGAAGAGTGAAAGCAGAGCAGCCTGTAAGAGCCGCACACTTATGGGAACTTCTGCAGCAGAGCTGGGAAGAAGTTTCTGCAGAATGAATGATGAGACACTGAGCCTCTTGAATTTCAATACAAAAAAAAAAAACAGAAAAATGGGGGTTTTCTAAAACTTTTGACCGGTAGTGTATGATTTGTTTGAAGAATAGGTTGTGCACGTCGTCTAAAAACATCCGTGAGATGCAATTACCAAGTTGGCCAGTGGGGGCAGTGCGCCAACGTGTAAGTGTTGTCGGCACCAGACTGGACAACAGCTGCTTCTGCCATCTGCTGCTGGCGTTTTCTCACGATAAACAATGATATGGTCTGCTCATCTTGTCCTGTCCATGTTGTCCTAAATCAAAAGGGGTATTTTTCAAAAGGAATTCTTGGGCTCACCCTGGTCCTTAACCTAACCTTGATATCGACCTTAACCTTGTGGAATCTAACCTTCGTCTTTTAGTTAATAATAATTTGAACATCTGTTGATTATCCATGGGTGCCGTCCGCATAAAGTGGGACCATCAATTAAATGTAATTTACTTTGTTTGTGTTTGTTTGTTTTTGTTTTTGGGGTTTTTTGCCAGAATATAAAAAAAACCCTTGGTTTTCATTTTAGATGCTTAATCCCAGGGGCTTTTGCATTCGCTACTGATATTTCTTTTGAAGGGTTCTCTTGGGTAGAGATTCCAGTTCCTACCGCAGGAGATATGTTTCCCTTCCAAGCCTGACTTAACACACCTGCCTCTAAAGTTGACATGTTTTGGACCTTTAGGGTGTACTCACACTAGGCAGTTTGAACCGTGCCCGAGTGCGTTTGACCACCGAAGCGCGGTTGGTTTGACTAGTGCGAGTGCTCCGTGCCCGGGCGCGGTTCGTTTAGCCGTCCCTGGCCCGCTTGGAAGAGGTGCGCCAGAGCACGGTGCAGTTGGACTCTGGTGCGGTTCTCATGCAGTGTGAGCGCTAACCGTGCTGGAGCATGTTTTTCGTGCCACAAAAGTGATAGACCTGTTTAGTAACAGGCTGTGAGAGGGCTGTGGACCACCGCGGACAAAACGACTCAAAATTACTATCAACAAAGTAACCAGAGCGATGGACTCCACTGCGTTCAGCGAGAGAGCGCCGCTCTTCCTGTTTATCCTGAAACCGTCGCACCATAATGACTTAAGGGGGACAGTCGTACTCGGGTCCGGTTCACGGCAACTGTGCCTAGTGTGAGTACACCCTTCAAGGTATTCCGGTCAAAATACTGCAAAAAGAAAAAAATCACTTCCTCTCCTTGAAAGTTCTTCTCAGGACTGTTCTGAAGATGCAGGGGATTATGATCTAATGGCAGATTTATGCATGAAGAACTCTCCTGCTGCCCATTTCACCCCATTTATAGCGTTCTGAAATTGCCACCTAATGTAAGCCAATTATATTTAAAGAAAATTAGAACCACCGAACTGCAGTGTCATGCTCCAGCAGACACTGGTCGAGTTATAAAGATGTGTGGCAGCCAGTACTGTGCTCTTTTGAGTTCTAGTTTACACACCAGTGCAAACACATACACACACACACACTCACACACAAACGAATGTAAAGCTCTGGCTTTAATGAGTTACTAATACATTCACAGTTGAATGGAGGAACATCGCATCTGTGTGTGCTTAGGCTGAGCGAACACAGATCGGTCATCACATTAACACACACTCATTCAGTCGCTCTGCGCAGTGAAGCCCAGCCATTACAAAACGCCATTCTAGAAACATCGTCCTCATTTTGAAATACATGATCTCGCTCATATTCTATTAAAAGCCGCGTGGCGTTTCTCTGCATTTAACCAGCAGTGAAAATCAGCGTAATTATTGCAGCTCTCACGCAGCAGAATAAGCACCGCGGCTGCAGGAAAGCAGGGGGAAGCATTCGACGCAGCAATGTAAAATTAAACACAGCACACGAAAACGCAGACATAATGGAGTGAAACAGGCAATTACTTGTAATTAAGGAATGGGGAATCTTCTGCAGTGCAGTCAATCTGTTGCACAGAGAGAGAGCGAGAGAGAGAGAGAGAGAGAGAGAGAGAGAGATATTTACAACCAATAAGTGTCCCCCCCCCCCACCACCATAAGTGACGATCCCCAGCGTATTTGGTGTGACAAGTGTGTTATCCCAAATTCCCAAGATCATTATTTCGCATTAATCTGCTCTATGACAAATCTCTCTTTTTAAAGACCACAGCAATGCAAATGCCGTTTTTTTTCTTTCCCCAGCCTCGCTGCTGTTCAAATACCATCAAAGTATCTGAGTCGTTTGAATATCTGAGGGTTGACTAGCACGCCGTTTGATGATCACATCCATACGATGCTCATTTCGCATCCGCTCGCTCCGTGACTCCACCGCCGAGGACCGTCAGAGGTTCGTTCACCACTTCCGCCAGTTCGCTGGGATTAGCCAGTATTACGCTACATTTTGCGCTGCGGGAATTTCGCTTTTATCGCAGCGCAGAGTAAACGCAGACACGATGTATGTAATTACCAGGCTGTGTCAAAAAAAAAAGGTCATCGCCTAGTAATTACATACATCCTGACTGCCGGAGCTGTGGCC